>MEHQ01000364.1:60398-170661 GCA_008828725.1 Saccharina japonica
GTGACTCGAAAATGCTCTCCCTCCCTTTCTACTTGTCCTAATGCAAAGCAGTATAGTCCTACTTCGTCGCACTTCCTCTTGAACTCTATTCTCGTCATGTCGCTAGGAACTCCGAATACCAGCACTACTAGTACTTTACCCTTCCAGTCTTTCTTACTCCACCTACCCTGCCTCACCGTTTTTCTCTGAATCTCTTCCGAGACTATCTCCAGCTTGTTTTTGTTCGTGTTTGTAGTGGGAAATGTTCAAGTTACTGGGACTTCCCAATCCTAGTACTCGTTGAGGGTCTGGTGTCTTTCAGTTATTTTGCCGGCG
The DNA here is from genome assembly GCA_008828725.1 of Saccharina japonica. Classification (NCBI taxonomy): domain Eukaryota; class Phaeophyceae; order Laminariales; family Laminariaceae; genus Saccharina; species Saccharina japonica. Next base: position 60,714 of record MEHQ01000364.1, read on the forward strand.
CACCACACTAAATAGTGTTTCCAACACGGGCTCATAGCCTGGAGCCAAGTTCAACACCCTTAACACAAGTACCCCACGTTTGTGTCAGGCGATCTGCATGGTAACCATCCTGGCGTCCCACGACCGTATCTTCTATCTTCTTGCCCCGCTGCTGTACTGGTTACTTTCCTCCAGGGAGGTCATTTTTACCGTGCAAGGTTCAAGGACGGCTTGCATAACACAAAGTCTTACTCACACATCGGGATGCCCCGTACGTCGCTTCCTCCATCGTATGCACGTTTCACCATGGGTAGCTACCCCACTAATGCTCCCGAGTAGACCTTCGCTGCCGAAAGCTTGGCCAACGATCCCCCTACACTTTGTACCGGCTTCTATCCTTCAAGATGTCAAGATATCTACGTACCGTTTGGTGCTCCGTCTCTTTGGTCGTGTGGTCGGTCAATGGCAAGGCATTTGTTTCATGAGTTCAATAGGCCTGACTTAATGTCATGCATCATCCACCCCTCCCCTTCATTTGGCGCATGGTATGTGCACCAAGTTTCAGGGGTTCAGGACGATGACAGACCAGATTTCCACCGCCCAATGGAAATCGGTAAGTTTTTCCGGGTATCTCACCACGAGACCCCAACGAGATTGGGGGGGAGATGAAAAGCGTTCGAGCAAGCTCGGTGCTAAGAAAAAGGCCCAGGCTATGTGAGGTCGGGCCCGCTGCTACAAATACAAAAAAAAAAACATCAATGTATATATTTGTACGATCATCCCGGTTTTAAGCCTCTTTCGGCTTAATATAATACTGGTTTTATGTTTTGCACACACGTCTCAAAACAAAACAAAACACTGTACTCGTAGACGGTTGATAAGACCGAGCTTTCCAGGACTGTTCACGGGTCGGGTCCGGTCAAAACTCGCGGGTTAGCGCGGATCGGGTCACCTACCCCGACGCGAATCGACCCGACGCGAACCGATCCGAACCGACCCCACCCGACCCGACCTGACTCGACCCGACCCGACCCGACCCGACCCCACCCGACGCCGCGAGGACCCCCACCCCCCCGCCCCCCCCCCCCCCCCACCCCGCCCCACCCCCCCCCGACCCGCCCTGCCCCGCCCCGCCCCGACCCGACCCGACCCGACCCCACCCGACGCCGCGAGGACCCCCACCCCCCCGCCCCCCCCCCCCCCCCACCCCGCCCCACCCCCCCCCGACCCGCCCTGCCCCGCCCCGCCCCGACCCGACCCGACCCGACCCCACCCGACGCCGCGAGGACCCCCACCCCCCCGCCCCCCCCCCCCCCCCACCCCGCCCCACCCCCCCCCGACCCGCCCTGCCCCGCCCCGCCCCGACCCGACCCGACCCGACCCCACCCGACGCCGCGAGGACCCCCACCCCCCCGCCCCCCCCCCCCCCCCACCCCGCCCCACCCCCCCCCGACCCGCCCTGCCCCGCCCCGCCCCGACCCGACCCGACCCGACCCCACCCGACGCCGCGAGGACCCCCACCCCCCCGCCCCCCCCCCCCCCCCACCCCGCCCCACCCCCCCCCGACCCGCCCTGCCCCGCCCCGCCCCGACCCGACCCGACCCGACCCCACCCGACGCCGCGAGGACCCCCACCCCCCCGCCCCCCCCCCCCCCCCACCCCGCCCCACCCCCCCCCGACCCGCCCTGCCCCGCCCCGCCCCGACCCGACCCGACCCGACCCCACCCGACGCCGCGAGGACCCCCACCCCCCCGCCCCCCCCCCCCCCCCACCCCGCCCCACCCCCCCCCGACCCGCCCTGCCCCGCCCCGCCCCGACCCGACCCGACCCGACCCCACCCGACGCCGCGAGGACCCCCACCCCCCCGCCCCCCCCCCCCCCCCACCCCGCCCCACCCCCCCCCGACCCGCCCTGCCCCGCCCCGCCCCGACCCGACCCGACCCGACCCCACCCGACGCCGCGAGGACCCCCACCCCCCCGCCCCCCCCCCCCCCCCACCCCGCCCCACCCCCCCCCGACCCGCCCTGCCCCGCCCCGCCCCGACCCGACCCGACCCGACCCCACCCGACGCCGCGAGGACCCCCACCCCCCCGCCCCCCCCCCCCCCCCACCCCGCCCCACCCCCCCCCGACCCGCCCTGCCCCGCCCCGCCCCGACCCGACCCGACCCGACCCCACCCGACGCCGCGAGGACCCCCACCCCCCCGCCCCCCCCCCCCCCCCACCCCGCCCCACCCCCCCCCGACCCGCCCTGCCCCGCCCCGCCCCGACCCGACCCGACCCGACCCGACCTGACCCGACCCGACCTGACCCGACCCGACCCGACCCGACTCGTCTTGTGAGGTTTCCAATACCTCCTGCACCCCGATCCGACCCGACTGGCGATGTTTTGAAGGCTTACTGAGCCGTGGACAGCCCAGAAAGCTTTCGATTTGTTTGTGGCCGTCATCGCGGGGTTAGGGTAATGGTTAGGATTAGGATCGCTATTAACGTACAGCACAAACGCCATCGAATCGTGTCACGAAACCAACGTGACATCGTCGCGAATCGTGAGATAAAATTTTTATTGACACCAATTCGATAAAGTTTAATAAATGCTGACTAACGAGAATCAATAAAATTAATGACCGGCACGATTCTCAACGGACAAAAACAAAACACAAAACACAAAAACAACAGTCTTTTTGAAAACGCGACTTTAGCCAACAACAAAAAATGAACGTAAACAACTATTACACGTAGTTTGTTCTTTGCTTTCGGTCTCGAATCGTTTTTTTGTTGTTTGTTTGTTTGCGCTTGTTGAGATCGCCCCCCTAAACCTATTGTCTTTTTAAAACGCGTCTTCATCACCAACCAAATAAACATTACCAACTAGTACGACACGATTTGTTTTTTTGTTTTTTGGGCACAAATCGCGTTTTTGTTTTTTGGGGGGGGGGGGGGGGGTTGCGCTTGTTGGGAACGGCCCCTTAACCTCCTTCAGAACTGCCTCCACATTTTTACGGGGACAAACTGCATGGGACTCGCAGTGTGGAGTGAGGTTCACAAAAGTTCGTCGCGTTTAGAATATAGCTTGCGCGTTCAAAACTCACGAGTAGACGGAGGACCCGTTCGGCTGCGATGCCGGACTTCTGGGGAATGGAGACGGGGAGCGGGGTGACCCTGGAGCGGTCCCCGCCCTGTAACGCGCGCGAAACAAGGCACCGGAGGAATGCGGGAGCGGTACATACGTAGAACGGGCAGGCGGTGCAAAACAATGAGGCGGCGGGGGGGGCGGGGGTGGTGACATTGGCAGTATTGCTGTTGCTGTTGTTGTTGTTGTTGTTGTTGTTGTTGTTGTTGTTGTTGTTGTTGTTGTTGTTGTTGTTGTTGTTGCTGTTGTTGTTGTTGTTGTTGTTGCTGTTGTTGTTACTGCCGTTGCTGCTGTTGCTGTTGTTGTTGTTGTTGTTGTTGGTGGTAGCAGGTGTTGTTGTTGCTGTTGTTGTTACTGCCGTTGCTGCTGTTGCTGTTGTTGTTGTTGTTGGTGTTGGTGGTAGCAGGTGTTGTTGTTGCTGTTGTTGTTACTGCCGTTGCTGCTGTTGCTGTTGTTGTTGTTGTTGTTGGTGGTAGCAGGTGTTGTTGTTGTAGGTTGTGGGTCGTGTTGGTAGTGGTTGCTTTTGTTGGTACTTGGGGTGCTAGGGCTGATGATGATGTTCGTGCTAGTAGTGGTGGTGGTCTGTGGTGTGTGTTCGTGGTGATGCTGGTGGTGTTGCTGATGCTAATGCCGGCATGCCGGTGGTGGTAGTGGTGGTGGTGGTGGTGGTGGTGGTGGTGGTGGCTGTAGCGGTAGTAGTGGGAGTTGCAGTGGTGGTGGCAGTAGCGGTGGTGGCAGTGGTAGTTGTGGTGTTGTTGTTGGTAGTGATGGCGGCAGTAATGGCGGTGGTAGTGGGAGTTCTGGGGTCGAAGGTTGACCTCTCCCCCCCCCCTCTCTGACACGAGTATTTCAGTGATAGTAACGAAGTGGTAAAACAAAACAAGAAAACAATCGTTTTCCTACAAAAACCTCTTCCCCGCTGGTATGTTTTATTACTATTAATACCACTAAACACAAAAATGTATATTATCAACAGATTAACAGCAACCAAGGTAACTGGTAGGTTTCTCTGCATGCGCGGGGACTCCTTCCCAAGCCCATACAACCCCCCACCTACTCCTCGCCTCGCAGGGAGAAAATATCACGGCGAAAAGGTAACCTCCCTCCCCCTGCATACCGCAGGCGGTGTGTGTGTGGGGGATACGTTGTGCCCAAATGCTTGTGACTGACGGGCTACCCAACATTCTGTATAACGTACTTTGCGATTTACAATATTACGCGTTAAATCGAGGGTGCTCGACGAAAATAGAGAAAAACGACCTAGAACTCCTTCCAGCGTCAAAACAAAAAATAAACCCGTGCCTTGGGATTTCTGGTCAAAAACACGAAAAACGATTCGTTTTTTTTTGTCATATTTGTTACTTGATGTTAGTATACCCCCCCTGTTTGGGTCTCGAAAATGGGTACGAAGTGTTTTTTTATTTTTTTGTGGACCCCTGGTTGAGCACCAAAAATAGCCTATGGGGTTGAACTACAGAGCTCTTAACAAAAATGAGGAACTTCATAACTATTGTTCGTTCCTACAGTAGGAGTGCCTCCCAGGTCATGAACGAGTCGGTGTCCCGACACCCCAATGAGACTATAGACCAGTCCACACCTTGCTTCACCAGCTGGCATCCATCCACGCACGACACGCCAGAGGGAGATCGTGCCCGGATCTCTGAAGCCGCCTCGACAGCCAAGGGCCTCATTCCCCGACCGCGTGCGCGCTCACTCTCTCAAAGAGGCCCACCCCTCCCTACCCGTACCTTGCAATTTTATCGCTATGGTTTATGTTACGTGACCGTCCCGGTGGCGGTGCCGTTCGCGGAGATGGCGATGGCGGTGGTGGTAGGGTGATGGTGCTAGCGGTGGCGGTGGTGCTAGACATTGTTGGGGAGACCGTGGATTGTTTATACGTAGACTGGCGCTACGGTACGGGGGTCGCTTTTAAATGCATAATATTTCTAAGTAAAGCACAAACAGGAAGAAATATGAGTTTTGTTGTCGACCGACGGGATTATCCTTTAACTAGTCATGGAACAGACGATTTTTCTACTTGAGAATTGCCTTTCCGATGAGAATGAAAAACGGTTTTGGTACTTTGTTATTGTTTGAGAGTTGTATTTCGCTCACGATCAAAATCTGACCTAGCGAATATGTTCCTCGGTGGTAGGTATCGATCCACGTTTTTTTTTTAAATCAACCTTGACAGGCTAAAAAAATCAAGGATTTAAGGGAACTTGCATTTATGAGCGAGGTACCTCGCCCATAAATCCAGATTTTCTGGGATCTTCGATATCTTGAGACTGCCGATGCCGATTTCATTTTTATTTTCTTGTTATCGACGAGTGTCTCAACTGACAGTAATTTACAGTGAAACAAATGTCTGTGAGCGAAGTACATCTCTTCCTATTCAAAAATCAATATTTTCGATTTTCGCTCTCATCGGAAAGGCAATTCTCAATTAGGAAAACCGGCTGTTATGGGCCCTACCGACGTTTATTTGCCACAAGAGACAAGAGTACAGGAGAGAGATGCTCACTTTCGAGTGCCTCAGCTTGACGTGCGTAGTTGCGCCGGGCACAGCAGAGGTACACGATATTGCCCACTGCCGAGTGGTAGGCCTAGTCGAGGCCTACCGTGTGGTTTCAGCGGATGAGAGCCACTCCGCCGAGTGACCACCATATTTCTTTGCGATTTTTTTCAAGCATTTGATGCTTTTCTTTGCCGAGATATGCACCGCCATGGCATGCTTGCGACTCTGCGACAAACACAGTGTAGAGTGAGGTTCAGAGCCACTTGCCCGACTGGGGTAAACGTGGTAGTGAAAATCAGGCTACCCTCCCCCCTACCGTAGCACCAGTCTGTATACGTCTTGACTGGCCACCCCCTCAGCGCTAAATCCAGTACGTTACGGACCAAAAGAGGGTTCTTAGCGTGGTCCCAAAACACCGTGTTTTTCTCTTCTACTCCGGGGTGTACCCGGTACAGAACGCTCAAGTTAGGTGGTGGTACAGCGGTGGTATGTAGAGGGCTTAATCTCGATCGCCTGGGAAGGTTCCTGGAAAATTCTTGAAGAGCTAGTGTGGGCTATCAACCATTGTTCTTAACGCTGGCTCAACGGTTGATAGCCCACACTACTACAAATAATGTTGTTGTTGTTGTTGTAGTTGTTGTTGTTGTTGTTGTTGTTGTTGTCGTTGTCGTTGGTGGTGGTGGTGGTGGTGGTGGTGGTGGTAGTGGTAAAATGATCGTCTCACCCCGATCCTGCCACGGGCGAGCTGTTCGAGACGTTGGAGCCCATGTACGTGAGCGCTCGTCCGATGTTCTTGACGGCTTTCCCTGTCCTCCGGAACGTGATGTTTGTCTTAGCGGCCTCAGAGGTTAGAGAGCTTTCGCCCGTGAGCTGCACCATCTGCGGGAGGGGAAATTTGAGATCGCACCATAACCGGAGGGGGTGGGGGGGGGTGGGGGGGGAGGGAAAGGGGGGGAGGACCGTAGGGGGGGGTCAAGAATCGAGACTATCAACACACTTCAAAGTTATCGAGGAATATTGTTATAATTTTGTTGTATTCGTAGGATTTGGGGGGGGGGCGCACCCACTGCTGAGGCTATTCGTGTCCCTCGAGATCATCCTATCTTTTTACTGTTTCGCCGAATTTACAGGATTGGAGACTACCACGACAGCTGCTGTACCCTTGCCTGGCGTTCTTGTCTAAGTTTTCACGTCACCTTGAAGGTGGGCTCGATGTCGTCCACGCCCCTGGACAGCCCCATCTCTCTCTTCAGCGTCTGCGGGCTGACGTAGTGGAAGTTCCCAAAGCACTTCTGTTCGTCGATCGTCATCTGGACCAGAAAAAATAATCGCAAAGTTACAGGGAAGGGTTTCTCTCTCAGAACTCGTCTGTGCACTGGTGGACGACCCATAAAAAACGAAACAACAAAAACTGCTTTTCGGATTTTTCGGTCGGATGCCGCCGATCTCCAACTTCCTACTTTAAATACGAATTTCGGCTTCATTCGCCCAGCTAAAACAGGCGCCCCAACATTAAGGCAGCCGTGAAAATAATCGAAGCGAAAGTGAACAGTGTGCTGTAAGGGACGGAATGGTAGGCACGGAAAAAGAGAGCGGCGCGGTTGCAGCAGTGTTGGCTTAAGGGTTCACAACCATCGAACTTTGTCCCGATCTAGCCCCCCCGTGAAACCGTATCCTTTGAATATTTAAAAAATTAAAAAAACAACAGCTGTGAGCTCGAAGATTTCGTCGAAGCTCATCTTTGCTAGCTGAGTGGAATACTTCTATCGCGCGTACTTACGGATTATATATGTCCTCATGTAGGGTGTATATCCCGTATGAGGGGGACACAATCTGAGGCTGTAGAATTCAGGAAGTCTGTATATGTATGTCTGCCACAGATACTGTCTACCAGCTATCGTTTCGAGACGTTTTGGAAGGACTGTATCGCACATTTATCCTACCCGGTAAACGTGCACCTGGTACGCAACAGCCGTGTCATTTGCCTACAGACCCCACCCAATACGCACACGATATACTGCAGATCGAAGTATCACACAGCAGCAGCTTCGCAAATACGACTTTCGGCGAAATCTTCGATCTCACAGCAGTTTTATTTTATGTTATTGTTTTCAAGTATATATCGTGCGTATTATATACATCATGCTCTAATGTCGAATCGCGGAGACCACGTGAAAATCAGGGGGGTCAATGTGTCCAGATACACTACGAAGATCATGAAAAAGGGGATATAATCTACCGGAGGAATCGTGAAATCTTTTTACGTACAGTACGGGACGCATGCCACGGCAGGGTGGACACCATGTTACAGAATTTCCTGGGTTTCCTCGCTTGAGGAGCTATAAATCCCGCCCAAAAAATGCACACTTAATGAGAAACCCCGCGGCCTTAAGGTCTGCAACAAAAACGAAAGCAAACCAAGAGTAGACAGAAGAGCGATTCAGCCGGAAGTAGATCAACCACAGGAAGGAAGGAGCTAAGCCTTGGTGTGCACAGGGCCTATTTTTTGTTCCCTGTGCGGTTTTCTCCTTTCGGTGCTTTATATGAGTCGGTTCAACTGCGAGGCTAATGCCTGCAACAATCTTGAAGACTGGTGGCACATAAAAATTTATTAATATACAAAAACATTTAAAAATATGGTTACAAAAAGACAAAAACCAAAAAAGACGTGTTGGGTACGTATGGTGATTCCTGGGAGTAATCTGACACAGGAAAGAGGCGAAGCCCGCAGGGCAGATCCCCCTTTTCAGCAAAGCCTACTGGTTGTACTGGATGACAGTGATTGAGTATCACTCGGTGAGCGATATCGCAGCTCTACAACAGCACGACAAAGAGAAGAGGCTAGGACAAAAACAGAGGTTATAGCAACCGCAGCCAAAGCTGCGGTGGCGAAAGCTCCGGGGGCCACCCCGCTCCCTCCCCGCCGGGTGCGGAACTGGCTGAAATGAGGGGTTCGAAAACGTCGTACACGACTTTCCCACGGGACAACCAACGGTAGCAGAACCCTTATGCAGCTAGGCTAGAAGTTTGGGGACAATAAGGAAGAGAAAGAACCCGCAAAAGATAAGAGTCAAACGAGCGACGTCATTGAGATAAGAGAAAGGTCAACAAGTATGGGGTGATCTCATGCCGCAACAGAGAGGCCTCATTGATCCCATACTATATACGATTTAACCTACGACGCAATGTTACAACATAATTGACACAGAAAAGAGGCGAAGCCCGCAGGGCAGGATCCCTTTTCAGAAAAGCTTCTTTGTTGTACTGGGAGAGCAGTGTTGAGTATCACTCGGTGAGCGATATCGCAGCTCTACAACAGCACGACAAAGTAGAAAGAGGCTAGGAAAAAACAGACCATCCCGCCCGCCCATCGTTGGTAGCGAGGTTGTACCGTCGACAACGACATCAGTTTTGTTAGCGTTTATTTTACCGGGGTATCTACTCTCTGCGACGAGGTGCCGCGTTGATTGCTAGACAATCAACGCGGGAGTAGTAACCCTGGGTGAGCGTCTCCGGCTGATCGCAGCAGGAGGCCTCATTGATCCCAAACTATATACGATTTAACCTACGACGCAATGTTACAACAGGAACAATACTGTAGTAATCAGGACTAAACACGCTTAGTAAAAATACTGGAATATATATATATTTTTTTACGATAAAAAATGGATGGAAAAAGAAAAAGAAAAAAAGTGTACGCAACGGGTCCTGATTACTATAGCCCCCCGTAATATTCCCTCCTTTCAGTCAGCAATATTGTTTAACCCAAAATGTGCTGCAGCACAACCGATCTTGAACGGCTTCAGGGCTCCTTACCGACGGCGAAGCACTCCGCGCCTTTTTCGACCGCCCGTCGGTCTCCTGCAAGATCTCCATCATCTCGTCGAAGCTCGCGAAATGCGCGCGGTCGCCGATAGACTTTTTCTGCTTTGTTGGCGGCGGCGGCGGCGGAACAAAAACAAGCCCCAAGGTATGCATGGCGGGAGGAATGAGGGGAGGAAAACCGGAGGAGCGCGGGGCGATGCGATGGGGTGTACATACTCGCTGTCATGCATGGCCGTACGCTTAAAATACCATGGACCCTCGCATCCCTACAACGCCGCGTCTGGAAAAAGGGGGGCAGCAAGGGCCGATGCGTGGGGGTGCACTCATTAGCATGCGTGGCCGTAGGCCATAGACCTTCGCACCCGTACAACACCGGGGCGGAGCCCGTCGGGCTTTCACCGACCAGGCAGGCATTTCTTGCACCGAGCATGAAGCGAAACGTGAGGTGCTCGGCGAGTCAACCATAGCATCTTACTTATAACCGCTTGTGAGGCGGACTTGGGCACCTTGTGCGTACTTTCTTGCGTATGCATGACCGCATCGAATGGCATATGCTTTGCTTTCCGGTGTGGCCACTTCCGGAGACAGCAAAGGGTATACATGTATACGAAGTACTATGCTTATTCCTCGCGGGTGTTTGACCCTATTGGTTCGTGATACAATAATCTCCCTTGTGCGGAGTTAAGGTCATGCACTCCCCACCACATAAGGTAACACGACCACCATCCTTGGTGGCTGTCAATCAATACAAAAAACAAACAAACAGTGCCCTGGCTGTCTAGCTCGTGTTCGTCGTTGCCAATCGACGCCGACCCAACGGGGGAGGGGAGAGCGTACTCATTCGTTGCTCGCCTTAGTCATTTGACCATTGACCACACCCCCCTTTCGAGACGGAGCACCATTCATACTCCTCATAGAGTCACCGCCAGCACCATTCATACTCCTCATAGAGTCACCGCCAGCTTTTGGGCGCGCATTACGCTTTGTCCATATGTTACATACCTGGTAAATAATGTTACCTTACCTTATCTCCTTCGTCTTACGTGGTTTGGTTTTACACTCTGTAGGAGACACTCTCGCTTGGCGGGGGGGGGGGGGGGGGGCCCCCCCCCCCGGGGAGGGGGATACGGGGTCAAATTTATGTACGAAGATTTTTCGTTTTGCCACATGGCGGGGAACTTGTCTCTGTGGGAATCGAGGAAGGGGGTATCATGCGTGGCAATATTTTAGGCGGGAGGCTGCCTCACTCTATAGGGGGGGGGGGGGGGGGGGGGGGGGGGGGGGGGCTCTCCCAGGGCGTGAGGGGGGGCATACATGCGGGATTAGTTATTCTGCACAATGTTAGGAAGGCTTCCTGGTCACACGTTTGGTATATGTGTAGGGTGCCCCCCGCCCACTTGGTTGCGATTTGCGGTGAAAAACGACGAAAACGACGTAAACGAGGCAAAAAACAAACAAACAAACAAACAAAGGATCCCCGGCCCCCGGCCCCTCCCTCCCCGCGCCCCGATCACATTAAAACGTAACTTATCTGCTTTCGTCGTTGCGAAGGTGTACATAAAAAAAGGGAAGGAGAACAGCGTCCACGCCGCGCCGAGAATTCCATTTTCTCTACCAGGGAACCACAATACCCACAGAAAACGACAAGTAGACTCTGACCCCAGGTAATAATGAAAAAACAAACTAGAGTGGTGAGATGTCTGTGTCGCTTTTCCAAAGCAGTACCATATGTGTTATCATTCGTTCACGTGTTTTTGTACGACTGGGCCATGCATGACAATTGACCATCCCCCTCTCCCCGCCTCCCTTTCTCCCCCCTCCTCCTTCCCCCCCAACCGCCGCCCTCTCTCCCCCGGTATGTTTGCTCACCGCCGGCAGGTACGGAGGCTTTACTCGTTTCGCCTCCAGCTCTTCCCATTCTATCCCTGGTGTGTTTGGTCACGGCGGGGACAGATATCAGCAGAAATAGCAAAAACACAGCAGCAGCAGCAGCAGCAACAGCAGAAGCAGCAGCAACAGCAGCAGCAGCGACAGCGACTTCAGCAACATTAGCGGCAGGCAACAGCAACAGCAACAGCAACAGCAACAGCAACAGCAGCAGCACCAACAACAGTGACAATAGCAGCATTTGTTTTGCAAGCCGTGGTGGGCTAATATAAGAAACGCCTGCCAATATACTAGAACAGTGTATTGAGTGAAATTTGGAAACGTTAGGGGATCCTTCCTCTCTCGGGAACTAATTTTGTTAAGAGCACGGAATTTCTTTTGGCATGGTTGTTCTTCATTTCATGGCAATCTGAAAAAAACGAGAGGGCTCTTTTTTCTTTTCTTTTCAAATTTGGTGTAACCGTCAGGACCAAAATAGTCAAAACCTTCCTGAAGATCGTAAATTTGCGCCTGAAGAACAAACGAAAACAATAAACAAGAAGAGCACCCTCAGTTGTTTTGTTTCACATGGCCATGAAGAACAACCGTGCCAAATTTAGCTTCCCAACTCTTAAAAAAAACAGGGCGCAGAGTTTCGACGGGAACTTGTTTCGCCTGTCTCCGGGACCCGCTCATAGGGGTTTTAGTATGCCCATACCGAAAGGCCTAACGAACCAAAAAGTCACACACCATGACAAGACTCAGCAATCACGAAAAAAAACCCCAGATAATCGACAAGCCTGGAACCAGCTCGCACAAACAAAAAACTACATGATTGTTAGTGTACACTAAACTTCATGATTGTTAGTGTACACTAAACTACATGATTGTTAGTGTACACTAAACTACATGATTGTTAGTGTACACTAAACTACATGATTGTTAGTATACACTAAACTGCATGATTGTTAGTGTACACTAAACTACATGATTGTTAGATGGTTGTTAGTGTACACTAAACTGCATGATTGTTAGTGTACACTAAACTGCATGATTGTTAGTTTCGTATGCCCATATCGAATGGGGCCATACAACCCAAAGCAACCTCACATCATCACGATGAGACTACACACGTAAGCAATCACGAATCCAAACAAAACAATCGACAAACCAAAACCAACCCCATCTTTTCTCGATAGTTGCCACCACTACTACTACAGCCCACCTTCCATGAAGGGGTGGGACTGGATGTCCTTGTTTCCTGTCTCCCCCGACCCGAGGCGCTCGCTCTCAGAGAGGAGCAGAGCAGACACGAAGGCCTTCGCGGAGTCGGACACAGACGGTGGGTACTCCAGCTCTGCATCGGACGTCGGAACCACAGCGGCCTGCAAGTAGAGAGATAAGGGTTGATGTAAGAATTTTACGCCGCAGCTCGGTCTGTCATAATAGAGGCATGTTTCGGGGGGGGGGGTCATTGTCTTAGTAATCAGACCCAACGATGGGGAAAAAAACATGTGTTTTCCCGTGGTTACACACCGTAGTTGGTTGTTGTTGTTGTTGCTGTAGTAGTAGTAATAATAGTAGTGATAGTAGTAGGAGTAGTATTAATAGTAGTAGCAGTAGTAGTATTTATAGTAGTAATAGTATTATTATTATTATTATTATTATTATTATTATTATTATTATTATTATTATTATTATTATTATTGTTGTTGTTGTTGTTGTTGTTGTTGTTGTTGTTGTTGTTGTTGTTGTTGTTGTTGTTGTTTTTGTTGTTGTTGTTGTTGTTGTTGTTGTTGTTATTATTATTATTATCATTATTACTAGTAGTAGTAGTAGTCGATATTGTTGCTGCTGTAGTTGTTGTTGCTGTTGTTGTTGCTGCTTTAGTTGCTGTTGGTCTCACAACACCTCATCACCTTAAGCTTCATAGTCCATGGTGACACGGCAAGCTGCAACGACTCCGGGGTGGAAAAATCCCACAGGCGAGAACCAACAGGAACGCTGGCCCACGCTGAATTTCTTACGCGGGAGAGGGTGTCTTCTACCCAAAACATGAAGGCCAACGACTTCAAGACAAAAATACCGTACGTAAGGAAAACCGCAGCGGGGTCTCTGATTTCCACCTAAATCATACCAGCGGCATTCACGCCGTAAACATGTATGGGTTTTCTTAACATAAAACCGTCCTTTCTACCCGTCGACATCTAGCGCACCCAGCAGTGTCCGTGCCGATTCTTCATCCTAGAGAGATACTATTACGGAGGACAACGGTAAATAGGACAAAACATTGTTATGAAAAAGTGATAAAAATAGAGGTTTTGGTGTGTAACGCAGGTTCTATTTACGTATGTATATTCCCCTGTAACAGCTCTGTGATCCCAAAACCACGGCACAGAGAGAGAATACGTTGGAACGCAGTAAGCAGAGTAGACAGTGCAATGTTGTTGTAATCGTACCGGACACGACAGGCACGACATATACACACATGCTACTAATGGTGTGAGGGCCATTGGCGTATTACTAGCGTGTAACACCCGAACCCGTCCTTACGTGTACGCCCAGGGCGGTACCTTGTACCTGGTATATCGTCATAGCCTTACAATTGCATTCGTTTTCTCGTAATCGTACGAGTATATATAATCATGCTGTACTGCTGTGCTGTGCTTTGCTTGCTGTCTCTTTTGTTCGTAGTTTATAAAACCTCATCGAGTAGAGTATACCAGGTAGAGCGTAGGCAAGCTCGGCTTATGAGAGAGTTGAAGCAAGGCTCATGTCATGCATGAAGGCTCATGTCATGCATGACCATAATCGTATATATGACCAACCATAAACCCCCTCATCCCTACAAGGCCGGAGCGGAGTACGTCGGGTTTTCACCGACCAGGTCGACGTCCCCTGCACCAAAAGGGGGGGTAGGTCACTGTCAACTACCTGGTAAGCTGGTAGTAGGCAACGAAGTGAGCTACTGATATAATTGAATATCCATGCAATACCCGTCCATACCGGTTTCCCAAAGTTTTTTTCTTTCTGCAGCTGCTCGGGAGCGGTCAAGTAGAAAACAGCGCTGGGAATAACCAAATAGCAGTAACCAGTACTGGGGNTTGTTGTTGTTGTTGTTATTATTATCATTATTACTAGTAGTAGTAGTAGTCGATATTGTTGCTGCTGTAGTTGTTTTTGCTGTTGTTGTTGCTGCTTTAGTTGCTGTTGGTCTCACAACACCTCATCACCTTAAGCTTCATAGTCCATGGTGACACGACAAGCTGCAACGACTCCGGGGTGGATAAATCCCACAGGCGAGAACCAACAGGAACGCTGGCCCACGCTGAATTTCTTACGCGGGAGAGGGTGTCTTCTACCCAAAACACAAAGGCCAACGACTTCAACACAAAAATACCGTATGTAAGGAAAACCGCAGCGGGGTCCCTGATTTCCACCTAATTCATACCAGCGGCATTCACGCCGTAAACATGTGTGGGTTATCTCAACATAAAACCGTCCTTTCTATCCGTCGACATCTAGCACACCCAGCAGTGTCCGTGCCGATTTTTCATCCTCGAGAGATACTATTACGGGGGACCATAGTAAACACTAGTAAATAGGACAAAATATTGTTATGAAAAAGTGATAAATATAGAGGTGTTCGTGTGTAACGCAGGTTCTATTTACTACATTAGCCCACCCCCATAACAGCTCTGTGATCCCAAAACCACGGCACAGAGAGATAACACGTTGGAACGCAGTAAGCAGAGTAGACAATGCAACGTGTTGTAATCGTACCGGACACGACAGGCACGACACACACACATGCTAATAATGGCGTGAGGGCCATTGGCGTATTACTAGCGTGTAAGACCCGAACCCGTCCTTACGTGTACGCCCAGGGCGGTACGTTGTACCTGGTATAAATTTATAGCCTTACAATAGCATTCGTTTTCTCATAATCGTACGAGTATATATTATTTATGCTGTGGTACTGCTGTGCTGTGCTTTGCTTGCTGTTTCTTTTGTTCGTGGTTTATAAAACCTCATCGAATAGAGTATACCAGGTAGAGCGTAGGCAAGCTCGGCTTATGAGAGAGTTGAAGCAAGGCTCATGTCATGCATGACCATAATCGTATAGATGACCGACCATAAACCCCCTCATCCCTGCAAGGCCGGAGCGGAGTACGTCGGGTTTTCACCGACCAGGTCGACGTCCCCTGCACCAAAAGGGGGGGTAGGTCACTGTCAACTACCTGGTAAGCTGGTAGTAGGCAACGAAGTGAGCTACTGATATAATTGAATATCCATGCAATACCCGTCCATACCGGTTTCCCAAAGTTTTTTTCTTTCTGCAGCTGCTCGGGAGCGGTCAAGTAGAAAACAGCGCTGGGAATAACCAAATAGCAGTAACCAGTACTGGGGACCTACGATATTCGCCAGCCGATGCGTGCGTGGTTCCCGACCACCCCCCCCCCCCCCCCCCGCATTTTGTCATTGTATTTCCCCCCCCCGGATTTTCCATTCTATCGCAAATGTAGGCACTCTGATTCCTTGCCCGGTGCATGCTTTGGTTTCTGTTAGCTGGGCTCAGACCAGTCAACCCCAACGCTTTCGTTCTAGCTGTCGAGATGTACGCTTGCTCACGCGAGGTTCTGCCTCGCCACTCGACGAACTGCACATACCCATTGCACTCTCCTCTGCGGCAATGCCCCTCCTCTGCTGTTATATCGGGGGGACCATAGTATATAGGACCCCTGACAAGACACAAAAAAACTATATATTCCAGTATTTTTACTAGCCATATTTGGTCCTGACTACTATTATCTATTCCCCCGCAATTGAAGGAGCTCCTCCGCATCGGGAACGAAAAACAAAAAACGCAGCAGCACCATCACCACCACCACCACCACCACCACCACCTCACGCAGCCAGCAGTTCGCCTGTATACCAGGCGGCCGCACGAGGTCCCTCTCTACCGAGGCTGAGGTTCGCGCGGCAGCCGGCGCTAGACCGTTGCAGGCGCTGAGAGAGGCTTACAGTATACCCACCCCGAAGTGCGATAGTCGAGACAGGCCAAAGCCAGCAGGAAAAAAGAAACCCCAGGTGACAAAATCAAAGGATAATATTCAGGGGGGGGGGCTAGTGTAGTAAAAACAGTAGTCAGAACCTACGATGAGCCAAAAAGTCATACATCCGCCCTAATGTGTGCGAATCATATTTTGGTTTTGATCACTGTTGTATATTCCCCCGCAACAGTTGCCCTTAGGCTGAAAGTCCATCATGAACCCCGAAACATCTAGCAAGAAGGACAGCACCAAACAAACAACAACAAGGGTTAATTCATTCAATGAGGTGCACTAACCCGGCTGCTTAAGCGTGGCAAAAGTGGTAGACAAGGCCCATCGTGAACGTCAATCCCTCGAGATATCAAGTAGGAAAGACAACAGCAACAACAACAACAACAACAACAACAACGACAACAACTATATCATGACGTGCACTCACCGGCGGCTGAAGCATGGCAACAAACGAATTCTTTCGCTTTGTCGTCGTTTCCGCACGGGGTTGATTGTCCAGCCGCATTCCCGTCAGCATCTTGTACGTCGTCACCCCAAGCGAGTACCAGTCCGCAACATCGGTGTAGCCCTCACCATGTCTGTGCGACTGCACAAAAAAACAAAACGGCGCCGCCACGGAGAGAGAGAGACGACGGCGGCACGGGGAAGCTTTGTGTGGTGGCGGTAGTGGTGGCGGTAGTGGTGGTGGTCGGGGGGGTACCATACGGGGGCGGAAACCCGCGAGCAGCGAGGAAATGCTGGAGACGTAGTTTGACGCTGTTTGAAACCATCCGTGGTGCCGTACCTCTAAGAACCCCTGAGGTTCTAAAAAAATATGGTATTGAAATGTGAGACCGTGGTTTGGCCCTTTGACCACCCTCTACCCCCGCATAGGTATGGTGAGGCTAAAAAGGCCGGGATGGCAAAATTACGTGGACCTTGACCATTTTGTTTTTATGCGTGATTACGTCGAAATCACCTGTTTTGATTATTCACGCGCAATTACATACGGTAGCGTAGCGGGTGCGAAAAGGAGCTTCTTGCCCTGCCCCTAACACACCGATCTCCTACCGTGTAATCTTTGGTTTCCAGCGCTACGGCTAGCGGTTGGCAACCGCTATACAGATGGTAGCCCTCGAACGCCAGTAGCATTGGTGCGCAGTGAAGGCGGGCCAACAAAGGGGCGGGACTCATCCCACGGTAGGTAGGGGTTGGAGTTATTTTGTTCCTTCTGAGGGAAATGTTTCGTTTTTGCCTTCTGAAGCAATACTTTCGTTTTTGCCTTCTGAGGCAATCTATTTTTCGTTTTTGCCTTGTGAGGCAATCTTTTCGGTTTTGTTTTCCCCCTCTGAGACAATATTTGTGTCACTGGGACCAGTGGAGCTCCTGCAAGTGAGCAACTACCGGTTGGTACGATACGTTCACTTTTGTTTTGTGTTTTTCGACGAGCGCATATAAAACCTTGGTCGGGCTGCGCGGACAAACGTTCTTCGAAGTAATGTTTCGGATGCTGCATTATATGATATTGAGTTCCTCATGAAAGAGGAGCTCATAAAATAAGCCACCACCCCTGAAGGGGCATTGCTCGCGGTCGAGCGACAACTTTGAGGGGGACATTCGTACGCCACTACTGTAGGCATTTTGTTTGCGGGGGAGTGTCTTGGGGGGTAAAATCCCGGAAGTGAACCATGTCGTGTGACACCACGGGAGTGCAGTTTGCCTCACAGCAACTTGGCTTCTCAGGCTACGGCATCACGTCGCCGTAGTTTGCGACAGCTCCGGCCCATGGCGTTCCAGTACCATACAACCCAATAGCTAACCGTGTCGTATCATACAATATTATACCAGATCAGACCAGACCAGGCCAGCCCAGCCAAGACCATACCATACCATATCATGCCATACCATACCATACCATACCATACCATACCATACCATACCATACCATACCATACCATACCATACCATACCATACCATACCATACCATACCATACATACCATACCATACCAATACCATACCATACCATACCATACCATACCATAACCATACTACTCATACCATACCATACCATACCATACCATATCATACCATACGACTATCGAAATAAAAAATCCACATCGCGCCGTAACATTACCGTTCCGTACGGTCGTGCGAAAGTCATGGCGCATATCGGGGTATTTCATTTGGGCCCCAAAGCTTCCGATGCACGGGGCTTCGCAAAGGAGAAGCTACCCCTTGTATCTGGGTGCTTATTTGTTGTATACCCAAGTACCAGGTATTGCAAGAAAAAACGAAAAAAAGATAAAACGGGCCACACTTGCCGCCATTTCGGAATAGAAACCAATTTAGGGGGTTGGGAGTTTTTGTCAGAAATTAAACAAAACATGTCGTTTTTCAGCTCTTTTTACCCCGAGTTTAGTACAGCTCACCCTTCATGCGACTCGCCCAACACCTCACGGCGCTTCGCGCTTGGTGCTAGCAATGTCTGCCTGGTTGGTGAAAACCCGACATGCTCCGTCTCGGCATTGTTGGGATGCGAGGGTCTACGGTCATACGGCTACAGTCATGCATGAAAATGAAGTACCCCTGTAAGTATATACACGGGTAGTCCGTACCCCACCTTGTACCTGTATCGCCACCCTGCTTCGCTGCGTGCATCGCTCGCGAGACGACGATACAAACTATCCCAGGTGGGTACGACGAACAGGCTACTCGAGTACAGATAAACCGTACTCATCTGATTGGTTAAGCTTCTCCCGTACATGCAAAACACATATTCTCTCGTACCTCGATAATACTACGATTATAGGCCCGGCGGTGGCTGGAGAGACGCGTGCTCCGATAGAGGTGTAGGGTATACCTTTTTTTGGCTGAAACGTATTCTGAATGACGGTACCGGCTCCTTGACCCAAACATCGTCGGAAATTGATTATTGTGTTACTATATTGTTCATTTTATACTTGAGCCACGAGCTCGTTCATCCTGTACGTACGTAGCCTTTTTATCTCCTCCAGAATCAGTGCTTAGACTACTGCAGGTATAGAGGTCCTCAAGTGACCACTTTCAGAAGGCAGAAACATGAAAGTGCACCTGCATGCAGGCCACCGTAGCATGCGTCGGGAATGCGACCAGCGAAAAGAGCGGGCGAGAAAGCGGCGGCTAGGCTTCGAGACAGGAGGCCAAAGGACCCCGGCAAAAGAGGCTGAGGCGAAAGGCGATTTGTTTGGACAACTCCACTTCTGTCTCAGCACTCGAGGATACATTTAGGTGTGTCTGTATAGCATTCGTTGTGGTTGTCAGGGTAGCCCGTGGATTGGTGGATGGCTCATGAAGTTGGGCGAAACGTTTTTCCATAAAAGCCGTTTTTTTGGGGGGGGGGTGAGGCAATGCGCTCCTCCACAGTCAAGGGCCTCATGATCAATTGGAAAACGTACCCCTACTGTTCGGAGCGTGCATCGCTACAATCTTCTGTCCGTGCGCTTGAATAGTACCCCACTTGTGCGGTTTCCACAACGTGAAAAGCCTTCATCATATACAGGACATGTTTGGTAGAGGGTAAATAATCTACCAGGTATTACAGGGTGGGCTAATGTAGTAAACACTAGTAAATAGAACCTACGGTACACACAAATACCTACATATTTACCGATTTTTACTAACAATATTTGGTCCTATTTACTGTGGTCCTCCGTAATAGGCTACCCGGGTACCAAGCACCGCGGTTTTGACCAAAGGTAGGTACCAAACACAGTTGTTTCGGCTATACTTGGTTACCAAACACAGTTGTTTTGGCCATACCTAAGGCACCAAAAACATATTCTTCGGTCATTTTGTTTTGGATACGTGTCAGGTCCAAGAGTACGGACTTTTAATGTCCTAACCCTCTACGAATGCTCAGATACCGTGCCCCCCCCTCCCTAAGGTGCGCGTGCACACGTACGATGTGGACTGAGTGGAGCGGAGTGCTAGTTCATGTCTACTTGCTACATTCGTTCCACGAGTCCACATTACAGCCCGCGCCACCGAAATATCCAGAAGCTGTCGTCCATGCAAGTCCAGATTCTACAGAGCGCTATCGCACTCCCATCCCAGCTCCCCACGCTCCTGTCCCCGCCTCCTCCCATGAGATGCGATCGTCATGACAGTCAAGCAGGACACCAATGACAGTCAGCACCGCACCTGGTCCATTAGCCCGGCCACCTCCGGCGCCATGTATCCCTTCGTTCCCATCACGCTCCGTCGTCTTATCTGTGCAAACCAACAGGGGAAGAGGCAAGCATCGTGGCAGATACTGAAGGAGGGGGGTATACTCGTGTCATGCATGGCCGAGGTCGTATGAACCATAGACCCTCGCATCCCTATATACACAACGCCGGGACGGAAGCATTTTCGGGCTTTCACCGACCAGGCAGACATCGCTCGCACCAAGCCTTGCGAAGCGAAACGTGAGGCGTTGGGCGAGTCGCATGAAGGGTGAGCTGCATCCTACTACTAAGAACCGCTTGTGAGGCGGGCTTGCAATGGAGGAGGGGGGGGGGGTTGGCACTGTTGGTTTTCCACGGGCGGGTGAGGTAGCGTGTTCCGCTTGAGTGAGAGGTTTGCGTGAGAGGGGGATGAGGGTCGAGCGCCACGGCCCTTACAAGCAGCGAGCAGTGCGCCGAGCTCAAGCAGTACGCCGAGTTGAGCACATCCGCATCGCGGGGGGGGGGGGGGAAAGAAGTCAATAGGGGTACCTGCGAAACAAAAAAAATGGGAAAGAAACAAAAACAAACACAGAACCTTACCGCCCCCCCACTAAAACCATTATAATGCGGCCAATACAGACCTCGGCGCGCCCACAACGAGCGGGCTTCTGGCTTTAGTTAATGTCGATGGGCATTCATTATTTCTCACGGTACTGTGTCACACCTAGGGCAGAAATATTGATCATTCCCACTTGATGATCTACTATTAGTAGTAGACCTTTCAGGGCAGATACATTCCTGATTTGTATGATCTGTATGATCTGTATGACCTAGCTCACGTTGCCGGGTGGGAGCCATATAGTCTACATGATCCAGGACATGTCCCCTGGGCTGGATACTGATCTGTATTATACAGACCCTGCACAGCACCTGCAGATAGATCAGGATCTAGATAATTTACAAATATATCATGATCTACTGTAGATCATCTACAGATATATCATGATCTAGATAATCTACAGATGGATCATGATCTAGATCATCTACAGATAGATCACGATCTAAATCATCTACAGATATATCATGATCTAGATCATCCAGTTCCTCACCTGCCGTTATGAGATCATGCGAAGGATTGAGGACGATTTTTCAAATGCCTACTCCCATAATTCTGAAACCACACCCTGGCCACACGACCAATCATCTTATTCCCAACCTCCACCCTACGTACATGTTATTTTTTTATGCCTTGCATAGACAGCTCATGGGCAGTCATGGTACCTGCCATACTGGCTGGGCGACGGAATTGCTTGCTACAGTTCTCTCCAAGTCGAGTTTCTTACCTTATGCCCGGATTTGTCAGCCGACTGAGCTGCTCCCCCCATATCCCCCAGTTGGATGTGTCCATCCATCCCCAGCATCACGTTCCGGGGTTTCAAGTCCCTGAAGGCGTGTTCATGCCGGGGGGAGGGGGAGGGGGGTGTACTTCATATTCTTGCATGGCCGTAGTCGTATGACTATGGGGCGTACTCATTTTTGGCTTGCCTTAATCATTTCACCATTGACCACGCATCCCTTTCGAGACGGAGCATTGGGGGGGGGGCGTACTCATGTGTTGCTTGCCTTAGTCATTTTACCATTGACCACGCATTCCATTCAAGACGGAGCATGGGGAGCGGGGGGGAAGGGACAGCGGATCATGACTAGCACTTGGTGGTTTTTTAAGAGTTGGCTTTCGCTCACAATCAAAATTTAACATGGAATACATGTTCCTCGATGGTACGTATCGATCCATGAAAAAAATAAGAAATCAACCTTGACAGGCTCGTAAAACAGATGAAATAGGGGAATCGACATTTATGGGCGAGGTACCTCGGAGGTACCTCGCCCATAAATCCCGATTTGTTTGGATCTTCGATATCTTCAGACTGCCGATCCCGATTTCGATTTTGTTTTGGTGTCATCGACGACTTTCACAACTAACAATAGTCTACAGTGTAAATTTTGACTGTGAGGGACGTACATCGCTTATGCTGTTTCTTAGGGAAGTTCGATTTGTTTCAGTCGATTTGTTTTTTTCGGCCATTTATTGGTGTTTTAGACCCGGAACGCCGTCGAAAGGGTCGTGCGCTTCTCGGAATGCATTCTTCTACCATCCCACAGGTACCCCACGAAAAAATCCGCTTCTCCATCGAAGCAGTTTGAAATATCCAGCATTTTCACAAATCGAACAATAGACATCAAATACAATTTGAAGGTACTTTCCAGTCAGAAATTACGGAAAATTGAATAGTTTGTGCTCTGGAAGTTATTTGTTGGATATTTTTCGAAATGCCACATACCTCAAGAACTTGAAAATTCTTCGATGGAGAAGCGGATTTTTGCGTTGGATACCTCTGAGATGTTGGCGCACTCATCCCGAGAAGCGCACGGCCGATTAGCCCGCGTTCCCGGTCAAAAACATCAATAGGGCTGAAAAAAACAAATCGAACTGAAACAAATCGAACTTCCTTAAGAAACAGCCTTACGACTAGTGTAGTATTGGTCGTAATGAAGAACTAGGTTTTTTAGGTGAGTCGCAGGCACTATTTACTATGGTCCCCCGCTATAGTTACGTTCAACACAAACGTCGACAAAAATACCGGCTTTTCCAGGGGAGCACAAACATACGAGAAAACGGAGCCAAACGCAAACGTCGACAAAAATACCGGCTTTCCCAGGGGAGCACAACAATACGAGAAAACGGAGCCGAGCGCCTGTTACGGAGGACCATAGTAAATGGAACCAAATATAGTTACTGTAGTAAAAATATGTAAATGTATGGGTTTTTGTGTGTACCGTTGGTCCTATTAACTATGGTCCCTCGTAATAGAAAGGTCAAGAAGAAAAAAAAACGTATGATATGTGCGTTGGGATTTTTGTACGAATCGAAATTGTGACCAAAATATGCACCAAACGTATACGAGTATATTTTACTTGGTTTTAGTATACCCCCCCCGGAAATTCATTGAAGCTGGCATCCATATGCAAGTCTGCCTCACAAGCGGTTCTTATCAGGATGAAATGCAGCTCACCATCCATGCGACTCGCCAAATACCTCACTGCGTTTCGCGTCTGGTGCTAGCAATGCCTGGTCGGTGAAAACCCGACATGCTCCGTCCCGGCATTGCAGCGATGCGAGGGGCTATGGTCATACGGCAACGGCCATGCATGGATATCGAGTACACCCCCCCCCCCCCCCCCCGCCCTTCTGTCTGGCTCTCGAAAAAACAAAAGTGTGGGTTCGATTTTGTTTTTCGTGTTCCCCTGGCTTTTCCGAAATTCCTGGTTTCCCGGTAAACCTCGGCCCGTTTTTCTTACTGCTCGTTTCGTTAGTTAGCGGAGGATAGGATACTATTGCGCCCACTGTAACTTGGACATTCATTGGCCTTTTTTTTTTGCTGTAATCGTTACGTTCATCCTCCATTTTCACTTCTGAAGTCCCAACAGAGTTATAAAAAACAAGAGCCGGCTGAGATGATCACGGGGGACCATAGTAAATAGGACCAAATATTGTTGGTAAAAATAGGGAAATATGCAGGTTTTTGTGTGTTCCGTAACTCCTATTTACTAGCATTTACTATGGTCCCCCGTAATAGCAGGAAAACGAGAAAGTTGGAAGCCGTTCTTCCACGTTGAAGTCACTTTAGAACGCACTTTTTTTGTTTCGATACCCGAGAGCACTCGCAAGAAAACTCAATCTGGGGGATCGGCATTCCTGTTTCCTACTTTTTGAAGCATCGCACGTGAGTTTTCTATGCGGTACAGCACGTAGCCACAGCGTTGTTTTTTGCGCCTCTGTACGGCGAAGGCTTCCCTCAAGAACGGCGATTAAAGCGCACCACACTGCTGCGGTCCTATTGCTTACTGGTACTCGCACGGCTCAGTACAGCTGGCAGGCTGAAAAACGACGCAGCAACCGACTACTGGGCGAGAACGACACATCAAACAACCAGGTCATGTCTTGCTGAAGCTCAACCGCGTTTTTCAAGAGTCGTTATCAAGCAACCAGGTCATGTCTTGCTGAAGCTCAACCGCGCTTTTTAAGAGTCGATGTCGTCAATTTTACTCTCCAGCGTAAACACCATGAGCCCTGGATGGCCTTGTGGACAAACCGTGGTCACACCTGCCCCCCCCCCTAGTCAGAAGGCACATCAAATTAAACGGCACTTGCATTTTTGTTGGACACGGTAAAGGTGAACGTGTTTCTCAAACGTTTGTTTTTCCCGATATCAAATATACTCGGCAAAAAACCTGTAAAAAAACTACAAAGCAATCTAGGTTGGTCTTTGCCACTATTTATACCTGGAAACCATAAAATCTTAGCAAAGACCCTGGAAGGCTCCAACATATTTTGTGACTGACTGTTATTACTGGATGTTAGTATAGCATACTCCTGGACTGAGGAACCGCCCAATAACGTGGCCAACATATTTGTGACTGACTATTATTACTGACTATTAGTATATCATACTCCTCGACTGAGGAACCGCCCAATAAGGCGTACGCCTTGTGAGGCACGCCTTGTCGCTGGCATACCGGTGCCTAGTGTATTAAAACACTGTTCATGATCGTATGCCTACGTAGGCTACGGGATGGCCCATCGGGCTAGGCTGCCAGCTTGTCTCCAATATACATATATACGTATATATATTTGGTTGAGGTTAAAGGTCCTCAAGCGATTGACACCCAGGAAACAACAGGTGCAACCGTGTACACCGTACACAGCATGCGCCTGGCTCCCGGTTTCACGAGCCCCTTTCGAAGATATTACCGGCGAACACGAAGAAAAAACACGAGAAGAACAGTCATGTCGACCCTCCATATGAGAAGAACAATCATGTCGATCATCTACCTATTTGGACGAGAGTACAGCTACAATAGGTACAATCGTGTATACCGTACATAGCATGCGTCTGGTTCCCAGTACAACGGCGACCACGAAAAACAAACACGAAAAGGAAAGAGATCACAGCGACCGTCTATCAGGACGAGAGTGCAGCTGGCACGAGTACAAACCGCCACGCTGCACACGCGGATGCTTGCTAGAGTGTAGCTCCCCCCATCGCGCTTCGGACGCCCCTTCTCCCACTTACGCTAGCGGCTCGGGCGGCTCCGTGTGGCCGCTTTTGCTGTAATGGTCATTTTCGAGGCGTGCCGCGAAAGAGGTAGCATTTTTCGCCAAAAAACGTTTCTGATTTATCAATATGACTATCAGTATGTGACCATTAGTATAACCATTAGTACAGGGGGCCATAGTAAATAGGACCAAATATTGCTAGTAAAAATAGGGAAAATATATAGGTTTTGGTGTAGACCGTAGGTCCTATTTACTATGCCCCCCCGTAATAGTATGGCTATTGCTATTAGTATGCTCCTTAACCCATTACAGCTGGAATCCTATTTACGAGGGAACGTACCAGGTAGTAAACAGGACAAAATTTTGTTAGTAAAAAAAGGTAAATATATAGATTTTTGTGTATACCATAGGTGCTATTAACTACGGTCCTCCGTAATGCTATGAATGGTGCTTTTTTTCAGTATGATTCGTAATATGCCCATTCTAGGCTTGTGCGCTTGTGCATCGGGTTCTTGCAGTTTTCAAGATTTGCTCCAAAGTTAGTCTTTGAGGGCGTGAGGCACAGAACCCCTATATACTACACTCAAGTGACGTGTGCTACACGGCGGTAGAGGGGTTCGAGTAGCGCTGTTGTGTTTTGTTTCTGAACCTCATCACGTGGGGAGCTCTATTACACACCCAAAACAATCGCCCAAAAACTGATTTTCAGAAAGGCTGAAAGCGCAACTCAATGACCAAATTCAAAGCCTACGGTATGACGCGGGACCATAGTAAATTAGACCAAATACTGCCAGTAAAAAATAGGAAATACATAGGTTTTACGTAGTGTTTACCGTAGTTCCTATTTGCTATGCCCCCCCGTACGTATACGATTAATAGTATCGGGAGGGGAAATTATTGGTATTTCGACGATATTGGGTTAACCCCTTAAGAACTGGTCCCACGAATTTAGGGACAAACTACTTAGAATCAGTGTGGGATATTTTTTTCAGTTATGAATGGGTTAAGGTCCCACGAATTTGGGGGCAAACTACTTAGAATCAGTGTGGGATATTTTTTTTCAGTTACGAATGGGTTAAGAAGCATGTAAATAGTCAAGTCAGAAATATCTGCCTCATAATGCAAAAATTGAAAGCCTACGGTATGACGCGGGACCATAGTAAATAAGACCAAACACTGCCAGTAAAAAATAGGAAATACATAGGTTTTACGTAGTGTTTACCGTAGTTCCTATTTACTATGCCCCCCCGTACGTATACGATGAATAGTATCGGGAGGGGAAATTATTGGTATTTCGACGATATTGGGTTAACCCCTTAAGAACTGGTCCCACGAATTTGGGGACAAACTACTTAAAATTAGTGTGGGATATTTTTTTTAGTTATGTAAATAGTCAAGTCAGAAATATCTGCCTCATGAGGCAAAAAAACGTGCTTCGTAGCCCTATCGTGAAACGCCTGACGTGAACACCCTCAGAAAAACGACGTGCTTCGTACGTCTACCGTACCGGCACCCATTCCACACGTCAGGCATTGTGGTGGCCTAGACCATCCATCTACCCATATACCCCCGCCTGCCGTCATGAAATGTTGTGCGGGATCTGTACAAGTACAGAAAAAAACCTAAGAAAAAAACCTGTCCTACGTAGATCATGTAGAGTACACGGTTTCCACGCGGCAGCATAAAACTGCGCAGTACAGATCAAGGGTCTATCTACCCTGAAAAGGGCCTTATGTGCCATGAAGTGGACATCGATTTTCTGTCAGAAATGTGTGTATGTGTGTGTGTTTTTTTTCTGTTCGAAACTTGTCCCCTCTGAAATATCATAGGAGCCAGCCACTATTAATAACAGGGTTAGCTGTACATGAGTATTTATTATACATGATTTGCGTTTTCTCTTTGCGCATCTTGAGCAAACTTCGGAACAAGCCCCATGTTATTTAGCGGATGGCTGAAGCAGCATACGCGGCGCTTACTAACAGACAGTCCCTTTTCAATGACTGGCATAGGCCTTAGTTTTGAGCAGAAGGGCCGAAGTACCTATTGTTTTCGGGAGACAACCTGAATTAGGAGGCAAACATCGAAGCCGTGCACGTATCACATATTTCCCACGAATACCGTAGCGGAAAACGGCCACTAACAGGTGCACGAGCCCCACGCCGCGCGCGAAAAGACAGGCTAACTTTGATTACAATCCAACCGCATATATTACGCGTGAAACGGCGTGTACTCGTGTGTACAGTCTATCTCAGGATTGCATCGTAGAAATACCACGCAAAACGCAAACTTTCATTCTCAGCACCAGCAAACAAATACTGGAATGCAGCACAATGGTATGTAAGCACGTCCGACTAATTGCCCGAACAAAACATGCATATACGTAGCGGAAAACGGCGGCTCACCGGTACATGAGTTTGTTGTCGTGCAGGTACATCAGCGCTAGCGTGATTTCTGCCGCGTAGAATCTGGCCCTCTCCTCGTCGAGGCGCTTATCCGGCGCTGCGTCGATTGCGTCCTGCGGGGGGGCGCGTTGTTACAGCAGCACGCATCATCAAAAGAGGTTTATTATTTTCCTGATTTTCCCCTCTATTTTCAGTCAAGAACAACAGGGGAATAAACTACCCTGTAAGTGCGTACACTCCTCCAAGAAAACGTATACTTAGTACTATGGTATAAACCCCCGCATGCCACTGAAAAACAATAAAAGAAAGTACACTCGGTTATACGATAACAACCGAGAATAGTACCTATATCCTCGTAAAGGTCTCCATCCCCTCACCATCAAAATAAAAAGGGTGGAGTGGGCTGGAGTGGGCGGGAGAAATCACGAAATACCTGGCCCAGCGAACGACCGCTGTCCAGTTGCAAGCAACAGCCCTGTCTGTTCGCGTGTTCTACCAGTCTACCAGCACCGGTCCGTGCGGTATCCACTTGGTATTCCCACAAGCGCGATCAACCAAACAATGCCCGTTGCTGCTGCAAGCGAGCTGCGTACTTGCTCAGCCAAAGAATATGAACCATAACGCCGAATTCTCTCCATCACAACAAACTGCAGATTATCCTTATATCGGTTCCCGATCCCAAATAATCTTTTCCATTATACGTACACACCAGGGATGTTTTAACACAGATAAAAAAAATCGGGTATGCTTACGTCGTGTTCCTCTTTCCATAAGTTTTTACGGCTTACGGAAGCCGGAAAACGAGCAACCAAGATAAACTCGTAGAAAATTTAAGAAACCAAACGAAGAACCCTGAGAAAATAGGCCAGGTGGAGATTCACGAGAAAACTAGAATCTCGGGAGTCGCTACGTCGTATACTGAAGATAGTGTAGATAGAGTGCACCCATTCTCAAACAAGTTCAGTCTGGATCAGATTTCCTGTTTCTTGATAATACGGGGGGACGTATATAGCAATCAGGACCGAACATGCTTACGTCGTAGTAAAAATGCTGGAATATATAGGTTTTTGAGTACGTGATGGGTTCTGATTGCTATGCTTTCCTCAATCAGGACAAAATATGCTTAATAAAAATGCTGGAATATCGAGTTTTTTTTAGTAAGTGATGTGTCCTGATTGCTGTGCTTTCCTCAATCAGGACCAAATATGCTTCGCAAAAATGCTGGAATATCTAGGTTTTTGAGTACGTGATGGGTCCTGATTACTATGCTCCCCTTAATCAGGACCAAATATTCTTAGTACAAATGCTGGAATATATAGGTTTTTGTGTATCTGATGGGTCCTGATTACTATGGTCCACCGTACTAATAATCAGCACCAAATGTGCTTAGTAAAAATGCTGGAATATATAGGTTTTTGTGTAGGTGATGGGTCCTCAATACTATGGTCCCCCTAATCAGGACCAAATATGCTTAGTAAAAATACTGGAATTATAGGTGTTTGTGTATCTGATGAGTCCTTAATAATACGGTCCCTCTAATCAGGACCAAATATGCTTAGAAAAAATACTGGAATACATAGGTTTTAGTGGAATCCGACGCAAGTCGACGAGGGAAGAGAGTGCTGAAATCTTCTCGCGATAAAAATGCAAGGCAAGTACCGAAGTGGGGAGGGGGGAGAAGAGCCTACTTAGTGACCCCGGATCTGAGTTACGACTAAAGAGGAAGAGAGAAAAGAAGAGCGAAGATAATAAATGGGATGGAAAAAGAAAAAGAAAAAAAGTGTACCTGACGGGGACCTGATTACTACGGTCCCCGGTAAAATTAATACTCAGTATGTGTCCTGTATACAAGATACATTACAAGAAACCGAAACACCAAGTTCAAATCCGGCTTGTGTCCTGTATACAAGATACATTACAAGAAAACGATAAAACCAAGTCGAAATCTTGCTCCAGCAAGCTCGAAAGGGCCCCCCTACTTTGTATTGGCGCCGTGTGAAATATTGCAACACGTAAGATTAAGACCAATCATCGGCCGGATTTGCAGTCAGGCCGATTTCTCTCGACAACCACGGCGATAACGCAAACTCCCGAGCGAGCGATACATCTTTGGAAAACATCCTGTCGAGACCTTGCCATAGCCACCGTTTTGTTTTCGTGTGTGCCTTGCCTCCTTCACTTTCGGGAGAATCGGCTCGAAAACTCAGACACTAGGTGGTGTGTGGCACACTGAGCATTCTATCGTACGGTGTTTCATGGCGGGGGGATGTACCACCTTGTGTTCTACATGGTAGGGAGGCGGATCTGCGCATTCGTCTGGACACATGGCACTGAGCAACAGAGGAGAGGATACGCGTGTTGGACTCGCACGGTAAAGGTGGTGGAGAGACGAGCCTAGGCATTCGTTGAGACGCATGTGCGGGTGAAAGAAGAGGGGAGATGCTGTTTTTACTCGCACGGCGAAGGTGGTAGAGAGATGAGCATGGGCATTCGTTTAGACACACGTGCGAGTGAGAGAGGAGGGGAGATGCTGTTTTTTACTCGCACGGTTAAGGCACCGGGGCGGCGCTGACCTGAATGGTGCCCGAAGTGGCCAGGTTGAGCACGAGAATGACGTGCAGCTCCGTCTGCAATGCGTAGTCCAAGTGCACCAGGAGCGCGTGGTGGCATTTCACCAACACGTTCTGTCGCAAACACGGAACAGCACGGGCAAACGCACACACATCACGATCACTTTATAGGCTTGCACGACAAGACGACAGCCTCTAGCTCTTACAAGATTGCGTTGTGCTAACAGTAAGTTCACCGTGCGTGCGATACCAAGCTACCGGTCTTACTATCGCGTTAAATAAAGCGCACACACACATGTTTGACACCCAGTTGGTGCTATGTATCAGTCGACCACAGCGGTTGGGCTAGGGTACACAGAAGGTACGGCTGCCCGGGGTGGTGTACTCGATATTCATGCATGGCCGTAGTCGTACGACCATAGGGCCTCGCCTCTCTACAACGCTGGGACAGAGCATGTTCGGTTTTCATTGACCAGGAAGACATTGCTAGCACCAAGCGCGAAGCGAAACGTAAGCTGTTGGGCGAGTCGCATGAAAGGTGAAGGGGGTTCTGATACCACCTCCGTCCCTAACCCTAACCTTCTCGTTGAGCACGCCAGAGAGATCGTGCTTGTAGGTCCGGCAAAGGTCTAGCTTGAACTGGATCTTCATGGCGTAGTGCTGCCCTGTTGTTTTCTTCACCACGTGCACCTGTCATGGACAGTTCGTCGAACGTTCGCAGGACGCTAATGTTTATAAACCAGGCGAGTGAAAAGTTCGCGGAACTCTTGCCGGACGATATTTATGTAAGACAGGCGACGGGAAGCTCGTACAATATTCTTGGAATGTTCAAGGAACGATCCCAGGACGACATTTATATAAACCAAGCGGTGGAAAGTTCGCAAAACATTCGTGGAAAGTTCGCGGAATAACCGCAGGACGAGATTTTTATAAACCAGGCGGCGGACAGTTGGCGGAACCTTCTTCGCAGGACGCTATTTGTTATAAACCAGGCGGTGGAAAGTTCGCGACACATTCGTGGAAAGTTCGCGGAACGTTCGCAGGGCGATATATTTATAAGGCAGGAGGTGGAAAGGTCGCAAAAACAAACGGTGGAAAGTTCAAGGGACGATCGCAGGACGAAATTTATATAAATAAACCAAGCGGTGGAAAGTTCGCAAGACATTCGTGGAACGTTTGCGGGACGACCGCAGGACGAAACTTTTATAAACCAGGCGGTGGAAAGCCCGCGAAACATTCGTGGAACGCTCGTAGGACGATATATTTATAAGCCAGGAGGTGGAAAGTTAGCAAAAAAAAAGGTAAAACGTTCGCGGAACGATCTCTCGGCGATATAATATTTTCATATAAATCAGGCGGTGGGACGTTCGCGAAACACTCGTGAAACGTTGGTGGGACCATCGCAGGACAATATTTTACTAAACCAGACGGTGAAAAGTTCGCGTAACACTCGTGGAACGTTTTCGGGTCGTTCGTCGATGCGAGCGAGTTGATTGGGTGTTTTTGTGAGCCTTATTTTGTGTTTACATGAGTTTTCGCAGGCTTATGCTGCAAAATGTTCAAGGCAAGCGCGAAATTATGAATAGCCCTCGATCCCTCATGCAAATTACCCCCCACTGCTTCCCTGAAACGTGCGCCCCCGTGCGTGCACTCTGCCGACCTGCTTTGGAGCTGTACCCGCTAGTAAACACAAGGTGTTTAAAATGACTGATATGTGCGCAACTGACACAGCATAGGCTAACCAAAACCCAGTATAACTGTACGCTATGAGAGCGAGAGGCCCCGGGGGGTATTGTCACGGGTCCACGATCAAGGCGGTACACGGACGGCTTTGCGTTCATACCCTAGCATGGCCGCATCACATCGAAGCATCGGGGTGTTACTCGGGAATCTTATTTGGGACGTCATTCGTGTCTATAAAACGCCACCAACACAGAGGGCAGGGAGGGGGGAGTGCACTCATTGTCACGCCTGGCCCTAGTCTCAAGACCATAGACCCTCGCATCCCTGCAATGCCGGGAAGGAGGACGTCGGGTCTTCACCGACCAGACAGGCGTTACTTGCACCGAGCGCAAATGGTGGGCTGTATCCTATCTGGTACTAAAGAGCCGGACTTCGGCAGCTTGTGCGTACTTGGTTGCATATGGAGGACAGCGTCGAATTACTTGCTTGGTTTTTCTGTGTGACCACTTCCAGAGACAGCCATGGGCATACTATGTGACGGTCTCGTGTGTGCCTGACCATAAACTCACTACGTGATGCGATTACCGCCCCTTGTGCGGTGTCGAGGTGCTCCGCCCCGCACAACGGTTTCAAACTCGCCGACGATACATGGTGACCGCTAAACCAAACAAACCCAAGAGCATAGCAGTACCCTGATTGTCTATAATAGCTCTCGCAGAGATTGGCGTGATTCACAGCGTCGTTGCCGACCGACGCAAACCCGCATCCTCCCAACCCGAGGGGGGAGAAGGGGTCTAGGGGAAGCGATTCCTCCCTCTGTTGTCCAACGTCGGGGCTCGCCTGACACCCAACATCAACTGCGTTGGTTGTATATAGCGGTAACATGATATGCCGGTCGCCCCGGTAGAGTAGTGGTCAGCTTCAAAGACTACTATCATTGGTACCCAAGATCGGATCCCACCGTGGTGAGAGATTTTGTCTTTATTTTAAAAAATAAAAAGGAACCAATTGCTGAGAGCGCCTTCGTGGCGTGGGTAGGCGGGATCCGACGCAAGTCGACGAGGGAAGAAAGTGCTGAAATCTTCTCGCGATAAAAATGCAAGGCAAGAACCGTAGTGGGGGAGGAGGGAGAAGAGCCTACTTTGTGACCCCGGATCTGAGTTACGACTAGGAAGGAGAGAGAAAGGAAGGGCGAAGATAATAAATGGGATGGACAAAAAAAAAAAAGCGAAGGAAATGTCGGAGGTCCGGAAGGCCGTAAGTATGATACGTACCGGCAAAGCTGCTAGGAGACCGGCGTTTCACCCCTTGACTAACAGCCTCCATACCCTATAAAACCGGTACATTAAGGGCTAAAGAGGCCTTGGTGCGCCTGAACAGACCGGCCACTTAGCATTTACGACTCTGGCCCGAAATATAAGAACCGTTTTGATTTAGTTTTTCATATACAAAATGTCTTAATATTCGGAGACAGAGTGGTAGCACGATGCCGCCAATATTATATAAGTATCATTTGCAGTAAGTGTTAATATTCAAGCGTCACATATATTTCGAGACAGAATGGTAGTAGCATACTCGCGTGCAGGGCCGTAGCTTGGCCGGCATCTCGTTTTCCATTATTTTTGGTTGAAGCTACGTACTCACTCGTACGTGAGCAGGCCCTTCCTGTGCCGGTTTTTGTTTGGAGACCAACAACAAAAAGCCGGGTTTGACAGCACTTTCGCGGCGTTTTTTTTCACGAACGGGCCCTCAAAAGGGGGGAGGTGCCAGCTGGTACACGCGGCGAAACACGCTGGTGCGTGTTCCTTCTAAACCGAGGCAAGTCCAACAAGGCGTACAAGAAACAATCTACATCTGAAGGGGGTGAATTAACATAGGCACAAAAGTCTTTCCCTTTATCGGTCGCCACCACTGCCAGGGCGCTTTTACAAAGAAGGATGAGGCGTTCCCTCGAGTCGGGGATAGGGGATGGGTTTCAACGGTAGCATATCGTGTCGACAGCTCTTCTTTTCAGGTAGTATGGGATGAAAAGAGTGGAAATACCTCCTGCTGTCGGTGCTACGTAGCACTCCTCCCTTACTTCACGGCCCTTTTCTTTCCGTGCTAACAGCAGCGCGCAGCACAGGGAAAAGTTCAAAACAAACAGTTCTGGCTAAACGGACGGTTCCAGAGCATGTCTATTAATAGATGATAGTGGCGACGAAAATATCAGCTAACGCCGTGAATGAACATAAATCAAAATGGCGTTCGCTTTTCTGTCGACACCACTACCGTACGTAGCGCCCCTACACAAAACGGAAACGGCAGCGCACAGAACAGGAGAAATTTCGACACAAATTATTTAGGCTATCGTGACGGTTCCAGGAAAAGTATGGATGGTTGTGGCGACGCGAATATCAGCAAACGTCGTTGATCGGCGGCGGAAATGTCAACAAAAAAAGTCGTTGTTTCGCCGCCGGAAAGCCCACAAAACATGTTCTTTTCTTTTTCTTTACTGGACGACAGAAAAGCCACCAAGAGGCGTTTGTTTGGACGCGTAAAAGACGAAGTTCAACAGCAACAGTCACTTCCTGGAGGTTGAAATGCGAGCAACTCTGTAACATATCGGCGTGTTTTCGGTTGCTTACAACTCTCCCGAACGCCACCCTCGGCAAATGTGAGCAACGTTGTAGCATATCGGCGTGTTTTTGGTCGCTTACAACTCTGCCGAACGTCCCCTCGGCAATCTTCTCCAGGTAGTCGAAGTCGTCGACGTCTATCCGGTTGACCTGCGCTCTGTCGGCGACGTAGGAGTTGTACCTGGAAAATTTGCAGCAGCAGGTCGCGCGACAAGCATTTTGCAAAAGTGGAGTTTCAACCATTCAACTGGTCATACTCACAGCTGACGGTATTTTTTTCGATCGTAATAAAAAACCAGAGCATATCGCAATCACAAGCACGTTACTCCAAGGTACATAGACGAAAAACGCGCGGTACACTCCGACCACACGCGCTATAAGGTACCTTGCATGCTGGACATTCCCACCAGAGGGCACCTCGCGGCGCAACATGCCAGGTCTGCCACGGCGCGCGAGAGCCCCCTCTCCTTTCGAACGCCTCCTTACCTCTACTACTACACAACTGCCTCACGTTGTACAGCCAGACTACTATTGACAGCAGACTTCGTAAGGTAAGGCGGCCTCATACTTGCGGTAGAGCCGTGTTCGCTGGGGAGAAGAAAAAAAACGAATCCCGCCGTATTTCAAAAACACAACAACAAAGACCAAAAAAGAAAAAAAAAAACACTGCATCCTATGGCGACCTCATCCAACTCGACACGGCTTGCAACAAAACAAACGACAGGAATTAGCGCGAAGCCCGTCCCCTTCCATAGACGCCGGGTCGGGATAATCGAAAACGGTTATTGTGCAGGTAACGCATAAAAAATCATTGTAAACAGTGGCAAAAGCGGACACACAAGACACCAAACAGAGCAAGACCAAAACCACAAACCCCTGCATCCTATGGCGACCTCATCCAACTCGACACGGCTTACAACGAAACGAACGACACGGCTTAGCGCAAAACCCGCCCCCTTCCGTAGACGCCGGGTCGGGTTGGTCGAAAACGGTTCATGTGCAGGCCACGCAGACAACTTATTGCAAACAGTGGTAAAAGCGGACACACAAGACACCAAACAGTAGTGGAGTTTTAGGCAAGGGCAAAGCAAAACAAAACAAAAACTCGCGCTTCTTCGCGATCTCCCTCGCCTTATGAACATATCACGGGGGACCATAGTAAATAGGACCTATGGCACACACAAAATCCTATGTATTTCCCTATTTTTACTAGCAATATTTCGTCCTATTTACTAGTGTTTACTATGATCCCCCGTAATAGTTGGACTTGCTGTTTTTACGATCTAGATCATGTTTTCCAGGTGGTGGGATCTGTAATGACACGGCTGGGTCTTTCTTGCGCGCGCGCCGCCTTGTACGCCCGAGGTGGGACCTGTATGGTATGGGCTTTTGCGCAAAGTCTTAAAACGGCAAAATGACAAGAAAAAAAAAAAACGATCTACTGCAGATTGTCTACGTACAACATATCGCGTCCTGTC
Organism: Saccharina japonica; assembly: GCA_008828725.1. NCBI lineage: Eukaryota > Phaeophyceae > Laminariales > Laminariaceae > Saccharina > Saccharina japonica. Next base: position 97,135 of record MEHQ01000364.1, read on the forward strand.
CGTTGCGTATTCACAGGGTTTACTCGTTTGACACGACCCGGTCACCACTGAACACGACCCTACCCAAAATTATCAGTATCCCCTCCCCCCCCCAAAAACAAATGATGTGCCCACTGTTCAGAGGGGCTCAGATAAGAACACGCCCGCCCGGTATCAAAAGGCCTTGGCCAAACTGAAGCATCGGCAGAATGCAGGCCCGATCAACTGTTGCTCGATGGCTGGGTGACGAACCGCAGCGGGTCTGCTGCAGAACAAAAGCTGCGAAAAAGAGAGGGTACTAAGCGACGTTGAGGTCCTTGTGTTTCGTTTTTAACATAAAAATAGAAACACAGAGCAGGGCATGTCGGGGGCGAAAGTAATGATTTTTCCGGTAGAAGGTGTACGGCAAAACTGATGAAGGTCTGTCCTGTCCGCTTAAACCGTTGAAGTCGGCGCTTGGTGTTCAATTTGTCTTCGTGACGGTTTCGCTCAGTAAGGCGTTATTCTGAAGGCGCCTTAGTGACGACGCCAGTGTGAAGGTGAAAAGCTACTGGTCTACTGATAAAAAAAGTAAACCAACCATTGCCTAACCCAGGAAGGGGGGTGCTTACGAAGGAACAACGGGGAACAAAGATGCCTCGCGGGAGACCGGTTCGTCTGGGCTCGTCAAGGAAACTTTTGGCGCAAACAAGTTACGTACGTGTAGCTTAGCGTAGGGGAGGGGTCAAAGAATGAGCTCGGACCGCGGCCTCCTCCTTCGAGTAACTTTGGTTAGGAAAGGGCGAAACTACCGAACAAAGAGCGTTGAGTTCGCACCGGGGTTGTCCATACCGAACGAGGCATTTTCGAAAAGACGCTGGTCGAGCGCCTTCCGAAAAAAAGCAATGTTCGACTGTTCCTAATAGTACTCTCACTATCGTCGAGATAAAGTCGCCAACAAATAATATTGGGGGCTTACGTGGTACACCATTTTTTTATGTTTTTTTTTGCGTCAACCAGAATTCTATTAATTTCGGCGTCAAACCTTCATTTCAACAGCTTGGAGAAGTACCCCCGCCCCTTCCCCCCCCCCGCGAGCCTCGGCTCCCCCGTTTGGCCATAGTTCATCGTCATTTACAAACTCCCCTATTGATTGTGCTTGCAATAGAAAACCACCCTGTCCGCCTGTGTAAGGGCCCGTCATGCACCCGAGGATGAATCGACACCCCCATAATCTCAATATCGCTCAAGGGACGCCGGCACGCGATCGCAACCCCTGTGCGTGCGAGCTCCAACGCTCTTCACGGCATCTGTCAAAACCCCCGTTGTTCGGTTAGGCTCACCGGTCGGCATGGTCCTTCTTGAGCGCCTTGAAGGTCACGTTGTAGATCTCCTGGAATATCATTTTCTCCACGCTCGAAAACAGCTGGCCGCCGAGAATGTGTCTGTCTTCGCTCGCCTGCGCTATGCACTTGCTTATGTCCTCTCTGACATCAGCGGCGACGAATTCCAGCTTCAGCTCCTTCGGACCGCTTCCAAGGTATTTGTTGGCAAACTGGCGTTTCGCGCGGGGGGGGGTAGGGAACGCGGCCAGCTCGGGTGTCGGTTTTGGCTACAGCGGGGGAGCACGCAGCATGACGTTCTTTTCATCCCGAAAAAAATACAAAAAAAACTGGCAAGTCATTGCAATGGAGCCAGCGGTGGCACAGAGATGCTCTCAAGGTTTTGAGCACAAAAACAAACTCGTAGGTAGAGTGGCACCCCAGATGGCTGTGCTTTTTCGACGGCGTCCGAAGTAATACAATAGAGCTTGTGGGAGAAAATGCTGGCCATCCGAACCCGGCTGGAACTTTAGGCCCCGTTTTATTCAATTTGTATCTGGAATGGCCGGTTAAGGCGCAGGAGAATACAAGAAGCATTGGCGGCCGTTCTCGAGCGGCCGCGTTACAGTACGCGTTAAAACGTGCAGGGGGCATACCACTCATGGACAGCGAAATTTGGGTTTCCACTGCCTGGCTTGCACGGATCGATTGCTGAAGGCGGAGATTCGCGCTTGTGTTCTATCCGGGGTGTTGAATCACACGAGGCGACGGGGGAAAAGAGTTCCCTAGTTCCCCTACTCCTGTACACTTCGTTTAACTGCCACTGCTACTCCCACTCCCACTCCCACTCCTACCACTACCACTACCACCATGCCAACGCACGGAGCCCCGAAAAGCAAACCACCGAAAACAACGAGCCCCGTCCTCACCATTTTCTCCACATTGAACCGAAATATTTATTCACCTGTTTGGCCTTGAAGTAGCGATAATCATCCGTCGGTATCGCCTTGAACTCCTGGATGTCGCTCCACGCGTGAAACCCTTGTTGCGTGCCGATTTCCGCTGAGAACCTCCCCAAAAAATACTGGCCGCCTGAAACGTCCGACGGCGTTGGTTTCAAAACTATAGTACGTGCGCGCTGCACGTAAAAACGAGGGGAGTTTACCCGTATTCCATCATTCCTGCCACGTACTCTCGTCCCAGTCTCGAGTGTAAAGCCACGTACGTGCGCTCTGCACGTTAAATGAGGAGAGATCACTGTTATCCCATCCTGCCTGCCCTTCACGCTTATCATTGTCTCAAGTCTTAGCCATGTATTTTATATGTATGCGAGTTTTGCTACGAGGAGGTGTTCCGTGCGGCGGACGTATGGCAACCTAAAATAATTTTGTTTTCGTTTTTTTTTCATGGGGATTGCGCGATCACCAGAACACCTGGGTGATACATAATTTGGGCAAAAAATGGTTGCGACGGGCGTGGAGCCCCACTGCGTTGGTTCTTGGTCCGAAAACCAGGGTTAATGAGCCGGCCGCCTCAGTGATGCGTTTGCTGCAACGGAAAGTCAATCCATATGATACAAGTGCAGATTTCGTGTCCATTTGGCAACTAGAGATGGGCACCGGATATACAGCAGCCGACTAACCGCGGTTTTTCGGCAATCCGGCAGGCGTTGGCAAATAATTGGTTTTGAAAATAAAACACCGGGTATTAGTCTATTTCGTTCTTGTTCACTTAAGGGAACCCACATCTACGCTGAAACGAGCCTGCAACAGTTAACAACGCGAGCATAGACATGGTAGCGTGAAAGTTGGGAAAACAAGGTAACGAAGAGAACCTGATACGCAAATTTGGGAGTACACATCACCGTGAAGATCGAGGAAAATTCGAAAACTCACCCGTGGGGTCCAATGTTTCGGAGGCTTTATTCAATACCTGGCAGACGAAAACCGGTTAAACCGGTTTTTCGTTTATGAGAACAGCCCCTCCCATCCGGTTATCGGTTCTTCGAAAAATGCTATCCGCTGCCCATCTCTAGTCGCAACGGAGCAACCGACTGGAAGGCGGGAAATAAGAGCATGGCTCATCCCCAGAAGCAACGTTGCCGGCGCAGCCGCGTGTTTTGCCCTAGCCAAGCTTCGGTCCAGGGAAGCTCGACCACGGCGTGGAGGTACCGACTGGCACAGCATGTTTTCGAGATGGCCGCTAAATGGGGGGCATGGGGCTTTCCACACGAGACAATACGTCCCCCCTATAACACGATTAAATGAGAGGGAAGGGAATTGATGCCGCCAGAAGTGTCAGAGCGGAGCGTTGAAACGGAAATATGTTCGGTTCGATCTCTCACAGGACTGCGTCGTCTACGACCAGGGAAAAAAAAAAAAACAGCGCCGCATGTCTCTCCTCGTACCCCAGCAATGTTCTTTGAGTTCGCACGCGGTCATCCCGAGTTTTGCCAAGAGACTACAAGACGCTACGAGTACGTATGCTCGCTTGCAACCCCGCTATTTTTCAGGAAGGCCTTTTTGTTCGACTCACTCGCGCTGTCGAGCATGGCCAAAAGCTCCTCTTGCTCCGCGGTATCTGCGTCATTCGACAAGAGTTGGCTCTTCGAGTAGTCCTCGTAGTAGCCTTCCTTTTGCCACACCGTCTTCTGATGTGTTGCTAGCGCCTCACTATCGCCGGCAAGCGGAATTAAACAAAACGGACGTCAAGGAACAGGCGGGACGGAGGTTTAGGGGGTTGGGGAGTGATAGCTGGTATTGTTTAGCCATATGAGGCGCGGGGGTGGGCATTCGGTTGATGCTCTTTTAGGCACGCAAGGTAGGGGGGGGCGTGTACTGACGCCATACAAGGCCGCAGTCGTATGCCATATAATCTCGCGTCCCTACCATGCCGGGACGGAGCACGTCGGGGTTTCCCCGAGCAGGCAAGCATTGCTTGCAACAAGGGCGAAGCGCAACGTGAGGCGTTCGACAAGTTGCATAAAGGATTATCTTCATTCTACTTAGCAAGAACGGCTTGTGAGGCGGACGTTCTTGCTTGTGGATGACAGACGACATGAGTTGATTTGGTTTCTGGTGTGGCCACTTCCAGAGATGGAAGCGGGTATACTATGTAACTGCCTCGTTGGTTTTTGTTTAATCATAAGATGGGGTAAGTTGCTGCTTTTTTAGTACACGCGCCGCTGCTGGGAGCGGGCACGCGCGCACAGACATATCCCATCCCTCGCACGTCAACGAGTTGACACTTTTTTTCAGTGTAGAGGTTCTTACTCGGGCCGGCGTAAAAGATAAAATAATACAGCTACTTTTTGTTGACAAATTCTTCGTTTTTTCCCTGAATGTTGTTGTTGGGTCGGTGTGGATGACGTCACTGGTTTTGTAGAGAGACGCGGCAGAGATGGCGCGGACACCCCGGGTGCCTTCATTGTGTGCCTGATCGTGGAAGACCCCTTCAATGTGGAACGATTCCTAATCAGTGTCGATGTTTATAATGCTGTGCCTAACACAGACCGTTCAGGATAGATTCGGGTAATTGTCAATGGACATGATGGCTTTGGTTGGCTGTTCTTTTTCACTGTGTGCCCGCGGACTGTCATTCTGGCAGCACTTCAGACAGCAGCTGCGTGCTCCATCTTGTTCCCACGCCTACCGTTTGTTTTTGTACAGACAGCACTTCAGACAGTAGTTACGCTGTAGTCGGCAAATTCATTGGTAAAGAGTGGGAGGGGGGGGGGCGGGACGATGCTGCTGTAGTCGAATGGAGATTGCGGGCGTGTAGTTCAGTTTTGGACACGCATAACATGCTGTAGGGATTTTAGGTGTACCTCTTCGGACTTGTGTATCCTTTCCCTGCTAAGTGTACGTGTTCTTTAGGATTCTCTGATGGCTCTAGCACTTTTGTGACCACGGGCCGTGATCTTGCTAGATCAGACTACAGGGATTAGCAACTGAAACGAGTTTAATGTGAAGATAACAACAACAACAACAACACGGTTGAGCTCGGTCAACGCTGGAGTGCGAGCAAAAAAGAGCCGACGCTTTGTACATTTCGTTGAAAAGCTGGACATAGCTAGAAGCGATCGCCCTGTCCCATTTCTGTGGCGGCCGGGATACTACCTGCGGTCGCCTTGCCTACCGTAGAGGTTGGGCAGCTTGCGAATGCCGGTTCTGCCGTTGAGATCGAATAATACTTTGTTTCCCTGACACCCAGCGAGGCGGGCCCGGAGCCCGCGAAACCTTAGCCCTAACCATATCCCAATCACTACCTCTAACCCCAACCCCTACACCAAAAACGCCTACATACCAGCCAGCAAGAGGAGAGCTTCGTAGTTGGTGCAGACGCCGTCGTTTTAGGTAGCCTTGCAAAAGATAGCCCGTGTTGCCGACTACAGCAGCAGCAGTATTCTCTCATGCAAGTCTGTTTGGGAAAACAACACCCCTTTCTATATGCACACGACGACGTCCAGGCGTTCACCGCGTGCGTACAAACACCGGTTCGACCCGAGACACAGCAGGGTGGGTACCCCCATGTCCTCCACGATAGCAGGCTTACGCCACTACTGTAGCGCGAGCGGCCCTCGACCTTACTCAAAAAGCGGGCTTGCACCCGTTTAGTGCCGTTGTTTCATTACAGGGACAAATTACGTGATATTATACTTGGATTTGTGCTTGTTTACACTGCGGTTCTAAAAGGACGAAAAAGCTTCGCAGGCGCAGCAAAACAGACACCATTCCTAGCATACATACACGCGAAGCAATGACAACAGAAGCCCTTTGAATATTTGCAAAGGAACAGGGAAGCCACTTGCGCGAGCGGCCCCAGGCCACCGAACCATAAGTCCTCTACTTAAAAGTGCTCCCCTTACTGCACCCAGCCCCTCCGGGCCGCCCGAAACCAACGGGGCCAGTTCTAGCAGGCAACAGGGCCCTTCCTTATGGGTGCCGATGTGGCCACTGTTCTCGATACGTACATGGACCTCCTCACGTCGAAACATGCTACAACGGTACTGCTGTAGGTTAACGCAGATGGTCCCAGCAGTGGGAGGTAAAGTGACGTACGTTCGGGGGGGAGGGGGGGTGTACTCATGTCGTGCACGGCCGTAGTCGTATGACCATAGACCCTCGTACCCCCACAATGCCGGGACGGAGCACGTTGGGTTTTCACCAACCAGGCAGACACTGTTGGCACCAAGCGCGAAGCGCCGTGAGGTATTGGGCGAGTCGCATGGAGGGTGAGCTGCATCCTGCTAAGAACCGCCTTTGAGGCGGACTTGCATATGGACGACAGCTTCAATGAGTTAATTTAATTTCTGGTGTGGCCACTTCCGGAGACAGCAATGGGTTTTACTATGTAACTGCCTCGCGGACGCCTTACCATATTAACACTACGTGATACGACCATTCCCCTTGTGCGGAACAAAGGTTCTCCACCCCGCACAAATGATCTACTCGACCGCCAGCTTTGGTGACCGCCAAAAAAAAACAAGAACGGTACCCTGGTTGTCTAGCTCACGCAGTGAGAGGCGTGTTTTACAGCGTCGTCGCCAACCGGCGCCAACCCAGCCTATAATATATATATATTATAGAGGGGGGGGGGGCGTATGGAGCGTCTTGCGAGTATTGGCAGTCTCGCAGGGCATATGCTCAATGTCCGATATTCGTAGCAATCAGCTGTTGTGCTCCTGTGGATACTGCCGCACTTCGGCATCCCCGTAACACATACGTGAGGATTCGATCCTACTCTCGAAGGCGGATGTGCTCGCCCAGGGCCAGAATCCGTCGCTGGTAGCCTGCCTGCCTCAAAATGTAGGAATACAACACGAGCCGACACCGCTTTAACGCCTTGAGGACTGCACCATCGTGTTATTGGGAACGCGCTGCTTGGAATTATAAGGGGGTCAACAGTGCAGTCCAACATCGATGCAGTACCTGTAGGTCGAACCTCCGAAGATAACCGTTCCACGTTTTTCGCTTTCATCGCCTGTTTTCCTCCAGCTGCTCACCTGGCACTGGAGAAGCAGGCGGTCGGACAGGGTGTACGCTGGCCATCACGGGTCATGAGTTGGGTATCGAATCATAAGGCCAAGCGACGTGTATCTATGTCAGAAGTACGTGTTCCGCGGACCGTGCAGACCTGAATAAATTCTTACCCCCTCCCCCCCCGCCATATAAATATTGATATATTTATAGGTTGGGTTGGCGTCGGTTGGCAACGACGCTGTAAAACACGCCACTCGCTGCGTGAGCTAGACAACCAGGGTGCCGTTTTTTTTTGTTTTTTTTTTTGGCGGTCACCAAAGCTGGCGGTCGAGTAGATCATTTGTGCGGGGTGGAGAACCTTTGTTCCGCACAAGGGGAATGGTCGTATCACGTAGTGTTAATATGGTAAGGCGTCCGCGAGGCAGTTACATAGTAAAACCCATTGCTGTCTCCGGAAGTGGCCACACCAGAAATGAAATTAACTCATTGAAGCTGTCGTCCATATGCAAGTCCGCCTCAGAGGCGGTTCTTAGCAGGATGCAGCTCACCCTCCATGCGACTCGCCCAATACCTCACGGCGTTTCGCGCTTGGTGCAAGCAATGTCTGCCTGGTTGGTGAAAACCCAACGTGCTCCGTCCCGGCATTGTAGGGATGCGAGGGTCTATGGTCATATGACTACGGCCGTGCACAACATGAGTACACCCCCCCCCCCCCCCCCCGGAGGGAAGAACCGGACTGTTGTGATCCCAGGAAACAATAAGTCAACTTTTTTTTTCAATACCCCCCCCCCCCCCCCCCCCTAAATATGGATCTCGCTTGCAAAGCCCTTAGTCTATTTTCAAGACGTTTCTATATTCTGGTCAAACGCTTACTCGCGCTTATTCGACAGCAAGATACCTCAGGGCCCTACCGTGATCTTAACGGCAACTTACTATCAATACCGCTACGATGAGCACGTGCTCGAATGATACGTGTATGCATACTACTACTACTACTATTATTACTGCTGTAGCACGTAAACCCGTAAACAATAACGTTTCTGATAACGGCCATACATATCACTATCACTAGCTGTACCCCGAACCATGCCAGGGCGGGGCCGGTATAATAGCGGACATAACAACAATACCAGATAATATCTGGGCCACGATCCACACCCTAAATGATTACATCTTATAGCAATGTACGTCCATACCTGAATCTCACAGCAACATACGCCGATTCGTGTTTTTGGTGCCGACATGATATGTGACTATGAAATATGTCAGGAGACACGTCAAGCGAAGCAAAATGTGCGCTGTCAAGGTGGTGGGGCTGAGTGTTCCACGCTAAAACCTCGTAGTTTGGTGTCAGTCGAGGCATGTCAAGGCACACTTGCTGTCTGTCAAGGCAAGGAGTGGAAGTTGCTGTGTCTTGACATATTTTGGTGACTATCCCCTATCCAACCCCTCCACATATATGTGGAAACTCGTTGAGAATGCACCGATTTTCGTGCGTGCAGAAGCGCACGCTGCCTGTCTCAGCACCAACTCGAACGACCTTCTGATGGAGTGATCGGTCTGAAGGTAGACATTTACATCTACTGCTGTACTGTATCTCTGTTCGTGAACATAAGTACATTTGAGGCTTTCATCGTGGCAATCAAAATTTCCCATATTTTTTACTGTACAGTACGGGACACCTAATAAGAAACAGGCTAATAAGAAAGCCAGGCTGCTATTTAGAGGAAAATAAGAAATCCGCGAGTTGTTATATTGAAATTAGCGTAGAAAGCACCCTCTCTAAAATAAGAAATCCAGCCTGGACCATATTTCCTGTTTCTTATACCCCGTAGGGTGTACTGTACTGTATTTACGATCAGACTGACTGCACCTGGTACATACGATACGTATACTTAAAAAAACTACTGTACGAGTACGAGTTTACCGTAACATGTAAGATAAGCCGTGTGCTCCATGGTGCTGCTTGCTGAGGATTGGACAGATGCTCCTACGAGTATACTTCATACTCGGAGTATATTAGGAGTATCGAGTAAATATCGCACTCCGAGTACTGAAAGTAAAGTAAATATCGCACTCCGAGTACTGAAAGTATTGCAGTACTGGCGGCCCAAATACTGCGAGTACTGGGAGTATGAGCAGCACTGAAGGCCCAAATACTGCGACTACTGGAAGCATGATCGTTACAGGACCCTGAGTACAAGCAGTACCCGCAGAAAAAACGTCCGAAGTACTTGCAGTACTCAGAGTATTGAACCCGGAAATACTGAGAGTACTCGCAGTACCGGTATATACTCCCGGAATACTGCCAGTTCTCTAAGTACTGTAAGTAATCCAGTTGCTCCCCCCGCAAGTACTTTTGCTCCAACTACCACTCCCACTGGTTGGACCATCCGAGGGTGGTCGATTTTTTTTTTCGACATCTCACAGAATTTTTTGTTCGTTGGGGGGGGGGGGGGGGGGGTTACTAAAACCAAGTGAAAATGAAAATAAGGATATATATTTTTCCATTTTCTTATTTCATCATGTGATCACAACGGTTGCAACGGTTTTCTATTCCGACCTCTGGGGGTGTGGTGTGTCGTTTTCTCTTAAATCTGGACGCCCCTGGACCATCTGTGAATGTTTTCTGCCAAAAAATGGGGATTATTTATCGAAACGGTGCACAGATGGTCGAAGTATACGTACGTACTTATCATACTCCGAGTAACCTGCACATGCATGAGAGTATTTCGGTACTGCGAGTACTAAATGCGGCCAGTATACATGCAGTAGCCGCAGTACATAACCGCGAAATACTCGGAAGTACAGACATTTTTCGGATCCCGAAATACTGCCAGTCCAGAAGTATCCGTAGTACTGGACCTCGAAATACTGCGAGTACTCGAGTATCCGTAGTACGTAAACCCGAAGTACTGCCAGTACACAAAGTTAAAGTTAAAAAGTTTACCTGGTACGTATTCTCTTTCGAAAACACTCTACTTTCGTACTCGTACTCACATCAGGAACTGGGAGCATCTATGTCGGATTCGTCCGAAATTATTTTCACCAGAGGTACCCGGTACCAGGTACATACATAGAAGCGTGGTGGCGACGTGCAGCTACTACTGCTGCTGCTGTACCTGGTACCTGGTATATACGAGTCCAATCGTACGCATATACCGGTTCCAGGTACTCGTACTCGCGTACAAGTATCTGGTGAGTATTAGACCGCATTTCTCAGGAGATACGCACGAGGATCAAGGACCGAGGATACCACTCTGCCTACGCCTAACCTACGAGCCAGCGACCAGTCAGCGATGCGTGGTAGCATGATGTCATACATCAGTATCTATGCCCGCAATGTGGTTTAGAGCTCGCGAGCGCGTCGCATCAGTAATGACACATCAGTAGCGAAGCCTCGAGTACCGCATCCGTGGGCGATTACTTGACTATACAGCACCGCACTGCTTGTATGATACGACCTCTGGCATCTATTCACTGCTGTCTGACTATTCGTATGATACACGCTCACTTTGGACCAAAAAGCTTGCTGGTCCAACCGCCCATCTCTTCCACGTAGCTCCTACGCCTCGGTTCCGGCTCGCTCCCGACAATCCCAACAACAGAGCTGCCCTCCTCCACCGATCGGCTGTTGTCGTCCTCTCTCCAATTGCACCAGTCAGCGCCAAGTTGTCTCGGGTATGTAGGTGTTCCAAGCAAGAACAACCCCCGTGTGCTGCCACAACAGCAGTATTATTCCAGTAGTACTGGAATGTTCTTTCACAGCCCCTCGCCCGGCCGGGCTACGCGAGAGTCCTGCGTGTTTCTTTCTACCTCATTCGCACCCCCCTCCTGCGATGTCCTGCTTCTTGTCTGGAGCCCAAGGCGTGCGCTCCTCCTGCGAAGGCCTGCTTCTCCTCTGGAGCCCAAGGTAACCAAACGAGTCGCCCGGTTAGGCCGACCGCGGCAAGACTCGAAGCCTTCCTTGTTCCAAAATCGTGCCGCACTCACCAGCGCCCAGTAACCTCGGCAAGTTTGCGACTCGTCATCATCATGTCGCAACAATCAAAGCACAACAACATGGCAGCACAGCAAATGCACCTCTTGGTCTAGCAGCAGCGGTGCTTCTCTAGGGGTGGGGGGCTGGGCGCAAGCCGACCTTGAGTACCGCGAGCAAGGTGCAATCGGCTTGGTAGAGAGGAAAGGGAAAGCTGCTGTGTTTTGGTATGCACCACTATGTCCGGTAATGTAAGCACGGTTATTATTTTTATACTAATATAAAACGGATCCTTATATTTAGGAACATGGTGGGGTAGAATCTCCGTCGCCCGATATTTCGAAATTCAAACCTCATTTCGCTGCTGTTTGATTGGTCGAGATACTATGGAAAAACGCCACCGAAAAATTGGAAACATGCTACAGACTGCACGCTGCAGAGGAGCAGCCGCGGCCGGCGGTGCCTGCTGCGTAGAGCTAGGAACGGGGTACTGCTTCGTAGGGCTGGGTTCGGGTTGATTCTGGGTCGGCGTGCAAGATAGGTTGTCTCCGAAGAAACGACTTTACAAGCTACAACAACAACTAATCAAAGCCCTGCGCGCGGCACTCGCCATCGGCGATTATTCTCAACGACAACGCGTGGAACAGCAGGTAGGCGTGGTCATCATGGTTACAGCAGCAGCGGTGGTCGGTACGTATCATTAGAGGATAGCCGACCTTTATTCCATACGCAACCTCTTCTGCACTACATACTGGTACTACGGTGATTAGGTTGTGGTATTTCGGTTTGGTTTTTGCCCTGTGAAGCGTCTATTTCCATGGGCGATATTTAGATATTTAGATGTTGCCCCCAGAATAGACTGCTGGGTGCAGCCGGGCTCAGTCTTTAGCGTTCCGCGTGGCACGTAGCGGCGTAAACGGCAGCCGGTCACTCCGGGCTGGCTCAGCAGCTTGAACCACGTCGTCTTGCTAAGTACAGCTACAGCAGTAGAGTACGCTGTAGCCTTTAATGCCTAGTCGCCTCTTTACTGCCTGGACACAGCGTAATTTCGTGCAGAGTGCCGAGTTTTCGAATCCACGACATAGCTTGGAGCAAGCGTTATCGGCGTCACCTCCAAATGTTCGGGCTCGTATTATCGTATATATAGCTTTCGAAGCAGTCCAGCTCAGGTGTTGTTGAATGAATACCTGCTTTCGCAACTGCTTAGCCAACCAAGGCCCCGAATATTGCACAGCAGTAAGCTGGCATTTCAGTGTTTTTTGGGCCGCCTCCTATCATACGTCGTTTGGCCATGCTCGTTTGGCCACGCTCGTTTGGCCACGCTCGTTTGGCCATGCTCCTCCGGTCTGCATAGAGGGGTGCTCGATGAAGTATTACAGTATGTATTCGATCCAAACTGGGATCGATTCTTCGAATTCCATACATTTACCGATTCAAAACGCCTTTTGGAGGGATACTGTAGCTGTGAGAGTCACCTCCTCGACTTTACCGCAGGTCCGCCTGGCGTCCACTCTTCCCGACCTTGCTGCAGATCCGCCTGGCGTCCACCTCGTACAGCTTCTACCTAACGAAACACCACATTAAGTAGCGAATGCTACCTGTTGTTGCCGTAGCCACCCAGGTACTCCTACCCTGCGTCGGCATGATTTGTAGCAGTGAAACTGAGAGAAGGCCATGACATGCAATGAGGCGTGCTGCTATAGGGGCAGCACTTTTTGTTTTTGCCTTATAAGGAAAAAGTTCTAACAACTGACCGGGCTCAATCCAACGGTACTGTTGATAGTACCGTTGGAATATCAATAGCGTTTTGCAATATCGTTCGTGGTATACCTGGGTTTTGCGATTGTTCGTCGGGCTGCACTTGTAACGTTTATCAAAAATCATTTTTTGGGTGAGGCATGGAGTTCATACTATATTCAAGTGACCGCCCTTTTGAGTGCCTACCGCCGTAAGGCAAGCCCGCGTCCCATTCTGCCATACATTGCAGTAGAACGTGTATAGTCCAAGCTTTGAACGGCGTGAACGAATGCAAGAGACGGGGTACCAAGACCGCACACCTCATCGATTTGGCCTGTCTTTCTGGGCCTTCATACTGGAGGTTATTCGGAACGCGCTTTCCTTACAGCAGTGTCACCGGCGCACCCTTCACTGCGCCGGCCGCGCACACATTAGGATGGTGCCCCATATCCTGCGTATGTACAGGCCTGTATATCGCGTCGATCGCACTCTTGTCCTTGTACAAAAAACCAGGGCCATCTCGTGCGATTTTGAATATTTTCAAGAGCTACCTCGTCTGTTCGCCGCCTTTGGTCTATACGACCTTCGTCACGAACAAGACTACTGACTCTAGTACTGTTGCCGTTATTTGTTGTTGTTGTCGCTGGTGTTGCTCTTGCTGCTGCTGCTGCTGCTAATCAAGTGCAAACCGGCGTTGTTCTGAGTTCGAGTACACGGTGCAGGCCATGGCCAGCTCGCTCGCCCCTAAGATCGCAAAAAGAGAACCATCTCAACAAACTGACAGGTGCGCACCCTGAATGCTTTCCTTATTTTTCTTGTCTTTCTTGATATTTTTACTGTATATACGTCGCTGTGCGTGCCTTCAGTTCTCGTCGGTGGACTGGCTTATTGTCTCAGGGCTGCCATTCCTCCGGATCACAGCCATTCTCGTGGGGTTGGCGTTCGATCCCCAAGGAAAAACCCGGGAACATGCTCTCCAGAGGGTGCATAGCCAGGATGTGTTTCTGTTTGTTGTCAAGCGCTTGCTAATATGATTTTGTAACGGCGAAATGAGGAAAACCGACGAGGGAAACCGTGCACGGGGCGAGACAGCCCCGTCGGGTTGCTTGGAATTGCGCTCTTTCAATATTGTCCAAGCGGAAGCAAACTCTAGTTGGCGTGTGCTTGGGCGACATCACCTAACATGTACGCTGAGTACTGTGGTCTGCTGCGCAATAGTCTGCAAGCTGTAAACTATCATTTACGACGTCCCGCGTGCAGGAATGGAAAAACTACGCCCTTCACTGAATGGAGCGAGATTCGACCTTGTGAAGTGGAGTTTTCACTTGGCTCCAACGACGACGTGGTGGCCTTGCTGCATAACTACTTTCGAACCAGCACGCGTTTTTTGCGGGAGTTTCGAAGGACTGGAGAAACGCTTGGGGAGACCTCCCAAAAACAACGCAAGCCATAACGGCCGATACTTCGGTGTCTCAGCTGCAGTGGAGCTTCGATAGCGGCTTCAAAAAGAGACTGAGAGTATGCGAACACATCGCCGAACGCTGCGGCGTCGATATTTTACGGTGCGCCTACTCGAGCGGATGTGGGTTGCCTGTGACAGTTTGCTTCAAGGCCGCTGCACGCGATCAAATGGAAATTATCCTTTGGGGACTCGGAAAGAGTCGCCGTTGGCGTGAAGTGCTTTGCAGAGCGGCTGCGGCGGGGGGTAGTCTGTCAATTCTGAAGTGGGCGCGACAAAACGACGTCCCCTGGGACGTCTATACTTGCAGCGACGCCGCCGGTGCGGGGATGCTCGACATCCTGCAGTGGGCGCGTTCTCAAAACTGTACTTGGGACTTTCGGACGTGTTTGATGGCTGCTAAAAGTGGATACCTAACCATCCTTCAATGGGCACGAGGTCAAGGTTGCCCATGGAACTTTGCTACGTGCTCGAGTGCAGCCACCGGGGGGCATCTGGAAATGCTTCAGTGGGCGAGGGCTGAAGGATGCCCCTGGCTCCCGCAGGTGGGTTTAGACGTTAGTATATACGGCCACTTGAACACTCTGGAGTGGATGGTGTCTCAAGGCTGCCGCTTGTCCTTTCACGCTGGAAATATGACAGCTCTTAAAGGACACTTTCACATTCTCCAATGGATGCAGGCGAGAAACCTTGTCCAGGAGCGCAATGAAATAAGCGAGTCGGCTGCAGGAGGAGGGCATTTGAGCGCGCTTCAATGGGCCCGACACAATGCCTTCGACTGGGATAGTCGTACATGTAGCGGGGCAGCTAGAAATGGTCATTTAGAGGTGCTGAAATGGGCGCGATACCACGGCTGCTCCTGGACAGCAGCAACGTGCGCAGGTGCAGCCATGGGAGGCCACCTAGAAGTACTGCAGTGGGCTCGAGCAGAGGGCTGCCCATGGGATAGTCGTGTACCTAGCGAGGCAGCCAAACACGGTCATCTCAAGGTGCTTGCTTGGGCCCGATGTAACGGTTGCACCTAGACCAACCATGCGTGTGCCCGTGCAAGCTGGTGCCGGTCACCTGTGCGTCTTGAAAGCGTTGCAGTTTACCCATGTAATGGTAATACGTGTACGTAGCAAGGCGGTAAGGAGATGCTCTGTTCAAGGTGCTGAAACCGACACGCTCTAACGGCTGCCTCTGGGACGAATGCACGTACGTCGTTGCTGCCCAGTCGACGTGCGGTGTGCCTCGACATTTTGCAGTGTGCGGTGGCAGACGCCTACCCATGGGTTCGCAACACGTAGCATGCATGGCCCAAATAGTACCCGAACGAGTATTTTTAATGTAGTGGGTAACGCTAAACGGTTGCCCGCTGGTAGCGGCAGACACCTAGAACTCGCAGGAGGAAGTTTCCAGTAGGTGCTTATCCGTTGAGGTTTTGGGTGATGGTTTCGGTGCCGATGTCGTGCGATTAAAATGCTAGGTACGTGCCGTAGTGGGGAGGGTGAGAAGAGCCTACTTAGCGACCCCGGGTCTGAGTTACGACCAACGAGGGAGAGAGAAAAAGAGGGCGAAGATAATACATGGGATGAACAGAATACAAAAACAACAAACAATTGGGAAACAAATCCTCAGTGTACGGGGTACGTACGATATATGGTGGGGTACGGTCTAGAGAGATCACCACGACCGGAGAGCTTGCCGTGTTTGACAGCAGAATTTCTGGTTTTTATGTCGCGGTGATGGTGATTGTGGCGATGGAGGTGTAGGTCCGAGAGGATGACTCTCTGGACACGAGGGCCATACTCATCTATGATACCCCTGGTGGTGTTAACGGTCCAAGCTTCCGCGCGCGTACGTGTGCGTTGTAGGCGACATGGCGAGGTTGGGAAGCCTCAACTCTACAGCGTTTAATATAGCGCTTCTCACCAGTAGTATTGCCATGCTCCTGAAGAAACACATGCCGCAATATTTATTTTGCGTTGCCGTCGTATATAGCTTTTATTTACGTCTATGTCGCTTCTAGAGCTTCTGTAGCGAAAGTCGAAGCGTGTCTGTCGTTTCTTGGCTCTTGGAGCATACACGGTGGGAGGGGTGGCAGCTGCATTCCATTCGTTTTCTTGAACCACTGTAAGGTGTCGGCACCCCGGGTACTGCGAACAAACATTATCGGCTCAAGACACTGGGTAGACTCTAGCTGAATGCGTTGTCGGCCATCAAGCACGTTTCAAGGAACACGCCTCTATTATTTGCAAAACCCGGGGATCGTATGCACGAGTTTTGTAGACACACCTGAAGAGAGCCGCCTTGAAGACCATAGGTGGGTGTAGGAAGGAGGTCGGTATGGCGACTCATGTCAAAGTGGAGGTGCACAACCGCTTTTCTAAGGTTTCTCACTTGGGGAGCCATATACTAATAGTAAGTCAATAGTAGGTCACCTAAAAAAACTGATTTGAAGAAAATAATAAAAGCGCGACTCGATGAGCAATGCCATGGTATGGTCTACTGTAGGTAAGCGCCAAATCACATGGAATAAAAAGGATGTCATTCCGAAGATTTTGGTTCAAGCAGTCCCGTGCTTGGGTTCAGAATTTGTTTTTTGCCTAAAGAGTTTTACCCCTAGCGTAGCATGGGTCACTGCTCAAGTTTAGAAACTGATTGGGATGCCAGTGCTAGTGCAGGCACCGTTGGCTGGTAGCTGGGCGTTTTTAAGTATAGTGCCCCTTTTGCCCTTCTAGTCTATATACCAGAATTTGCCACCTGGTGTATGTTTTCCCTGGTTGCATCAAGAAGAAGATTTATTCACAGAAGGGGCGGAAGACCCGTCCCCTGGCATCAGCGGCGAGATCCTTACCACTTCGCATACCCCAACATTACGTTAGGATGACGTTGAGCTCGACATCGTGTTCTCAACGTTTTGTATGGTGGTCTACTGTAGTTTAGTGTCCATCGCCGAGTGGCCCGATCGATGTTCCTCTGCGCGTTCGTCGTTTTGGTCACAGCAACACCAACATCAGCAACAGACAGCGCAAGCGAATGCGGCAGCTACCACACCCCCAACCGCTGATAATCAGCAGCACCTTGCTCCTACAACTCATGCCGTTGCCGCAGCAAGCGGATAGGGCTGGTCGTCTCTTGTGTGTGGTGTTCTAGCGGGCTCGGCGGTTATGGAAATTCTGGCTTTGAGCCAAATTAATTTTGCTGTGCATGGGGCACAAAAGAGGGCTGCTTTTGACAGGTGGCCTCACATCACTGACGATTACAGAAGCTACCGGGGTCGCCACTGCCCAGCCACAGCAGAGTCGTGTTTCTACTACTTATGTCGCAGCTACACCAAACACGCAGGACTTGTCTTATCTTGTGTCTCGTGTCCTAGCCAGGTGACGAAAAAGCTGCTTCGAGCTCGAGAATTTGCTGTGCTGTAGGCTATGGGGCATAAACGAGACCTGCTTTTGAGGGGTCGCCTCACACCACTCGCGATTACAGAAGCTACCGGGCTCGCCACCGGCCAGGAACAGTAGCGCCGTGCTTCTACTACTTGTATCGCCGCTGTACCAAGCGGGTAGGGCTTGTGTTGTCTCGTGTGCCGTGTTCTAGGCAGCTTGGTGCTTTCAAAACCAGTTCGGTATGTACGTTTCGGTGCTCGCTTTTCTCTCCCGCTGCTTGCTTTTTGTTTTGGCGGCGAACAGACCACAGCGGCGGGGCGTTTTTTTCGAGCAAAAACAACAGTTTTTTTTTGGCCAAAATTCTTGGTCAACAATTCGCGACAACGGGGGAAACCCTATAATATACCAGGTACTGTAGTATTGTATTGGTATGCGTGTATACTGATATTATGAAGTAATGGTGGCTCGACTTGGACTGCTCTACCGCAGGGCCATCAGTGTAGCCTATCTGATCCATAATTCCGCTCAGTTCTTGCGCTGCATTCGTGGATGGAATTGCCAAGTAACTGTGTGTTGCCACGGTTTGCTTATTTTTCGGAGGATTCTTCTTCAGTCTCCGTTGCACGACTTCGCGTCCGTTCTTCGTCATAGCTGGCTTCTCCCGCCATGCCGAGAAGGTCACCCACGACAGTTGACGTTCGAAAACGACAAAACTACGCGAACTACGCCCGTGGTACGGTAGAGATAGCACCGAAAGTTTCCGAGGCTGTGCTAATCACTTGATTACGGTATTGGAGCTCTATCCTCCACCCTAAACATGATTTAGACACGTCGGGGAACCTAGACGTCTGTCCCGACAAACAACTCGAAAACCTCGGCATATCACAAATAATGTTGTAACTCTAGTGGTATTCCGAAACACTTTGTGTACACGCACCCGTGCACCTGTGGGGAACACGGTGGCAGATAAATGTTTCGTCGTGCGCACCGACATGGGGGCTTCCTGGAAGAGGGTGTCGAAGCTCTTCTTCGGGAGACATCTCTGCTTGGCCCGGAAAACCAGGCCTACTCAATTCAGTTCGTACAAAACCACATTCTCCGAAACCAAAAAAGACAACCCCGTTGGCTCATCACCTGCAGACTATATTTCGAATCCAACTGCACGCATGCCTTAAAGAAATACATGAGCACAGCTCAAGGAAGCGGCTTAATACAACTGTCCCGCCCGCGTGCGGGGAAAAATACTCTAGTGATAGTATGAGAGACGTACTGTTCATAACCTGTACATCAAGCGGGTGAGGTCAGCTTCCTGAAAGATGTCTCGTCGAGGAGATCTACTGCTGTGCGCGGATGTAAAACGCGCAGGCATAGAGATCGTGCTCGGCTTCTGACGTACGGTTTGATGCGCGTTGTGCCTTGTGGTGTAGAACGCGCGTAGGCGATGAGCGATACATGCGACGCATTCACCCGTACGCGTCACCATAAGCCTAGTAGAAACCATGAAGCCGGTACATGGGAGGTCGTCTTTGGCTGCACACCATGATTGGCTGACACATGTAGTCGAGGAGGAGTCCGCACGCCAATGTGTACTCACAGGCAACGAGTGGTGACACTTTTACACGCTCGAAAACATGTAATGGGCAGTGCGTGGCTTCTGCCACAAATACTTGACGGTGCCTACAACGATGGTAGCAGCGTGGACGACCCGGTGCTACCGTGCTGCCACACACACATATTTATATACTTCGTATGCGAACATAGGTCCAACCAGAATAAAACCCCATTACCTCCGCATTAATACGGTCAAACAAGTGCCCCGTAAGCCCAGCACAAGTCACACATACCAAGGAGCAATACTGTGGCAGCTGTCACACGGCCTCGGAACGCCACCAGAATCCAACGAAAATTAATCACCGGGATATTTCATAGCACGATGGACATACATTCACGAGGTAACCTGAATCTACCGCAGATTCGGGGGTGCGGCATACGACGAGCGAATACAAGACGTGTCCGAGTAGTCTCATTTTTTCTACTGTAGGTTGCCTCGGGCTTCGCGTGGTCACTATGGCCGACGCCAATGGAAACATATTAGGGCGCTAGTTGTTGGTACAAAGCTACCGTCCAATGTCGTATACATACACGGGGCTGTGTAAACGTGTACCGTGCGTAGTAGGGAATTATTCAGTAGGGATCTCTTAAATAAAATAGATACCGGTTTGTGCAATCCAATAGTACAGGCCCCTTATTCAATTTAATAGCTCCTCCGTCCCACTCTCTCCCCCCCCTACCCTCCCCTGTAGAAAACCAAAACTTGGGGAGGGGTTTATTCGGATGGAAAGGGAAGGCAGAACCACCTGGCTTGGTTGACCACATCAGCGACCGCGTTCTTCCTGTCCACACTCAAAGCAGGAATTTAAGATTCGCTAGCATCCAGTGTGGCTTGCTGATCTACACGAAACACTTCCCTCAACAGCGGGAATCGCCACCATCGCCGCTTCTGCGTCCTTGTTCTATCCAACCCCGGCACGACAACGCCTCTTTGTCATTGCGTATCCCATAAGCCTCGATTTTAGACAGGTGCGTTGGGTGGCGGGAGCAGTATAATCGTCCACGCGCACACCTACCCTAAAGTGCGGTAACCTGGCAGTACGCCGATTCTTGCCGGTGACCGAACCATTAATTTATTTTGATTCCCCCGAGAATGATGGTACTAACACTGCTGAATAAACAAAAACTAGTTTTTGGATGGCGATCGACTAGAACATATTCGATGCGAGCCGACGAGGGAAGAAAGGGCCGAAGTCTTCTCGCGATCACACTGCAAGGCACGAACCGTACTGGAGAGGAAGGAGAAGAACCTACTTCGTGACCCCGGGTTTGAGTTACGACTATAAATATGAAGGAAAGAGAACTATAGGCGAAGATAATACTGTAAATGGGATAGGTTCCCCCCTCAAAAAACGAACAAACAAATATCGTACTAACCTCTTTTAGTGCATTATAGAGATGTTCCCTATCTGCAATACCTCTACCAAGGCAAACCTACGCTGTAACGAAAAGAGGAGACTTCTCGGTCAATCGAACCTCCACCCTTCGTCCACTCGTATCGGACAGCCGTTAAGCTTTGCCCAGACCAAAATGTCCTCGTGGCCCTCAAATCCAGCCTCCTCGTACGTGTAATGGTCCCATGGACAGCCTCCTGCCCGAGCCCACTGCAATATGTCTAGGCGCCCTGCCATGGCAGCACGGGTGCACGTGACTTCATCCCAGGGGCAGCCGTTGTCCCGTGCCCATTTCAACAGCCCGAAGTGACCACCTCCAGCTGCCTCACTACAAGTATGAGCATCCCATGGGCAGTCTTGTGCACGCGCCCACTGCACTATGCCCATGTGACCTCCCGCGGCTGCATGGTAGCAGGTTCTTTCGTCCCAGGGGCAGCCGTTACTCCGGGCCCATTGAAGCATCTCCAGATGACCTTTTCCAGCTGCATGGTAACATACACTACCATCCCAGGGACATCCGTTCGCTCGCGCCCACTGCAGTATGTCCAAGTGCCCCCCAGATGCAGCCCCCTTGCATACGCCATTGTTTTCCCAAACATGAGGGCTGGCCTGCATCCATTGGAGAATGTGAAGGTGTCCGTGTTCAGCGGCAACCCCGCCAGCCGCCCTCGGCAATATGCCGTCGTTCGCTAGCATCCACACCAGCGTATCTAGGTGCCCGTTTCGAAAAACACCTAGACTCATAGTTGGGCCCCAGGGACACCCTTGAGCCCGCGCCCACTGAAGAACATCCATGTGGCCCCCGTCGGCCGCCCGGCCGGTCGTGTCTCGGTCCCAATCCGCACCGGTAGCCCTCGCCCACTGAAGCATCGCTAGATGCCCTCCGGTGGCAGCACTCGTGCATGTTTGACTGTCCCAGGGGCAGCCATGAGCTCGTACCCATTGCAAAATGCCAAGGTGTCCTCCCTCAGCAGCCTTCGAGCATGTTTCGGTATTCCAAGGACAGTCTTTGGAACGTGCCCACTGCAGGATATCCAGATGGCCCGATCCGGCGGCCTCGGTGCAAGTAGCGTGGTCCCAAGGGCAGTCGTTAGCGTGCGCCCACTGAAGAATGCGCAGACTGCCCCCCGCGGCAGCCGCTTTACAGAGCACCTGGCGCCACCTGTCATTTTCGCCGATTGCCCACTGGATCATTTCGAGCTGGCCCCGGGCTGCAGCCTTGAGGCAAGCTTTTTCGGGCAACTCGCATCCGTTTCGGTGAGCACACTGCAAAACAGCAATGCCGCAGTGTTCGGCAACGTGTTCGCATACTATTGGTCTCTTCATCAGTCCGCCATCGAAGCTCCACTGCAGCTGAGACACAGAAGTGTCAGGGGATATTGCTTGCGTGCGCTTCGGAAGCCCCCCCCACGCGTGTTTCCACTCCTTCGACACCCCGGCGAACCACGCATGGTTTTTCGATAGTAGCTCAGCCAGCAAGGCCATGACGTCTCCGTTGCTTTGAATCGAAAACTCCACATTTTTATTTTCCCTCTCGGTCGTGTCCATGCGCGGCATTGTGTTCCTGTTTTCGAAGTAGGGGCAGGCGTGAGCAAAGTTGTTCGACAGGCAGCGGCTTGATCGACTAGGCCATGCCAACCAGCACACATATCAACGAACGGAGCAGCTCTTCACCAAAACACTCCCATTTGAGTCATTTTCTGCCCGAAAACACGACCGACAAGTAATTCAAACTAGCCGGCTCTAACCATGGAATAGGTCCGGCCCCTGCCATCGTCGGAGGCGCCACTATTTTCGAAATAGGAGGGGGCACACCAATGGATCATCGTGCAGAGTACCTAGTTTTCGATAGGTCCAGGTGTACCAGGTAATGTAGTAGTCACGGACGTACAGGTTGAAGACTGTAAGAAAGTAGATTCATGAGTATTGTCGGTCGCTGTAGAATATGGCGGATAAGACAAAACCATCTTGATAATATTTGGCAACGTACCGTATTCGGCCTAAACTACAGCCCTTCCTAAACATAAAAAATCCCCCGTAGGTAACCACTCCCAGCGAAAGTAAAAAATGGAATACAAGGACAAACGTATCACCAGGGTTCGTTTGATAACACCCCCCTGAGTCGCGAGGGCTCCCAACACAATAAATCAACTATACCACCGTGAAGGCCAACACAAAATCCGTAGCGCAGAGTACGGCATGGGCCCAAACCGCCCCGAAAACAGCTCAGAATGGGACGAATGACAACAAAAAATATCGTTCCATTCCTATGTGCCGAACCGGTCGGAAAGTGTAACTCAAACATGTTTGCATAGAGTGACGCCTGCTGTTGCCTGGTTATGATATCAACATTACGCCCGAAGGACAGCCTATTCGCGTGGTTCCCTCGCTAGAGGACTCCTCAATTTCGGTTCAATGGGCTGTCCGCGGGAATCTGCGCGATCCGCCCACCCACACCGGTGCGCGGGCTCGACGTCGGGGTATCCGTATACCCCCTCGGTGACAGTGCTAGGAGGTTGCGTGATTATTTGGGTCCGTGCTCTTGGAGCTCCCCCCCCTCCCCCCCCGGAGTGTTGCCCGCTCTACTATTGACGCCCACGACGGCGCTGAGGACCGAGAGCTCGAGCTCTACGACAGGATTTTTTACCGGGGCAAACATTTCGCTTCCCGGGCAAACACACATGCAACCCGAGTTTTGTTGAAAACCACGGCGATAAAGATGATTCTTGGTGTTATTATCCACTATCTGATGCGGTATTCAAAATGAAAGCGTAGACAGAAAGCTAGATGCCCAAGCAGCTGGAAGGCAGTCACATCTCGAACACAACACATCCCCAGCGGCACGTGCTTTGAGACTCTAGAGTGTGGGTTTGATCGAGAAGGTAATGACTTAAATGATAATTCGTTCAGTGTTCCTGTGAAAGTATCGCGGAGTATGTATCGCGGAGGGAACGGAACAACAGCACCATGTGTGTAGCAGTATGTACATACGAGCATCACTACCGTAGATACTCTCATGGAGCTACTACATCATAACCCGAAGCTGTGTAGCTGTTATATACTATCCTGACTGTTGGTGCTATTGCTGTTGGTATGTTTGTGTCGCGGAGTATTGAGCGGAGACACGAAAATAATCCCGCTGTGCAGAAGTGTGTGGGTTATAATGCGTTAGGTGACTGAAGATTGTACGAGTATCATCAGTACAACAGGTGCTGTCGTTGCCCGTGGGCAGTGTGTAGACCACTCTCCACTCTTGGTTTTAGCTTTGACATCCATCCTTCGACACGGCGCTCCGGGAACATATTGAGAATGGGGCGAGTAGGCGACCGGTGTGCGTCCAGGCCTCGTAGCCGGAAGTAGGGGCGAAGGTCCGAAGTATTTGGCTAACGACCCAGGCAGTCGGGTACTGCTGCAGTCACTCGTTCCTCATCGTTGGGCCTGCTTTGCGTATAAGATATTGCTGGTGCTGCTGTGTGTGGTCACGATTCGGTATTTTTACTCGTTCGACCTGGTTTGCGTATAACATATGACTGGTACTGCTGTGTGTGGCCACAATCCAGGATGTTTTACAGGTTCGACCTGGTTTGCGTAAAACATATTGCTGGTACCGATATGTATCGTCACGACTCGGTCTATCATTTTGTTCGGCTGACTGGTGTATGCGGTCGTTTGTGGTGGAGGCGACGGGGCAGCTGCTAGTTCTTGCTGCGAAATAATATACATGTATGCACGTACGAATAATGTACGCCATGCGTCGTAGTATCATTTGATCAACGCTCTTGTAGTTACTAATCGAGTAATTAGTGAAGACCACATTAATCTATGTAGGCTTGATCGTGTGAGAGTGTATAATGCGAATAGATACACGATTCATTCCGAGCCAGTCGGCGGCATAGGATAAATCCGCCATATAATTCAACTTGAGCCGGGTGCGTTCAGTGGGGCAACACAATGCTCTACAACAGGAACCGAAGTAGATACAAGTAGCAGTACTGCAGTACCATGATAGTAATTGTGCATTGAGCTGCCGGTTGAAGGAGATACCTGTCGCAGACTAATCCAGTAGCATCAGACGGCGCAAACCAACCCTGATAACCTGGTATACCGTTTTGTGTACGATCACAAATGTGCCCGACATATTTGGAGTTTCAGTTACAGAGAACGCCCGTAACGCCAGGAAATGGTTGGTTGGAAAATAGTGAACGAGGTTGTTTGATACCAGTATTAATTTCCCACCCGTCCAGCTACTAACAGCGACGCACAACGGAAACACGGACAACGACGTCGCCAGCATCTTCAACCACCGACCAATATCTCCGGAGGGTCACCGTCACTTATAGGATATTTTGATTCCGAAGCTGAGCGTTTATGCCATGGAATGCCGTCTGGATTCAGGGGCCGTCCGGGTCTCCCAAATTATCTTTGTTGGTTTATTTACTTCCATGAAGGTAAACAATTACCTACATTGAAACTTAACCGTATTTACTTCCATGGAAGTAAAAACACTTTCATGGACTTCGATATAAGTAAGAACTAGGGCTGTGAGTTGGCTGTAGTTTCCGGCTAGTTATTAGTTGGCTGGCGAAGCCAGCCAACTAAGTCACTTTACCCAACTAGTCGACTAAAGTCAGGCGAGCGAAGCGAGCCAAAAAAGCCCCCCCCGGCCGAGGAGGCCCCGCTGGAGGCGCCCCCGGAGGGCCCGCCGGAGGCGCCTCCGGAGGATCCCGCTGAAGGCGCCGCCGGAGGCCAAAAACACGCTATTTGGGTTCATTTTACACACAAAAAACACGATAAATGGGCCAAGTTTATCTCTGGTTTTGATCACGGAACAGCTAAATTTCTAAACTTCGTCTCAGTTTGTCGGATATTAAAGAGATGCACCAGAAATATATGGTACATACTCGCGCGGCGGGCAGTAGCACGTCACCAGTACAAACTAAAAATAGGACACAAATAGACTGGGATCGACCAAAATAGACTGGGATCAACCAAACTAGACTGGGATCGACCGAAATAGACTGGGATCGACCAAAATAGACTGGGATCGACACACAGCTCAGGACGAGTATCGCTCAAACACCCGAGCCAGAGGTACTCATCATCCAGTTGACACACTCATGGCAGATACATACTTGTATTATTGCAGTAATAGCACGTTGGGACAAAGTTCCGCCATCACAGTTGACCTCATGAACCGTAAGACCAGAGTTCTATACCTGGTATACCTTTTACGGTATACTCGTATGGTCCGTCCGGCATAACATTTTTCCAATGACGTTTATAGTCATAACTCATGAAAAAATACATTTTTTTAATGATACAACCATATTCGTGACCGCAATGACAAGAAGAATCGATGCTGAGAACGAGAAATAAAAATAAATTTCTACGTTAAATTCAAGTACTGTTGTAGTTACGCAACAATGCACACCGAACTATTTCTCCCAAGACTGGCCAAAATCGACCAAAATCAGTCCTTTTGGGCAAAATGATGAATATCTCACGCAATTTCGTATCGTTGCAAACGAAAAAAAAACGGCCTGGAGGTGTGGACGAGAGCCATCGTTTGCCGTATTATATTTGTACTCATATCGCACGATTTGTCAAAAAGTAGTAACCAGGGGAAAATGACCTTCAATATATATATTTTCCATTTTTTCCCTCATGGTCCGTCGACAGGCCAGGCTCAGCGGCCTGCCATCGGCACCGGCACCGTCGATGGCGATGGGTTTATGCGCTATGAGTTGTGGAAGACCTCTCTCTCTGTGCGTGATGGTACTGCTTGGGGACGCCGAGAACAAGCCTTCCTACAAGCAAGGAAACAAAAAAAAAACAAAAAAGTTGGATAGATGGCACCGCCGCAACTGACTTGAAAAACTAGCCAACACTAACTAGCTGGCAACTATTAGTCAGCCAACTTACAGCCCTAGTAATAACACTTTCATGGACTTCCATGGAAGAACAAGCACCCCCATGGTCCAGTGCGAGTAAAAACATTGCCATGGATAAGGTCCTTTCAAACTTGCGTCGAAACTCCAACTGCTGGTGCCCGTCAACCCCCACAACCCGAACCCTGCATAACGTAACACCTGCGACGCGTGCTACGATAGAGGTGGCACATTTTGGCGGGAAATCCTTCTGAATAAAATGGCTCCTTGATGCGAAATCGTTAGAATTCCATTTTTTTCGTTGCATTTTGTTTCATTGTATCCTAAGGTCATGGGATGATTCATTGAGTAGAACTTTGGGTTTCATTCAGAATCAGGTTTTGGGTGGGGTATTTTTTTTTTTTTTTTTTTTTCCATCTCATTTATTACCTTCGCACTTCCGTCTTTCTCCCTCCCTCGTCGTAGCTCAGATCCGGGGTCACAAAGTAGGCTCCTCTCCCTCCTCCCCCACTACGGTTCTTGCTTTGCATTTTTATCGCGAGAAGATTTCAGCACTTTCTTCCCTCGTCAACTCTCGTCGAATTTTGCTTACCCACGCTATAATATGCGCTCTCGACAGTCGGTGTCATTTGAGAATAGAAACCCCCGAGGGGAGAATTGAACCCTCGACATCCGGCCCAAAAGGCTTCGTGGCTACCAGTTAGACCACTGGGGCGACCGGCTGTATAGCTCCTCACGTGACCATCCTCACGAAAAGCAGGGTGCACCTCTATCGTAGCATGCGTCAGACTGATATATCAGTAGGCTAACACTGAGTGTTAGTAAACTGCCATGGAAGCAAGAAAAAACTTGCATCGAAGGCCCGATTTACTCCTACGAGAGCAGATACACGCCCATGATATGGCATAAACTGATACCTCTATAGACGTAGAAAAAAAAACACGTAGATGGATTCACGGAGAGAACTCCATGGATATTAGTTGGTCTGTCGGTCGGTGGGAAGGTTGCGAACCGTCGTTGTGTCGCTGTAAGTTTTTTAAACTCGACCGAGCTAGGTTCGGCAACGCGGTTATCAGGGCCATGGCTAGGCCAAGCTTTGCACAAATTCGCAAACCATGTCTTGTTATTGATTTGAGAACTACCGAGTTGTAACGAGAGCGATACCGAAATGTAGCCATAATATGCCTGTCAACGTTGACGTTGGAGCCCTGTCATGAAACATGCCGTAGGTGAAATCGTCAAGCCCCATCTAATCACGAGGGCACAGGAAAATAACCCTTCTAGCGATCATAGAAAGTACGGTACTGTATTAGTTGTGGCGCCTGCTACGAGTGGCTCTCTTGGACACGTTTTAGGGAAGAGGCCACGTACATTTTTCGTCTTCATTGGGAATCAGAAGCACACACCAAATCGAATATCTGGTACGTCAAGAAAGGTCTAAAAAATGGGCAAGGATAAGAACGGCATGCCGGGCATAAAACGACACGGGCACTCGGTTGCTTTGTCCTGCCCTTGCCTCTGGTGCTCTTATCGCTACGGTTCTGGTGCTGCCGTTGCTGATGCCGTGACATGCCATTTTGCCGTTGCTGTTGGTGTTGCTGCTGCTGCTGATGTTTAAAACTTCAGCGAATATACACCAAATATGTAGTTAATCAATCAAACATATACGAGTATACCACAAAGTATGATAGGCAGCGTAGATGTCATCCCGTGCGTCCTGTACATAAAACACAACCCGGAATCAAAATCAGTATTCACCCAGCATGACGCATCGCAGATTTTACCACTGCAGGTCGTGAAAGGTCGCCTGTCATCACCGCCAAATGCCACACAGCAGTACCGCAGGTCAGGTACGTGTTGTACCTGCAACGACTACGCGTACTACTGTAGGATAACCACTGTAGGAACAAAAACGTCCAGAGCAGGTGCGATAAATCCAGGGCCATTCACGGCCCAGTTCAACTTTCACGAGTCGGATCGCGTCGGGATACCGGACCTGCGAAACGTTTGGCGTGCCTTGAGCTGACCCGACCCGACCAGCTAGATTTGAAAAACCTCCTGACCCGACACGACCGGACCCGTGAAACTCCAACCTATCCGCGAAATACGGGTGAAGTCGCTAGTCGGGTCACCCGGATACGCGATACACAATATCCCGACCTGCCGGTTTGACTCGCCGATCCGGCCCACGGGTCGACTACGAAATCATTTTAATTTGTTGTATTTCTCGGTGTACGCCAAAGTGCTACGTGACCTGGCCGTAGTGGGTGTGGATGGACGTGGGCATGCATACGGACGTGGGCATGAATACATACGTGTTTTACAGCAGTAGTGTTTGAATACTGCTGTATGACACCGATAACGTATCTGCACCAGAGGGGTCTTTGGGCAGCGAGCGTCAAGTTTTTGAAGTATCGGACCCGCGGGCAGGATTCGCTGGTACGGCCCGCGGCTCAGTAATACGATAAAAACGCTGCAGACTGCAGCCTGGCCCGTGACGTCGCCCATATCTCACCGGTCATGACCCGACACGAATTGACCCAGATGATATGTATTTTTCCCAGTGACTTTAGTTACTGGGCTCTGTCGCGGAAATTATTTAATTTCCCAAATCCCCTGCCTTTCAACTCTGTTTCGAGGTCTAATTCCATCTTTTTTTAGTAATCCCCTCCCCTACTTAGTTCGACTCCAAACACGATTTGGCTCTGTAGCCCATCAATCCATCTACGCCATGTTGTACCTGGTATAAAAATATGGATCTGTGACATTTGGCTAGATAAAGTTATACCGATTCAATACTTAACCTAGCTTGGTAGTGTAGCTCTGGGTCGTGTCGGTTATCGTGACGAGCGAACTTGTACTGAGCTTTACATGGGAAGTGCAACTAACTGCGCAAAGCGACGGCGCAGCCACCTGACGATAACGTGGAGGACTGCTGCAGCAGCGTGCGGCTGCTGCTGCTGCTGCTGCTGCTGCTGCTGCTGCTGCTGCTGCTGAGCCGAGGTGATATACGCTGCGTTGTGCGGTAGCACCCGACGATAATTAATATGGAGGACGCTGATTTAAGCTGCGTTGTGCGCAAGCACCTGACGAGCACATACATACATACATGGAGGACGCTGCTCATTAACGTCAGGCAACATTACAAAAGCTGCTGTATGTACATGATGAATACCAGGCATAGCTACGTACAAGCTACAACAATACATAATACTTCACAGGCGAGGCAAGGCGGTGCGGAGCGGGTCGGGGCGCGTGCCCCGCCCAGCTAACAACCCGGTGTATGCGCGTCCGTGAAATATTGTTTGAATGGAATTGCCAGGAAGCGGAGTGGGTCAGACGGTCGTTCGTGTGTGTCATGCGAAGCACACAACCAATCGTCGTGCTCTCTATGGCGCATGGCCCATGCCTTGGGAGAGAGTCCGAGTCTATCCACGATTTCATGATCCATGTGATCCATGGTCCATGGTCCATGATCCATGATGTTCGTGCGAAATGTAACGCCAAATGAAACGACACAACAAGTTACGCCGCTCCGCATCACATACTTGACACTTGACATCTTGACATGCTGCACAACTGTACTCGTACTCGTACGTATTCGTACACACACGGAATATTTACGATTGATGCGATTGATGGCGAATTTAATGCAGTACGTTTACAGGCGTACAAGGGCAAGAAGAGTATTCTTGTCGCCACACATTACAAACTTTGCCGCGGGGAGCGGGTCGGGGCAGCGCCCCGACCCGCTCTCCGCCCAGCCGACAAACCCCGTGTACGAGTCAAGGATTCCCTCTCTCTCTATGTCTTCTATGGAATATATCGATGCGATAGAGTAAGTAGAGGAGTGCGTCAGGCGTATTCTATATACATACATACATACGTAGTAAGTAAGCAGCAGCAGATAGTTCTTGTTCTTCGAGTACAAATCATTGCAGCAAGATGAAGGGGGTAGACCCACTGACACACAGACGACACACGGTAGTAGTAGTGCAGTTTCTGGTACGTCGTAGCAGTATCATCCAGCAGCAGCAGCAGTAGTAGTTCATACTATACATACAACTGATTGATTATTGATTCGGATTGAATGCCGTACGAGTGCTATTATCACAAAACTTCACAGACAGGCGGGCGAGGTCTAATTCCATCTTTTTTTAGTAATCCCCTCCCCTACTTAGTTCGACTCCAAACACGATTTGGCTCTGTAGCCCATCAATCCATCTACGCCATGTTGTACCTGGTATAAAAATATGGATCTGTGACATTTGGCTAGATAAAGTTATACTGATTCAATACTTAACCTAGCTTGGTAGTATAGCTCTGGGTCGAGTCGGTTATGGTGACGGGCGAACTTGTACTGAGCTTTAATACATGGGAAGTGCAACTGTGCAAAGCGACGGCGCAGCCACCTGACGATAACGTGGAGGACTGCTGCAGCAGCGTGCTGCTGCTGCTGCTGCTGCTGCTGCTGCTGCTGCTGCTGCTGCTGCTTGCTGCTGCTGCTGCTGCTGCTGCTGCTGAGCCGAGGTGGTATACGCTGCGTTGTGCGGTAGCACCCGACGATAATGAATGTGGAGGACGCTGATTTAAGCTGCGTTGTGCGCAAGCACCTGACGAGCACATACATACATACATGGAGGAGGCTGCTCATTAACGTCAGGCAACATTACAAAAGCTGATGTATGTACATGATGAATACCAGGCATAGCTACTGCTGTACGCACAAACTACAACAATACATAATACTTCACAGGCGAGGCAAGGCGGTGCGGAGCGGATCGGGGCGCGTGCCCCGCCCAGCTAACAACCCTGTGTATGCGCGTCCGTGAAATATTAATATTTTTTGAATGGAATTGCCAGGAAGCGGAGTGGGTCAGACGGTCGTTCGTGTGTGTCATGCGAAGCACAAAACCAATCGTCGTGCTCTCTATGGCGCATGGCCCATGCCTTGGGAGAGAGTCCGAGTCTATCCACGATTTCATGATCCATGTGATCCATGGTCCATGGTCCATGATCCATGATGTTCGTGCGAAATGTAACGCCAAATGAAACGACACAACAAGTTACGCCGCTCCGCATCACATACTTGACACTTGACATCTTGACATGCTGCACAACTGTACTCGTACTCGTACGTATTCGTACACACACGGAATATTTACGATTGATGCGATTGATGGCGAATTTAATGCAGTACGTTTACAGGCGTACAAGGGCAAGAAGAGTATTCTTGTCGCCACACATTACAAACTTTGCCGCGGGGAGCGGGTCGGGGCAGCGCCCCGACCCGCTCTCCGCCCAGCCGACAAACCCCGTGTACGAGTCAAGGATTCCCTCTCTCTCTATGTCTTCTATGGAATATATCGATGCGATAGAGTAAGTAGAGGAGTGCGTCAGGCGTATTCTATATACATACATACGTAGTAAGTAAGCAGCAGCAGATAGTTCTTGTTCTTCGAGTACAAATCATTGCAGCAAGATGAAGGGGGTAGACCCACTGACACACAGACGACACACGGTAGTAGTAGTGCAGTTTCTGGTACGTCGTAGCAGTATCATCCAGCAGCAGCAGCAGTAGTAGTTCATACTATACATACAACTGATTGATTATTGATTCGGATTGAATGCCGTACGAGTGCTATTATCACAAAACTTCACAGACAGGCGGGGCGGCGGGGAGTGGGTCGGGGCTTCAGACCGTTCACGCTGTGGCCGTTGATCGTGGAAAGTACTACAGGTAATATATTTTATTCAGGGTACTCGAACTACACAATAGCATTGATAGTTCGTACTCGTACTGCTGTAGGACCGCATCAAACGATTACGATGACATCAATGGTGGCAAAGTGTCACTGGGACCCGCGTGCAGAGCAACCTCTCTGCGCGCTATAACTATTTCAAACCCAGATACGACACAGCCTGACCTGTGAGATTTGGAACAACCTCTTGACCCGACACGACCCGTGAGATTCTGGAACTCCTGACGCGACCCGCGGCAAGTCGGGGCCATGACCCGTGAACAACCCAGGATAAAACCAGCTGTGACCCAGTGTGGCCAAAACAAACCAACAAAAAGCAGCTTGCGTTCAGCGTGGCAAGCTGTGTCACAAAGCACTGCATATTTTGTGTCGAGCGGCAAGACGTGTTACCCTTCGATGGCTTGGGGCCGGTCGTTGAAAGCAGTTTCTCTTGGCGTGAGACGTGAGACGGTTTACCTCGTACATTTAGGACGACTCATTTGAGTTCAGATGGACAAGGAAGAACACCACTCGGTTCTAAAGGTACCTACACACCCCACCGATGAGCTCACCAGATTACTTCACGTCACGATGGGCCGCCACGAGGGGGTCGCTCGAAGAAACAGCTATATACAGGGTTTGGGCCGCGTTGTTGGGTTATCAGTATCGTAGTTCTTCTTCCATTCTCCGTCCTCCCACTATTAATACCACGCGCTCAATTTTGGAGTTCTCTATGTTTCGCAGGCCATACGTGTGCGGGGACGTTTTGTTATGCCCCCTCTCCACGCCTGCTCGAGTTGGGCAACACCAGAAATTAGCTCGTACAACCTACACGCGCAGCTGAGAGGCTTTGTTTGTGGCGCTTGATACCGAGGACACTCCTCGACACGGAGACTAGGTGCGATCGTGGATGGTGTTTGTGCAGCGTTCGCGGGCATGCTGCTGTAACGTTGCCTAAGGGGTGGACAAAGGGGGATATTGGATCTTTAGAATGGGGGTTTTGTCTTGGTAGTAGTAGTGTGACGCTCAGATCGAACCCTAGCCCTAAAAACCCTAACCCGAATCCTATGCCAGTGGTCAGTGCTTGCTTGGCCAATCAGAGTGCCTAATTAGCTACCTTAGGAAGATCCACTAACAGTGTTTGTCCACCACTGCGTTGCCTTTCTGATTCCACCTCACCGCTTCTGCCGTGATCACGTTATCAGAGCACGTTATGCGTGCAGGCAGGCATGTCGAAGGCCACGAGCTTGGAGCACGGAGTTGTAAAATCCAGGGCCAATCCATCAACTAGAATCTTCAATGAGTAAGCTTGGCTTGTCGCTAATATACAATAGTTATAAGGGTGGCGATAAAACCAGGCTGGGCGTTGAATTTGCACATATATATATATGTACACATACATGTACTCGTCGCAAATTTGAAATTTGATGTATCCGCAGCAACGAATTCGCCAGGTCAGAAGTTGGAACCACGTCTGCCCGAACGTGTTTTCGCCCCAATACTTCAAATTCGTGTTCTGTAGGGAAGACCATACCCTGGGAATTTGCCCTGGTAATACTCGTACCCGGAACTTCTTTGAGTTATGTACGACATTCATTCTCGTATATACGCGGAACTTCTGTACGTTGTACCTGGTACAAGGTTCCCCTTCGGGATGTTGGTTACTTGAAATCCCGGGGGTGTCGCAAGTCGAAAAGAGATCGCACATGCTTCATAGTTCTCTTTTTTTAGCAAACATTGTGGTATATATTAGACTGCTGCCTTTTGTTCAAAGGAAAAAGTAGTGCGTAGCGACCGCCATTCATTGCTAACGAAAAATGTGTCACGAGATGATATCGTATCTGAGGTACAGTGGGCTACCGGTGTATAGAAACTTTAGTTCGTTGTCCAGGCTCAACGACTTATTTTGTTTCCGACGTCAATCTATAGCTATTTTTGTGTAGGGTTTAAAGTCGATCCCACACTGGTGAGCTGTGTTTTAAAACCGAAGTTTTCTTTTGTTTGTGCCAGTCTAAGCTCGTTTTTCTTGACCCATAGTTTATGAACTGCAGGCACCCACTACTACGAGTATTTGTGTTGAATGGTGATTTGTTATCTCGATCGAGTAGATCCGCGAACAACTCGTGAATCGCGACGCCATTTCGTGTGCCCGAACTTCGAAAATAACGAATTAGCTCTAATTCTGGTACGAAATAATATAAAATTGCAAATGCAATCTAATTATTTTCTTGTTCTGCCCAGATTGCACCCTCGCACCTGAAAATAATAAATAAAAAACTTTTTTTTTGTCGTGCGGTTTGGCGCGTAGAAGCACATAGCCAAACACAACTAGTTTGGAAGAGTGCGGTAAACCAAACCGACCGGTACACAAGGTTTTGTTATAAAAAAAAGTGAAATCACGATATGCGCAGGATCTGCGACATTTTTTTTGTCGTGGCTACTGTTTTGTAGTAAATGCGCCTGATAAAGGTACTTCGTGTGTAATCCACGCAACCCAACGGTATATTATATCCCAGGACCGGTATAAGGGCATACAGCTGACTCTGCTGCGTACACCGATTGTGGACAGCAAGCGGCTCCCCTAAGCATCCGCTGGGCGCTGGCGAGCACGCACTTGGCGGCCTCGAAACCTCGAGGAGGAGGCGGCATAACGCAAACAAAAACGAAGCAAAACACCCTGATATTCCGGGCGAGGCCGGGCGGACAACCTGTGAGGTTGACATCTCGTCAGCCGGGCCACACTACAGCAGCACATATCACGCAGAGTACGTAGAGTATAAATAGTTCAGTACGAAGACTATACACACAGAGCGGATCTACGAAGAGTACACAATAATACCGGTACAACAGAAGAAGTGACTGCTGTATACAGAACAATACCGACAGCACAATAGCACAGAGCACATACAATGAACAATACACAACGATTGAGTACATAGAGCACACAAAGTTATCTCTAGTTGTTGTGCTGGAAAGCAGAGTGTGGACACAATAAATAGTACACAACGAGGTATCACGGCTGTTCTACGCTGTACAGATGAGTATATGCACTAGATAGTTACGTATGACAGAGCTGTTGCCCGACGAGTCCCGCCCCGGTCCTCTAGGATAAGAGTATTACTACATTTTGGGCGGGCACCCTGGTACGCGTTTAGCAGCCGAGTACTCGTCTAAGGGTACCCGTCGAACACTTAGGTACCCCGGTGCCCGGGGCCCAAATTCTCGGCGACTATGAAGTGTTATCCACACCCGTGACGGGTATTGGCTATTTTGTTGTTTCCAATCGCTGCTGTACTGCGTGGGTACGTCAAATCAGAGGGGGAAGTTTTGCTGGAATTGCATACATCAAACATGCACACACGCATACACAAAGAAAGACTGAACACAGCAGTAGTTCGTAGCTGTCACAATTACACCTGCTGGATTCCCCCTGCTAGCTGTGTGCTACTGGCCCTGCGCACGCAAACAGGACACCACAGCCGTCACAAAGGCAACAATCTGAACAGCGGCTACTACGCGTTATGCAGCTTCTTACTACTACTGCTGCACCAACATACTCGTATTCGTACGTATGTAGATGGGCCTATCGTTCACGTAACCGGGGAACCTACCCTCAGATAGAGAGGTAAATATAATATGCCTCGTACGACGTACTCGTACTGCTGTAATAGTACTCGTAGATCTGTGTATGTACTCTACGTAGATTATAAAATCGTGGAACCAAATTAATAAATAAATTGCGCATGCATGTGATTTTTCAAGCGTCTCCTACAACTGCTACTGTTGCTGTACACAGCCCAGACAGAGCAGACGCATGCAACATGGTATCAACTACTGCTGCACGACGCTTGATGTGTGCCTGATTCGATGTCAGTGTGGTCCTTGTTTTCTCGTGCGTGGTGCGTGCTTTGCGTGTTCCGTCCATACGGCTGGTCAAAAACGAACCATCAAAGTTGATAAAAAACAGTCGTACGGTAGGTTTTCCATAGTACTTGCGAGGCGGTGTCAAGTCGGAACGCCTCCCCTGAGTTATTTGCCAGAATTTGCGACTTTGAAGGCCCAGAGCACGCCCCACGGGCATCGGCCGGGACCCGCGCTTGCGCCGTGGCGTACACGCGCCCCCCCTGCGTGCCCCGCAGCCGATAGCGCGAGAAAAGACCCGCGGCCGGAGGTGAAAAGTGAAATTATTCCGGGAAAATGTCCACTTGGTACCTAGACATATAAGACTTGCGTAAGGTACGTACGAGTTGTACCATTGTCACAATACCCGGGAGCCCGGTATGTATTCGCGTTTAACCCCAGGATTGCCCGGTTATGTCATGCCTTGTGATGCCATGTCTCACCAGTCACACCGAGCACGAACATGTATCTGTACAAGTACGGCTTAGCCGCGGCTGGCTGACGCCCGCCTGCGGCTTCGCGCAATGCCCTTAACAGCGAAGAGTAAAGGTAGATTAAAAGGTAAGCTTGGGGCCGGACAAAAGCGACTCTGTACTGCCAAGGGGTATACAATAGTACAGGACACCTAAAGAGAAACACTCAATCTGACCGAGGCTGGGTTTCGTATTGATTTCCGACGATAGGGTGTGTGTTTTCACTGTAAATTCAATATGTCAGCTTCCGAATTTCTTATTTACTTGTAAATGTCATCCTGGGGTACTGTTGGATACTGGTACGTACGTACGGGTATATCAGCAGTAAACTATCAAAATTCGTACGTGTATCAGCGGTAAGTAGTAGTCCGTATAATCCAGCATCGTCAACATATAAACAGAATCTTGGATATTGCGTATAGGTCACGGAATAGCCATAAGTGCAATACGAATACGAGTATACGTATACCGGTATAGAATCCGGAACCACACTTTTCGATAAAAAGAAGCAAGACCTCGACCCTATCACCATAATATGATCAGTGAGTTTTGGAGCGTCCATCGCTCGCATGTTCACGATACGAGTGCACGCGAGGCTCTGCCCGGTGCAAAGCAGGTCGGTGGGCACGATGGCTTAACTAATCGACCGAATATGTGTACCGCCCCGCTAGAACATGTCCCACATGCTCCTGAGCAGCGCATGCAGTCATATTTGGTTCCAGGATCGCAAGGTCAAAATATGGTATGCTATGTTACGAACAGACACAACACACACCAGTATCATACTGCTGTACCACGCACTTATGAACCCATGCAGGTGATCGTATATACTATTCTCTATTTCTACTGTGGTACTGGTACTGGTACGTACGGACGTGCGTGTATATCAGCAGTAGTAGTAAGTGGTCTTATAAAAATCCGGGTTCGTCGTCGACGTGAAAAAACGGAATCTTTGCTTATGCGTGTTGCGTGTCAAAAAAACACTTGTGATGTATGTGCGCTCTCCATCGCCATATTATTAGTGAACGTTGCTGCAGCGTCCGCCGCCCCCATGTTCACGCGCCACGAGCGCACGTGAGGGCCTACACCGTGCAAACCAGGCCGGCGGGCACGTCAAGCGATTAATCGCCCGAAGACGTTCACCGCCTCGCAAGAAAATGTCCCGACAAGTTCCTACGTAAGGGGCGCATGTGGTAGATCGTTTTGTGGATCTCCAAAGGTTCTAAACAGGGAATCATCCCGCCCGCTCGAGACTGTCAGGAAATGAATAGGACGTACGTTCGCATGGCGAGCGCGTGACAAAGAGGCATGCAAGCCTCGAAGAAACGTACCCCCGGGAGCCTCGTGTTAGGAACGGCCGAAGCCGCCCTTGGCAGAGTAGGCAGAGCAGGGGTCGGCGAGCACGATAAGGGAGTTGCGGGCCGCCAGGTGGGCCTCATCGCGAGATATCGCGACTAAGGCTCAAGTTTACCTCCAAGAAAAACTGTCGAGCGCTCTCCGAGCAGCAGCCTGCAGTTATATACATGTATTTATATACATGTATTTACATGTGCGGCTACTACTTTTGATAGTCCTCACTTCCCTTATATATCCGGGTCGTCTAAGCAAGCTGCTTAGCACTAAATATACAACTCATTATTTTGGTTCTAATATTCCTATCCACTGCTGGTACGAACTACTAAGGAAACTGTTTTTCCTAGTAGTGATATTTCTTTAGGAGTACCACAATAATACTGATGCTCCGCCTTGCAGTCGCTGTTTGTTTTGATTGTAGTTTGGTTTGTCATTGTGCAAGATGGATGTCGATCCCGGTATTACTGCTCGCACCGCAAGAGCTAATATTTTGAGTAGATGCTGTGGACAAATGACAGCGGCAAGCATGTTCTAGTAAACTTGCCTTTCGGCTCGCCGTGATTGCATACTTGTTCCACTCCCATCGTAATTTATATTGCTGTCGTTTGCCGCAGGCTGGTTTATCCATGTGTCCATCCCATTTATTATCTTCGTCCTTCCTTTCTCTGTCCTTCCTAGTCGTAACTCAGACCAGGGGTCACAAAGTAGGCTCTTCTCCCTCCCCCCCCCACTACGGTTCTTGCCTTGGTGTTTATCGCGCGGAGGGTTCAGCCTTCCCAACGCTCGTCGATTTCCATGGAACTTTGCTAACTCACGCTTTCGCGATTTCCGCCATAGTCAAGACATTCGGAAAAAGTCCCTACAAGCATGCACTCGGGGGGGGCTCGAACTCACGATTTCGACCCGAACAGGCTTCGTGCGTACCTGCTAGCCCACCGGGGCGACCGGTGCATCATGACATGACAAAATGCCTGATAGTCGTAGTATATCGTGCTCATATCCCTAAACGCAAGCGAAACCTTTGGTTCATTTTTAGGCATGTGTTCGTGCGTACGAGTACGGTGCAGACGCCTCAACAATGCACTACCATTCTGTTTTCCAATATTTATGTTCACACTAATCGCCGTTGGACCGTGCTACACCTTACAACGCCAATCGTGTTTGGTCGTTGTAACGGAATTCTTGAAGGGTGGGATCGATGTGTTCGCTGCGGGCTATCACAATATTTCAAAACCCTCTTCAGTAATGTACATTTTAGCAGGACTCTATATTTTGAACTTCGTGGCTTCACCCGTCGCTGAATCACAGTAAAAATACTTGTAATCAGTCAAGAATTCCCATATACACCTGTTGTTGTGTTCCCACAGACAGGTCGGTCGAAAGAAAGTACCGTGGATGTCATCTCATCCCCGTCCTTTTCAATATGATTCTCGAGAGGCGATCAAGTATCGATGTAGAAATACGAAGGCCAGCGGCAGGGCGGCTACAACAGACGTAATTTTCAGCACGCGCGATATTGATGCTTATGACGGTCTATCGGCTGAATCTGTATCTCAAATAGTATACCATCAACCACGAGGCGTGCCAAAAGGCAAACGTAGCGTAACTCCAGCCCCCATTCTGTACAACGTTTCGATCGATTTGCAATGATTTCGATGTAGATTGACAATCGTTGTCAACACCTTTGTTCTTGAGTACATATCGAGGCCGAATAATCTCCAATGGTGTAGTATGTCCCACTCAGTGGAAATCGTGTATTCTATTTCATCTTCCCCCAACACCGTATGATATTAAAGCGCGAAATCCCGCAAGTGATTGGATGCTTCTTTTGTAGCGCGATTGCACGTCACCTCCGAATAGAGCCTGTATTGGATGTGCTAGACAGGCCATATGCTTACAAAGATTTCGCGGACAATCCTGTACCATTTGTTCCACGTTGGTTAATGATGCAGGCAAGGTATTGGGAATTTATTAAACGATTATCGGCTAGATTCATAAATCACATATGATGTACGAAATTGCGGGCCCGTGGCCAAGGTACGCTTTGCCCAGTGCATGCTCACCGAGGTCGTTGCTGTCCCCGTGTCCAAAGAAATAGAATACTGCACTGCTTCGTTCTTGTACTACAAATAGGTGGGTAGTATGATGTATATCACATAGAGTAAGCCTTATTAATGCATTTATAGCGTACGGTTTGAGGTCGATGGTAACAGCTGCCCGTGCCTATCCAAAGTATGTACAGTCCGCTGCAGTCTTCACTGCCGAATACCACCTTCACTGCTGGAATACCGTATAATTACGTGCAGATGAGTCGAGTGCGCACTTTTGCTGGACTCAGCGGAATTGCCTCAATTCTGTCACAATGGCTGGTTCGTAGTTTTCAACCGTCAACCCAACGAACTACTCAGGTATCGTGCAACATGATGTCGGGACCCCGCTCCTACGTTAAATCGTGATGAGCCTCCGGTCGACAGCGTCTTGCTCGGTAAATCTGTGGATCGACTTAGGCAGTGATGTACAAAAAACAAAATCAGAATCTGTGTGTGGCGGAGCTTCTCTTCCCCTAAACTGTAGACGTCTGGCCACTACCTTGTACGGCTTACAGACCCAGCACCACATACAATAACACAGTGCAATGCTTGCCTTTTCCATCCTGGTACTGTGTGCATCTGAACGCCTGCGGTGGTGTAAAACAAATACAGCAAGAACATCTCATCCTCCGGATACTTATAGTGTAACGCGCTTACACTAAGCGAAGGGCAGTCTGAGGGAATACCCTACGTCGATAGTTCCCAAGGCCGCACTCCTCAATGCTATTTTATATCTTGCTGACGAATCATGTGGGGAGATGGTTAAAGCTCCTATCAGCTACTGTACTATTACTCCCGTCCACATGCTACCTCGGCACTAACTCACATGGTGCCGCGTACCCTGCTTATGTACTGGCCTGCATATCGCGCCAAACGCCATCTTGCCCCTATTGCCACAACCAGGCCCAGTGTACTGTGACTTTAAGCAATTTCAATACCTACTCTTTTGTTTATTTCCGTTCGTTTACGATGTCCTCCACGACTACAAAACACTAATCGTGCCATTGCCGTTTCTGCTGTGCTTTCTATTTTTTGCTGTTGCCGCTGCTGTAGTGCACTGTTTCCGCATTGTTGTGAGCAGTGATCACCCGGCGCAGACCATGGCTAGCCGGCTGGCCAACACCGCGAGTGAAGAGCCCCCTCGACAAACTGCCAGGTGAGAACTGTGTCTAACGTAACAATGAGAACCCCTGTCTACCTTAACAAGTGTTGTTCGTATCGTGGGATACGTCGTACTTCGCGCGCCTTGTATCAAGTCTTGGTCGTTGGACTGTCCATCCAACCACAGGACATTCAAGTCTTGTAAGCATTATTTCCATCCAACCACAGGCATCCTGAGCGGGCCAGCGGATGATTCCCGAATAAAAATACGTCCGCGGGCCACACAGCGCATGTTATGGTCGTCTGGCTTGACTGCATGGCCCGGACTTGCTCTTTTCTTGTTAAGCGCGATGACGGCGCACCACTAGCTAAGCTCTTTGGCAGTGGAAACCAAGGAAGCCGGGCAGGCCATGTTTGGTGCTCGGTTTGGAGTTTTGGTTGGCCTTGCGAGTGCAAGCACCGTAGACTGGCGTGTGTTCGTTCATACCTGCACCATCCACCAACGTGTATGCTGCTCAGTATAGTTTGACTCCACAATGATAGTACATGTGGGTAACACACTGTTTGCGTTGGGCAACGGCTGTCCTATGTGCAGGTTTGGGTGCACCATCACCGGCACCGATTCTAACCAAATGCAGCGTTCTGGAGAGGAATTTTTGCTTGGCACCAACAGCGACGTGATGACCTTGCTGGCCGAACTACTATCCAACCAACACGTCTTTTTTGCGAGTGTATCGAAGGATTGGAGGAGAGCTTAGGGAGACCTCCCAAAAACGACGCAAGCTATAACGGCGGACACTTCAGTATCTCAGCGTCAGTGGAGCTTCGATGAGGGCCTGAGAAGGAGACCAATCCTGTGCGAACTAATCACAGACCGCTGCGGGTTAGCGGTTTTGCAGTGTGCCCACTCGAACGGATGCAGATTGCCGTATACAGTTTGCTTCAAGGCCGCCGCCCGAGACCAACTCGAAATTATACAGTGGGTAGTCGGTGATGATTTCTGGTTGCGAAGGTTTGTATGCGCCGCAGCAGCGATGAGCGGCAGTCTGAGAATTTTGCAGTGTGGGCGAAAGCCCACGACTACCCCTGGGACGAAACTACTTGCAGCGAGGCAGCTGGGTCTGGGCATCTCCGTATCCTGCAGTGGGCACGTTCTGAAAGCTGCCCTTGGAACAGCAAAATGCGCTCGAACGCTGCTGGCGGTGGACACCTCGGTATTCTTCAGTGGGCACGAGCTAATGGCTGCCCCTGGGAAAACGCTACTTGCAGCGCAGCCGCCGGCTCAGGGCATCTCGACATCTTGATGTGAGCACATTCCGAGGGCTGTCCTTGGAATGTACGGACGTGTTCAAAGGCGGCTGAGGGGGGGCACCTAGGCGTTGTCGGCACGAGCGCACGGCTGCTGCTGGGGCTATTTTACATGCGAGGGAGCTGCCGCCAACGGTCACCTGGAGGTTCTTCAGTGGGCGAGAGCGAACGGTGCCAGTTGGACAGTGGGCACGACTAACAGTGCTGCGGGTGGGGGGCACCTGCAGGCGCTCCAGTGGGCAAATCCCAAGGATGTCCGTGGACCCCAAAAATCCGCCGCGATGTTATTGAAAATGGCCACCTGGACACGTTGAAGTGGATGCTGGTGCACGGGTGGCACTTGCCCATGAACGCCTGTAAATTCGCAGCTCGAAGTGGGCACCTTCACATCCTCGAATGGATTCAGGCCAACAATCCCGTTTTAAGCAATCCTCTTTCATGTTTAGGCCACGCCGTCGCATCAGGGGGTCATCTAGAGGTGTTTCAATGGGCTCGAGCTAAAGGCTTCGGATGGAATGTTACTGTCTGCAGCGAGGCCGCAACGGAAGGGCATTTGTAGGTCCTAAAGTGGGCCCGATGTAACGGCTGCCCCTGGGACGAAACTACGTGCGCCTGTGCAGCCACTGGAGGTCACCTGGGCGTTCTGGTGTGGGCTCGTGCACAAAACTGCCCGTGGGATGCTGATACTTGCAGCGAGGCAGCTGGTAGGGAGATGTTCGAAGTTCTCAAATGGCCTTGGTGTAACGGCTGCCCCTGGGACGAGTCGACGTGCTCTAATGCAGCTGAGGCAGAGCGTCTGGACATACTGCGATGGGCGCGCACACACGGCTGTCCATGGGATGAAAGCACCTGCAGTGAAGCAGCTGGGAGGGGTGATTTCGAGATTCTGAAGTGGGCACGCGACCATAATTGTCCGTGGGACAAACGCACGTGCTCTAGTGCCGCCATGTGCGGCCAGGTCGACGTTTTGAATTGGGCACGAACGGAAGGGTGCCCATGGGACTCTGATACGTATGACACATGCTGCGGTAGATTTAGCGCTGTTGAGCTGAATCGTTTTCTGAATGATCGGGCTCTATAACCCAAATTCGTCGGAATTTCATTTTTGTGACGAAATATGTATCATACTATACTTCGGTCATGATATTTCTCATCCGGCAGCACTTTTAATTTCCTCCAAAATCATTTTTTCGGTGAGATATGGCGCTCCTTAGGTGAGGAGCTCAGAAAAGACATGGTGCATATCTATCGTAGCATGCGTCTTATGTCAAGGCTGGGATAACGAGGACATCAAGGACTGGGCAAGGCTTGACGGATGTCCTCAGGATAGGGACACATGCTGGAGTCACGATTCATAGTGGTTTTAGTGTGGACAGGGTGGAGATATAACTCCGGTGTTAAGGTACCCGCGACGTACCAGGTTCGGTGTTTGAACGAAATCGTGATCATCCTTACGGCACGAGGAATGTTCCCATTATGTTCACCGCGACGTCTCCTGTTTGATTGTTGGTGGTGGTATGGTTTGTGTGGCATATGTTATCGGGATAGGAGGATCATCCATGTATATTGTTGCCTGCTTCTCTTTCAACGTGTCTGCGGGAATAAGGTAGTCAATATACTTTGCCTTATATGGATAATCGCAGAGCGGTTGACAGGCTATTCTAGTCGTAGTGGATTAATTGTTTGTGGGACGTATCTCGGCAAACCATTACAATGTTACGCTTAACTCAGAGTAGAGTAGTACGATCACAACATCGTGACGATAGCGCGAACAGGTTCCCACGTTGACTTATTTCTACGGACGATATTCGATCGTTAGTGTTGGTGCGTTTTTGAGTAGGTGTGTTGCGTCCGTTATCTTGCTCACGTGCTGAAGACAGGGAGGGAGTCAGCACGCCAAGGGGTCCTGTAGCAAAGAATGGTGACATTTTTATGTTAGGAAGGTTGCAGTCGGCAATGCGCCGCTTCTGACACGAGTAGGTGCCGGTACGTACAACACCCCTTGCGTGGACGACTCGGTCGTGAAACACACACAAACAAATTATCTGTCCGAACGGCATGAACAGCCGTTCCCCCTTCACTACACGATTGAACAGGTGTTCCGTCAAACCCAGAACATGCCACTCATATCGGGGGGCGCTACAGTCTCAGGACGCCACCGCAATCCGACAAACATGAAGCACAACCTTATCCAACAGGACGATTGACTTTTGCGCGTTCGCCGCGAGGTAATCTGAATATAACGCAGATACACGCGGTCACGGGCTACGACGTGGTATTTCAAGACGGGCCCGACAACTCC
Source organism: Saccharina japonica (assembly GCA_008828725.1). Lineage (NCBI taxonomy): Eukaryota > Phaeophyceae > Laminariales > Laminariaceae > Saccharina > Saccharina japonica. Next base: position 142,103 of record MEHQ01000364.1, read on the forward strand.
GTTAAGCAGATTGGCACCAACGTGGCGTGACCACTTAGGCCTACGCTGGAAGCCTATTGTAGTGGTAGCTGCTGGTGCAAAGCTGCCGTTCAGTGTCGTATATATACACGGGACAGTGTTAGCATTTATCGTGTCGTGGGTAGTGAGCTATTCAGTAGGGGCCCCTGAGCAGTGCCGGTATGTGTCATCCAAAAAGACATGCACTTCAGTAAAAATGAAAGCTCCGGCACCCCCTCTCCCCCTCTCCTGCCGAAATAACAAACTTGGCCGGGGTGATATTCAGATGGAAAGAGGAGGCGGAATCACCTGGTTGGGTTGATCACCTCAACGACCACCTAACTGCTGCCCACGTCCACAGCAGGAACCCCCGTCTCGCCCACGTCCTGGTTTTCTTGCTGGTTCAAGCAGAACCGTCCTCTCACGAGCGGCAGCCACCACCCTCCCACACCTGCGTTCATGTTACATCCAACCCTGGCACGACAACGCCTCTTTGCCATTCCGTGTTCCATATACTTCGATGTTGAACATTTGTTTTGGTGGAGGGTGCAGTAATTTTTCGCGTTCAAACCTATCCCAAAATGCGGCAATCCGAAATACTCTTATTCGTGCCGGTATCGGCAATATGGGAGTTTTCCGGTTTCCCTAACAGTGGCTGAACTGAACCCACACTACTCAAACTAATAAACGTTATTATGCGGTGACGGTGGCTAGAACGTATGGTACGAACCAGCTTTGAGTTCAATGTAGAGACGTTCCCTTTTTTTAAGTACCTCTACCAAGGCAACCCTACACCGTGACGAAAGGAGGAGACTTCTCGGTCAATCTAGCCACCACTTTTCGTCTGCTAGTCAAGGGCAGCCGGTATGCTTAGCCCAAGCCGCAATATCCTCGCGGTACGCATAGTTGGCTCCGTCAATTGTAGAATGGTTCCATGGACAGCCTTGTGCTCGCGCCCATTGCAATATGTCTAGGCGCCCTGCCATGGCAGCACGGGTGCACGTGATTTCGTCCCAGGGGCAGCCGTTGGACCGTGCCCATTTCAACAGCTCGAAGTGACCTTTTCCGGCTGCCTCACTACACGTATGAGCATCCCATGGGCAATGTTGCGCACGCGCCCACTGCAGTATGCCCATATGACCTCCCGCGGCTGCCCAGTGGCACGTGCTTTCGTCCCAGGGGTAGCCGTTACTCCGCGCCCATTGCAGTATGTCCAGGTGGCCTCCGCATGCAGCCCCGCTGCACACTGCATCGTCTTCCCAAACATGAGGGCTGGCCTGCATCCATTGGATAATGTGAAGGTGTCCGTGTTCAGCGGCCACAAAGTCGACACCCCTCGGCAATGCGTGGCCGTTTCTCAGCATCCACACTAGCGTATCCAGGTGCCCGTTTTGAAAAACGCCTAGACTGATAAATGTGTCCCAGGGACACCCTTGAGCCCGCGCCCACTGAAGAACCTCCAAGTGGCCCCCATCGGCCGCCCGGTCGATCGTGTCTTGCTCCCAATCCGCACCGGTAGCCCTCGCCCACTGAAGCACCTCCAGGTGCCCTCCAGCGGCGGCACGTGCACATGTTTTACTGTTCCAGGGGCACCCGTGAGCTCGTGCCCATTGAAGAATGACAAGGTGTCCGCCCCCAGCAGCCTTCGAGCATGTTTTGGTATCCCAAGGACAGCCTTTGGAACGTGCCCACTGCAGGATATCGAGATGGCCTGATCCGGCGGCCTCGATGCATGTAGTGTGGTCCCAGGGGAAGTCGTTAGCGTGAGCCCACTGAAGAATGCGCAGACTGCCCCCCGCGGCAGCCGCTTTACAGAGCATCTCGCGCCAGCTGGGGTTCTGGCTGATCGCCCACTGGATCGTTTCGAGCTGGCCCCGGGCTGCAGCATTGAAGAAAGCGGTATCGGGCAACTCGCATCCGTTCCAGTGAGCACACTGCAGTACATCAATGCCGCAGTGTTCGGCAACGTACTCGCATATGACCGGCCTCTTCATCAGTCCGCCATCGAAGCTCCACTGCAGCTGAGACACAGAAGTGTCAGGGGTTATTGCTTGCGTGCGTTTTGGAAGCCCCCCCCACGCGTTTCTCCACCCCTTCGATACCCCGGCGAACCACGCATGGTTTTTCGATAGTAACTCCGCCAGCAAGGTCATGACGTCTTCGTTGCTTTGAATCGTAAACTTCACATTATCATTTTCCCTCTCGGTCGTGTCCGTGCGCGGCATTGTGCTCCTATTTTCGAGTTAGACGCAGACGTGAGAAAGGTTGTTCAAACGTCAGAAGTTTGATTGACTAGGCCACGCCAACTAGCACACATATCAACGAACGGAGGAGCTCTTCACCAATACACTCAAATTTGAATAATTTTCTGCCCAAAAACACGACACACCAAGTATTTCGAATGAGCCACAGCTCTAACCATCTATTAGCTCCGGCCCCTGCCATCGTGGAAGACGCCATTATTTTTAACTAGGAGCGGCCAACTAATGCGTTATTGTGCAGAGTACGTGGCCGGCGATAGATTCAGATGTATCAGGTGTTGTAGCAGTCATGGAAGTATAGGATAAAAGCCAAAACAAAATAGCCTCATGAGGTTTTGTCGGTCGTTGTAGAGTGCAGCGGACAAGTGTAACCATGTTGACAATATTTGGCAACGTACCGTATTTTGCCAAACATACAGCCTTACCCTAATATACAAACCCGCCGTAGGTAACCACTCCCGGTGACAACAACACAAAACTTAATAAAAGGTCGGACTTGTCACCAGGGTTCGTTAGAAAACACACCGCTGAGGCCCCCAAAACATTTCATAACGTATCAGACGCGTGCTACGATAGATGTAGCACTTTTTGGCTGAAGATTCCTCTGGATGGCGGCGCTACTTGACCCAAAATTGTCGGAACTTTGTTTTGATGTTTCAATATTTTTCATTTTTATCTAGGCCATGGTATTGCTCACCGGGTAGGCACCTATATTTTGAGGTACAGAGTTCCCAAAGTGACAATCTCCAGACAACTCATGGTGCACCTTTACTGTACAGTAGTATGCGTCATTAAATAATCGCGGAGGCCAACACAAGTTCCGTAGCACGAAACACCACATGCCCCCCCCCCCCCCCCCCCCCCCCCGAAAACAACTTCGAATGGGATGAACGTCAACAACAAATCGAACCGGCCGGAAAAGGTAACTCAACACTTTTCTGCGTTGCTTGACGACTGCTGTTGGTGGGTGACAAGGGCAAGAATACGCCCGAAGGACAGCCTATTCGCGTGGTTTCTCCGCCGGGGAACGCCACCGTTTCGGGTCCACGGGCTGTCGACGGGAATTCACGCGCTCCGCCCGCCCACGCTCGTGCGCGGGTTCGACGTCGGGAGCTTTTTGCAAACCTCTTATGTGTACCTGATGTAGAGGGTTGCGTGACTCGGGTGCTCAACACAGCAAGTGTCTCGTCGCGTGGTTATTTGGGTATGTGTTGTTGGAGCGTGCTCCCCCCGGAGCGATGGCCGCCCCGCTGCTGCTGCCGTCGTTGGGGAAAACGCTGATGATCGGAAGCTTGAGCTCTAAGACAGGATTCGCTACCCAGGCAAAAACACATGAAAGTCAGGTTTCTTTGAGAACCAAGGCGACAAGGCGATGCTATGGCGTTAATGCCGAGCATCTGACGCGGTATTCAACGGAAGCGTAAACATAGAGCTAGATGCCCAAGCAGTTGGGCAGCAGTCACATCACGACCGAAACATATTCCAAGCGGTACGTGCTTTCAGACTTTAGAGTGTGGGTCTTTTCGAGAAGGTTATGGCTCACATGAAAATTCGTTTCGTGTTGCTTTCGTATGCATGGCGGAGCCAACGGAAGAAACACACCAGATGTGTAGCAGTATGTACATACGAGCATCACTACCGTAGATACTCTCATGGAGCTACTACATCATAACCCGAAGCTGTGTAGAGCAGTTATATACTATCCTGATTGTTATTGTTGTTGTTGCTGTTGGTATGTTCGTGTCGCAGAGTATTAAACGGAGATACGAAAGCATCCCGCTGTGCAGCAGTGCGTGGGTTATAACGTGTTAGGTGAGTGAATATCGTACAAGTATTGTCAGTACAACAGGTTCTGTCGTTGGCCGCGGACAGTGTATCGAGCTGGTGTCCGGTACTCTCTACTCTTGGATTTAACTTTGGCACCCATTCTCCGACACGCCGTCGCAAACATATTGGGAATTAAGCGAGGCGGAGACCGGTGGCCGTCAAAGCATTTGTAGCCGGAAGAAGGGGGGAATGCCAAACCTATGTGGCTAACCAATTTGCCGCAAACACTGTACATCCACAGGCAGTCGGGTTTTGTTGCTGTCACTCGTGCCTCATCGTTAGGGTTGTTTTGCGTGGAAACTGTTGCTGGCGCAGCTGTGTGTGGTCAATATTCTGTATGTTTCCCTCGTTCGACCTCGTTGGGGTAAAACCATTGCTGGTACTGCTGTGTGTGGTCACGATTCGGTATATTTTGCTCGTTCGACCTAGTTCGAGTGAACATGTTGCTGGTACTGCTGCGTGTGATCACGACTCGGTCTATCATTTTGTTCGGTTAACTGTTTCACGCGATCATTTGTGGAGGGGGGTGGGGGTGGGGCAGCGGCTAGTTCTTGCTGCGAAATATTATACATGGAGGCTGATACGATTAATGTACGCCAATGCGCCGTGGTATCATTTTATCAACGCTCTTGTTTTTGCAATTCAAGTATTTAGTGAACACCACATTATCGAAGTAGGCTTGACTCTGTGAGAGTAAAATGCGAACGAACACCCGATTCATTCTCAGCCAGTCGGTGGCATATAGGAATTCCGCCCCATGATTATAGTTAAACCGGCCGCGTTAAGCAAGGCAATACAGCGCTGTTCAGCATAAACACAAACATCGAAGTAGATACAAACATCAGTGCGGCAGTAGGATCATACTAGTTGTGAATTGAGTTGTCAGTTCGAAAAGGTTTTCTGTGGCAGAGTCATGCAGTAGCGTCACACGGTGCAAACCAGCCCTGATACCGGGTATACCGTTTTTTTACTATCACAAACTAAATGCGCGCGATATATTTGTTTGTTCAGTTACGGAGAACACCCGTAATGCGAGGAAACGGTCCCTTATAAAAGAGTGAACGTCATCGTTTGATAGATTGATATATTACTTCCACCCCTCCAGACACAAACAGCGATGCACGACGGGAATAATGCCAACGACGTCGCGAGCATCCCCAACCACCGACCAATATCTCCGGAGGGTCACTGTCAATTATAGAGTGTTTTGATTCAGAAGCTGAGCGTTTATGCCATGGAATGCAGTCTGGATTCAGGTGCCGTCCGTGTCAACCACACTGTTTGATTTATTTATTTATTCCATAAAAGTAAATATGTACCTCCATGGAAACGTTAATGGAAGCAAACCGTAATTACTCCCATGGAAGTAAAATCACCTCCATGGGCGAATACGTTCAAAATTGTGTTGAACCTTCAACTGTTGGTGTTTATCAACTCTACTAACCTGAACCTTGCACAAGGTAGCACCGGCTTTAATAGACTGACACATATGTAGACTAAAATTGAGTGTTTTATTTCCATGGAACTACCCAAAACTTCCATAAAGTAAAAGCACGGTAGAGTACAAACACGTGCATCGCAGGCTGGACTTACTTCGACGGGAGAAAAATGTACTTCTTTGGACGTAAACACAAAATACGAAGATGACTTCATAGCTAGAAACCTCATGAATACGAGTTGGTCTGTTGGTCGGTGGGAAGATTGCGAACCGTCATCGTGTCGCTGTAAGTGTTGCGATGTCGGCCGAGCCAGGTTCGGCAACGTGCTTATCAGGGCCATGACTAAGCCGAGTTTTGCACACATTCGCCAACCATGCCCTGGTATTGATTTGAGAAATACAGAGTTCTACCGAGGGATCTCCAAATCTAGCCAGAATATGCCTGTCCACAGCAACGCTTGGGCCGTGTCCTGTTACAAGTTAAAGGTGAAATTGCCTAGCCCACGCTTAACACGAGAAAACGGACAAAACAACTGTTCTAACGATCATACGATAGAGGGGTGTACATTATTTGCTTTTTTGGCGGCACGCCGTGGCATTCCGTGGCATTCCGTGGCATGCCATGATAATGCCCATGACATGCCATGGTATTGTCATGTCAAGATATGGCATGCCATGACATGCCAGGCATGCCATGGCATGCCACCGCAAGCCGCGGGCTGCCAAGGCATGGCGTTGCACTGACCACGGCATGCTATGGCACTGGCCACGTCATGCCACGGCACGAACACCACGGCAAGCCCCACGGCATACCGCGGCAAGTTTCATAGCATACCGCGGCAACGCCTACGGCACCCCACGGCAACCCCATGGTAGACCGCGGCCATCGAAGCAGCCACAAAGGCCATAATACGTATATTCCCAAGGCACACCATAGCAAAAATCTCATGGCAACGACCAGGGTATACCCCCTTGGCATGCCATGGCAACCCCCACGGCACGTTTCCACGGAATGCCACGGCATGCCATAAACCCCACGGCATGCCATGGCAACCCCCAAGGCATGCCATGGCAACCCCCAAGGCATGCCATGGCAACCTACACGGCATGCCATGTCAACTTCCATTGCATCAATCCCCACGGCAACCCACACGGTATGCCATGGCAATCGATGCCAAGGCGTTTAACCGTTTTACAGCCTTGCGTGAGTACCTGTGAAATACACATACTTTTCCACGCATTGAATGGTGATGAACACGACCCCCCGCCCCCCCCCTAGCATCAACCCTAACCTACGAACAACGTAAGCCGGGGACGGAACACGACTTACACGCGTCGAGTCGCGCGGAGCGTGCTTTACTCGCCTTCTTCAAGTATCCTAACCGTTCAACAGACTTAGGCGAAGGCCAAAAGGTAGATTCGCTGGAGGTAGCGCAGCTCGAAACGTTAGGTTCACAGGCTGTAGCGCGTGGAATGTTTATGAAAGATCATAGCTTGGGTTTAATGACGATCACACCTAGATTCCCAAGGCGGGCCTTAAGCAGGGCGTGCTTCCCCGAACGCTGGATTTCGCGGCAGTCTCTGAAAGTGAGAGCGTAAGAGTAGGGATACGTTATGGACACAAGCACGACTGCTTGAGGTATGCGTGCTCAGAAAGATACATATATATATACCTGGCACGACACAATGGTGGAGGTGGTGGTTGAGTCACGTGGGTCTACGTCGTTCTCCGCAATGCGACGTTGATTAGTGTGGGCAATCGTCGCTGTGCACCGTGCGGGAAACATACTCAAACGTCTCGGGTAGGTATCGGGGCCTGGGATAACAATACGGGGGGATACCGCCCGTGGTATGCAGTTCACCTACCGTGGCATAAAGTGGGGCCTACTGTAACACATTCCGTGGGATGCCATGGGGGCCACTGTGGTATGCCCGTGGAATATGCCGTGGCATGCACCATGGCGTATGCCGTGGCATGCCGTGGCATATTCCGTAGGGGTTACCGTGGTCACCTTGGGATATGCCGTAACATGCCGTGGAATAGGACTTGGAGTATACCATTGCATGCCGTGGTAGGAATGCTCCACGGCATACCGTGGAGGTTGCCGTGGGAGTTTTCACCGCGTGCCGTGGAGGTTGACGGGTACTACCACGGCACGCTATGGGCTTCCACGGCATGCCTTGGCACACCATGGCATGTCGTGGTTCGTACCATGGTAATGCCACGGCATACCGTCAAACAAACATAGTGTACATCTTTGTACGAGTACGGTACTGTAGTAGTTCTGGCACCTGATACGAGTAGTTATCTTGAACATGTTTTGGTGAAGAGGCCAGGAGCAGCTTTTTCGTCTTCATTGGCAATCAGAAACGCGCACCAAATCGAATACCTGGTACGTCGAGGTACGTCTACAAAGTATGCAAGGATAAGAACGACCTGCCAGACAGACAACGACGCGGGTCTTCGATTGGTTTGTTCTGCCTCTGCCGCTGCTGCTATTGTCGCTACGGTTCTGCTGCTGTGATCGCTGCTGCCGTCACATGCCATGTTGCTTGTTGTTGTTGTTGTTGCTGTTGCTGTTGTTGTTGTTGATGTTGCTGCTGTTGTTGCTGATATTGTAATCTTCAGCAAATATAGCCCAAATAGCAAACTAACCAAACGTATGTACCACAAGGTGTCATAGGCAGCGTATGCGTCATTTCGTGTTCGTCCTGACATTACAGATTCCACCACTGCAGGCAGTGAGGTCCCGCGTCATCACCAAATGCCACACAGCAGTGTCGCAGGTAGGCACGTGCTGTATCTGCAATGACAACGCGTACTAGGACGGCGACTGCTGCAGGAACACAAACGCCCAGAGCAGGCGCGATAGATCTAGGGCGGTCCACGGGTAAGTTCAACCTTCACCAGTCGGATCAGGTCGGAAGACCCGACCTGCGAAACTTTTGGGATGTCTTGAACTGACCACTATATTTGAAAACCCTCTGACCCGAGCCGACCGCAGACGTGAGATTCCAACCAATTCGTGGAACAAGGTTTATTTCGTGGGTCGGGTCACCCGGACCCGCGAGAAACAACATCGCGACTCGCCGGTTTAACCCGCGGGTCCGGCTCAAGGGTCGACACTTCATTTTTGATGTATTCCGTGTCGTACCCCCACAGTGCAACGTGACCTGGCCGTAGCGTGTGTGGGTAGATGTGGGCATGAATACATAGAATTCGCGGTGTTTTACAGCAGAGTAGTAGTGTTTGAATATGACACCAAAGACGTATCTGCATGAGAGCGGCCTTTGGGGCCTTTGGGCAGCGAGCGGCAAGTTTTTGAAGTGTCGAACACGTGAGAAGGACTCGCTGGTCCGACTCGCGGCTCAGCACTACAATAATAACGCTGCTGACTGGCCCGCTACATGGCCAATATCTCCCTTGGTCATGACCCGAACCGACTTGACCCATGGTATTCGGTATTTTCGAACCCAGATACGACACAACCTGACCTGTGAGATTTGGAACAACCTCTTGACCCGACACGACCCGTGATATTCTGGAACTCCTGAAAAGACCCGAGAGACAGGTCGGGGTCATGAACCGTGAACAACCCAGGATAAACACAGCTGTGACCCAGTGCGACCAAACCAAATTCACAAACAGTATTTTGTGTTCAGGATGGCAAGCTGTGTCACAAAGCAATGCATACTTTGTGTCGAGCGGCAAGACGTGTCGCCGTTTGATTGCTTGGGGTCTGTCGTTGAACACAGTTTCTCTGGGCGTGAGATGGTTTACCTCGTACATTCAGGACGACTCATCTGAGTTCAGATGGACAAGGAAGAACACCACTCGGTTCTAAAGCTGCCTAAACCCCACACCGGCGAGCTTACCTGATTATTTAACGTCGCGATGGGAATCGCTCGAAGAAACTGTAATATAAACAGGGCTTGGGCCGCGTCGTCGGATTATCAGTACGGTAGGTCTTCTTATGAATTCATCCTCCATCCTTCTCCTACGTCGTACCTCCCACACGTTTTTTTTTTTTTTTGGAGTTCCCTAGGTTTCGGAGGCTATACGTGTTCGGGGACATTTTATTATTCCCCCTCTCCACGCCTGCTCGAGTGGGGCAACACTAAAGATAAGCTTGTGCAACCCAAACGCGCAGCTGAGGAGCTTTGCTTGTGGCGCTTGAGACCGAGGACCCCCTCGACACGGAGACTAGGTGCGGTCATGGATGGTGTTTGTGCAGCGTTTAGGGGCATGCTGCTGTAACGTTGCCTTTCTGATTCCATCTCACCGCTTATGCCGTGTTCACGTGATCGGAGCAGTTTATCGTGCACTTGGAGTGCGGAGTTGTAAAATCCAGGGCCAATGCAACAACTAGGAATTTCAACGAGTAAGCTTGGCTTGTTGCTAATATACAATAGTTATAAGGGTGGCGATACAACCAGGCTGGGCGCTCCGTGAGCGTTGAATTTGCACATACATGTACTCGTGAAAAGATGGAATTTGATGTATCCGCAGCAACAAATTCGCCAGCTCAGAAGTTGGAACCACGTCTGGCCGAACGTATTAACATTTTCGCCTCAATGCTTCAAATTTCGTGTTCTGTAGGGAACACCGTACCCGGGGATTTTGCCCTGGTACTACCTACTCGTACCCGGAACTTCTATGAGTTCTGTACGACACTCATACTCGTACGCGGAACTTCTGTATGTTCTGTAGGACATGCATAAGGTACGTGCGAGTACATGTCACAGTACCCGGGAGCCCGGTATGTATCGCGTTTGACCCCATGAGTGCCCGGGTATGTTATTCGTCATGACTCCATGTCATATTAGTCAAACCGAGCACGAATACTTATTTCTATTCAAGGCCGGCTTCGCCGCGACTGGCTGATGCCCGCCTGTGGCTTCGCGAAATGCCCGTAACGGCGAAGAATAGAGGTATACTAAAAGGAAGCTTAGAGCAAACAAGAGCGACTATGCACTGCCAAGGGGTGTACAGTAGTTCAGGACACCTAAAAGAAACACTTAATCTGGCCGAGGCTGGGTTTCGTATTAACTTCAAACGATAGGGTGCGTTTTAGACTGTACATTCTATATAACGGCTTCCGAATTTCGTATTTCCTTGTAAATGTCACCCTGTGGTACTGTGGTATACTGGTACGTACGTGCGTACGTACGTGTATATCAGCAGTAAGCTATCAAAATTCTTACGTGCATTAGCGAGAAGTAGTCCGTAAAATCCAGCATCGTCAACATAAAAACACAATCTCGGATCTTGCATGTAGATCACGGGATCACCGTAAGTGTACTACGAGTACGTACGTACCAGTGTTAATAGCAGTACCAGTAGCATCACCAGTGCTACACCAGAAACAGAGTATAGTATATACGACGGCGTGTGTATCATAGCATCATGCGTGCGCGGCACAGCAGTATGACACTGGTGTTTATTGTGTCTGTTCGTATCGTATCCTACGATATTTTGAACTTGCGATGCTGAAACAAAAATGTTACTGCATGCGTTTCTCAGGAGCATGTGTGGACATGTCCTAGCGAGGCGGTGAACATTTTCGGTCGATTCGTTCGGCATCGGGCCCACCGACCTTCGTTGCACCGGGCAGAGCCTCGCGTGCGCTCATATCGTGAACATGCGAGCGATGGACGCTCCGAATTTCACTAATGATATTATGGTGATGGGGTCGAGAGTTTTTTTTTTTTTTTTTTGCGAAACGCGTGGGTCCGGATTCTTTACCGGTATACGAGCAGCAGTAGTAGTGAGTGGTGTTATACAAATCCGAGTTCGTCGCCGACATGAAAAAACGAAAATTTTGAATATGCGTGTTGCGTGTGAAAACAAAAACAGCATGTGATGTATGTGCCCTCTCCATCGCCGTATTCTTGGTGTACGTTGCTGCGGCGTCCGCCGCCCCCATGTTCACGCCCCACGAGCGCACGTGAGGCCCTACACGGTACAAACCAGGCCGGCGGGCACGTCAAGCGATTAATCCCCCGAAGACGTTCACCACCTCGCGAAACGTCCAGACGCGTTCCCAAGGGGCGCACGGCGGTAGATATTTTGTGGATCTCGAAAGGTGTAACACAGGGAATCATCCCGCCCCTTGGAACTGTCAGAAAATAAATACGACGTACGTTCGTATTGCGAGCCTTTGACAAAGAGGCATGCAAGCCTCAAACAAACGTACCCCCGGGAGCCTCGGGTTAGGTACGGCCGAGGCCGACCTTGGCAGAGTAGGCAGAGCATGGTTCAGCGAGCACGATGAGGAAGTTGCGGGCCGCCAGGTGGGCCTCATCTATGGGCTATGACAGTCAAAAAAAGGATTGGGGTGAAACTTGTGCTTGAAAAGTGTTTTTTTGGCTCACGATGCGTCCCAGTTAAAAACAAAAACAGCGGCATTCACCCTTTGGGGACGCGTATATTGTCAACAAAAAAACACTCGCGAGGGCAGGTTGAGAACCATGCCGACACCTCCCACAGAGAGACCACGTTCCCTATCGCTAACATTCCGGTGACACAACACCAGAGAGAAGGGTCTGGGCGAAGATTTAATCGTAAAGGACCAAGGGCAAGCTCAAAAAGCGAAAAGTTGGCATCCGGGTTCGAACTTGTTCCCGAGTCTCGTACGATATGGTACTTTCGGACCACGTCCTGAGACCTCAGCTATGTGCATGGTCTGTATTTATCTGCACTGTGTGACGGTGCGTATCACACAGAGCACGCAGGAAGAGTCCGTTTGGAAATCGCCGTAGTGTGGGCAGAAAAATCCTGTGTGATGATAAAAAAATGTCCATTCGATAGTCGATATCGCGGCTCGAGTGCACAAAATCCCTTGCAAGTCCATCAGAGTGCACGTGAAAAAGTCAAAGTTGTTCCATTGCGTTTAGGCGCCAAAACAAGAAGGAAAAAAATCGCGAAAGGAGAAAACAAAAACAGTTGGAATTACAACTGATTGAGTGCATTCCTCTCGCTCTGGGCTAAAAACTAAACAACTTTTAGCGTAGCACGAAATTGCCCTGCCCACACGACGGCGATTCCAAACGGACTCTTCCTGCATGCTCTGTGTGGCACGGGCCGTCACACGGTGCAGATAAATGCAGACCATGCACATAAATAGCTGAGGTCTCAGGGCGTGGTCCGAAAGTACCACATCGTACGAGAATCGGGAACAAGTTCGAACCCGGATGTCAATTTTCCGCTTTTTGAGCTTGCCCTTGGTCCTTTTCGGTTAAATCTTCGCCCAGACCCTTCTCTCTGGTGTTGTGTCACCGGAATGTTAGCGATAGGGCACGTGGTCTCTCTGTGGGAGATGTGGGCATGGTTCTCAACCTGCCCTCTCAAGGGTGTTTTTGAGGACAATATACGCGTCCCCAAAGGGTGAATGCCGCTTTTTGTTTTGGGAAAACTGGGACGCATCGTGAATGAAATAGACGTAAACAAATCGAGTTCTACGAGCTGGTTCCACGAAAAGGCGTAAAATTTCACCTTCGGCAAATCACAAACGGAATGCACTGTTTTTTGCAACACTAAATATATCTACACGACCGCATGAACAAGGGGGACACATCGGTGTAGTGATTTTTGTAGTGCCAGTTGTAGTTCGCGAGATATGGACATTGTACATTGTCGTACTACATAAGGAGGCGCTATTTCACGTAGGGATGATATTCCTATAGTCAAATCAAGATACTTTGAAATCAGGCCATATATCGGTCAGTACGTCGACATATTCGACACTAGACATGTTGACATGATCGCATTAACAAGAGGAAGACGTTCGTGGCACTTTTTTTTATTTGCAAGCCGTGAGGGGCTGTTATAAGAAACGCCTCCCAAAGTACTAGAACAATATATAGAGCAATTTTGGCACTTTAGGGGAATATTTACTCGTCACGGGAATCGTTTTTGCGCTTTGGTTTTTGAGAGTTGTAACACGAACATTCGAAACGGTTGTGCGCAACAAGATTACGAAACAACTAGCGACTGGCCTTTTTTGAAAAAAGCAAGCACATGTGCATGAGGAACGGTCAAAGTTGCCAAACAATTAAGAAAATATGGAAAGTGTACCTAAAGAACGAAAAAAAGAAAAAAAAAAGGCCAGCCATCCGTTTTGTCTTCGTGTTGTGACGCAGGTCCCTGCCAAGTTTCGTTCTCCAACTCTCGAAAACCAAAGCGCAAAGTTGCGAAGGGGTAAAGCCCTGGCTGTCTCTGGAACCAGCTCGTACACCAATCCTTTTTTTTACTGTCATGGCCCATAGGGCCTCATCGCGAGATATCGCGAATAAGGCTCAAATTAACCTCTAAGCAAAACTGTCGAGAGCTCTCCGAGCAGCAGCCTGCTATTATATACATGTATTTGTATGTGCGGCTACTACTATTAGTAGTCCTCATTTCCCTTATATAACCGGGTCGATTAAGGAAGCTACTTAGCACTTAATCTACAGCTCATTATTTTGGTTCTAATATTTCTATCCACTGCTGCTACTACTACGAAGCTGCTATCCCTACTATTCATATTTCTCAGGAGTAACACAAACAATACCGATGCTCCGCCTTGCAGTCGTTGTCTGTTTTAATTGTAGTTAGTTTGTCATTGTGCAAGATGGATGTCGGTCCCGGTAGTACTACTCGCACCGCAAGAGCTAGTATTATGAGTATATGCTGTGGTCAATTGACAGCGGCAGATATGTTCTAGTAAACTTGCCTTTCGGCTTGCCGTGATTGTATATGTATTCCACTCCCACTGCAATATCCATTGCTGCCGTTTGCCACAGGCTGGTTTATTCATGTATCATGACAGGACAAAATGCCTGATAGTCGTATTATGTCGTGCTCACATCCCTAAACGCAGCGAAACCTTTGGCTCATTTTTAGGTATGTGTTCGTGCGTACGAGTACGGTGCAGACGCCTCAACAATGCACTACCATTCTGTTTTCCAATATTTATGTTCACACTAATCGCCGTTGGACCGTGCTGCACCTTACCTCGGAAATCGTGTTTGGTCATTGTAACGGATTTCCTGAAGGGTGGGATCGATGTGTTCGCTGCGGGCTATCACATTATGTCAAAACCCTCAGTAATATACATTTTAGCAGGACTATAGTTAGAAATTCGTGGCTTCGCCCGTCGCTGGATCACAGACAAGATTTGTTTGATCAATCAAGAGCTCCCATCTGTTCCTGATGTTGTATTTTCGTAGACAGGTTGGTCGGAACAAAGTACCGTGGGTGTCATATCATCGCCGTCCTTTTCAATATGATTCCCGAGAGGCGATTAAGTATCGATGTAGAAATATGAAGGCCAGCGGCAGGGCGTCTACAACAGACTATTTTTCAGTTCCCGCTATATTGATGCTGATGACGGTCTGTCGGCTGAATCTGTGTCTCGAATAGTATACCATCAAACACGAGGCGTGTCAAAAGGCTAACGTAGCGTAACTTCAGCCCCTATTATGTACAACGTTCCGATCGTTGTGCAATTATTTCGATGTATATTGACAATCGTTGTCAACACCTTTGTTCTTGAGTAATATCGAGGCCGAACAATCTCCAATGATGTAGTATGTCCCTCTCAGTGGGAATCATGTATTCTATTTAATCTTCCATCAACACCGTATGATATTAAAGCGCGAAATCCCGCAAGTGATTGGATGCTTCTTTTGTAGCAGGATTGCACGTCACCTCCGAATAGAGCCTGTATTGGATGTGCTAGACAAGCCATATGTTTACACATAATCGCGGTCAATCGTGTACCATTTGTTCCACGTTGGTTAATGACGCAGGCAAGGTATTGGAAATCTATTAAACGACTATCAGCTACATTCATAAATCACATTTGATATACGAAATTGCGGGCCCGTGGCCGAGGTACGCTTTGCCCAGTGCATCCCCACTGAGGTCGTTGCTGTCCCCGTGTCCACGAAAATAGAATACTGCACTGCTTCGTTCTTGTACTACAAATAGGTGGGTAGTATGATGCATACCACATAGAGTAAGCGTTATTAATGCATTTATAGCGTGCGGTTTGAGGTCGATGGTAACAGCTGTCCGTGCCTATCGAAACTATGTACAGTCCGCTGCAGCCTTCACTGCCGAATATCACCTTCACTACCGGAATACCGCCTAATCACGTGCAGATTATGCGAGTGCGCACTTTTGCTGGACTAAGCGGAACTGCCTCAATTCTGTCGCAATGGCGGGTTCGTAGCTTTCAACCGGCCCGCCAACGAACGACCCAGATATCGTCCAACACTATTTCGGGGCCCGTTTCCTACGTTACATCGTGATGAGCCGCTTGTCGACAGCGTGTTGCTCGGTAAATATGTGGATCGAGTCAGGACGCCTTTCGAGGGGTTCATAACCTGTGTGTCGCGGAGCTTATCCTCCCCCAACCTGTATACGTCTGGCCACTACCTTGTACAGCTTACGGACCCAGCACCACTTACAATAACGTACAGTGCTGTGTCTTCCTTTTCCATCCTGGTACTGTGTGCATCGGAACCACTGCAGTGGTGTAATACAAATACAGCAAGAACGTATCATCCTACCGATGCTTAAAGTGAAACGTGTTGACACTAAGCGAAGAGCAGTGTGAGGGAATTCCTACGTAGATAGTTACCAAGGCCGCACTTCCCGGTGATCTTATATATCTTGCCGACACACCATGTAGAAAGATTGTTAAAGCTCCTATCAGTTACTGAACTACTAATCCCTTCAACATGCTAGTACGGGTACCTCGGCACTAATTAGCATGGTGCCGCGTACCCTGCTTATGTACTGGCCTGCATATCGCGTCAAAAACCATCTTGCCCTCATTTTCACAATCTGTCATTCCCCTGTGACTTTAAGCAATTTCAACACCTACTCTTGTATTTCATTCCGTTCGTCTAGGATGTCCACTACGACTACAAATGCTAATCGTGCCGCTGCCATTTCTGCTGTGCTTTTATTTTTTGCTGTTTCCGCTGCTGTAGAGCGAACTTTCGCCGTTGTTTTAAGCAGCGATCACCCTGTGCAGACCATGGCTTGCCGACTAAACAACACCGCGAAGGAAGATCCCCCTCGACCAAGCGCCAGGTGGGAACCGTGTCTAACGTGGCAACGGGAATCCTGTATACGTCAACAAGTGCTGTTCGTAGCGTAGGATACCTAGTACGTCGGACGTCGGGCGCCGCGTGTCAAGTGTTGGTCGTAGGACTGTCATTGTTGTTGTAAGCTTTCTTTCCATCGAACAACAGGTATCCTGAACGGGTCAGCGGAGGGTTTCCGAATTATAATACGTCTGCGTGCCACATAGCGTATGTTCTGGTTGCACGGCTTGACTGCATGGCCCGGACTTGTTCTTTTCTTGTGAAGCGCGATGACGCCGCGCCACTAGCTAAACTGTTTGACAGGAAAATTCTGCGATGCCACGCATGGGGCGGGCAGGCCTTGTTTGGTTGCTTGGTTTGAATGTTTGATTGCCCTTGCGTGTGCGAACACCTCAAATTGACGTGTGCTCAGTCAGACCTGCACCATCAACTAAGGTGTATGCTGCTCAGTATAGTTTGACCCCACAATGATAATACAGCTGGGTAACACTGCTTGCGATTGGCAACGACTGTCTCATGTGCAGGTTTAGGTGCACTATCACCGGCACCGATTCTAACGAAATACAGCGTTCTGGAGAAGAATTTTCGCTTGCCACCAACAGCGACGTGATGACCGTGCTGGCCGAACTACTATCCAACCAACACGTCTTTTTTGCGAGTGTATCGAAGGATTGGATGGGCGCTTGGGGAGACCTCCCAAAAACGACGCAAGGTATAACGGCCGACACTTCGGTATCTCAGCTTCAGTGGAGCTTCGAGGCGGGCCTGAGAAGGAGACCAATCCTGTGCGAACTTATCGCAGACCGCTGTGGCTTAGCGGTGTTACAGTGTGCCCACTCGAACGGATGCAGCTTGCCGTCCAAAGCTTGCTTCAAGGCGGCCGCCCGGGACAAACTCGAAATGTTACAGTGGGCAGTCGGCGAGAACTTCAGTTGGCGAAACTTGCTGTGCGACGCGGCAGCGGCGGGCGGCAGTCTGAGAATTTTGCAGTGGGCAAAAGCCAACGACTATCCCTGGTACGCCACAACTTGCAGCGAGGCAGCTGGATCTGGGCATCGCAGTATCCTGCAATGGGCACGTTCCAAACGCTGCCCCTGGAACAGCAGAACGTGCTCTAAGGCTGCTGGCGGTGGACATCTCGGTATTCTTCAGTGGGCGCGAGCTAATGGCTGCCCCTGGGACGACGCTACTTGCAGCGAAGCCGCTGGCTCAGGGCATCTCGACATCTTGATGTGGGCACATTCCGAGGGTTGTCCTTGGAATGCACGGACGTGTTCGAAGGCTGCTGAGGGAGGGCACCTAGGCATTCTTCAGTGGGCGCGAGCCCATGGCTGCAGTTGGGACTCTCTTACGTGCGAGGGAGCTGCCGCCAACGGCCACCTGGATGTTCTTCAGTGGGCAAGGGCGAACGGTGCCAGTTGGACAGTGGGCACGACTAACGGTGCCGCCGGTGGGGGACACCTGCAGGTGCTCCAGTGGGCAAAGGCCCAAGGATGTCTCTGGAACCCCAGCATCAGTCTTGACGTGATTCTAAATGGCCACCTAGACACGTTGAAGTGGATGCTGGTGCACGGGTTCCACTTGCCCAGCAACGCCGGCGAATGCGCAGCTCAAGGTGGGCACCTTCACATACTCGAATGGATTCAGGCCAACAATCCCGTTTTGAACAAACCTCTTTCGTCTTTAGGCGACGCCGCCGCCGCAGGGGGTCATCTCGCCGTGCTTCAATGGGCGCGAGCTAAAGGCTTCGAATGGGATCTTGATGTCTGCAGCTTGGCCGCGGCGGGAGGGCATTTGGAGGTCCTCAAGTGGGCTCGATGTAACGGCTGCCCCTGGAACTCATTGACGTGCTCCTGTGCAGCCATGGGAGGCCACCTGGACATTCTGATGTGGGCTCGGGCACAAGACTGTCCCTGGGATGCTGATACTTGCAGCGAGGCAGCTGGTAACGGAAAGTTCGAAGTTCTCAAATGGGCTCGGTGTAACGGCTGCCCCTGGGACGAGTCGACGTGCTCCAATGCGGCTGAGGCAAAGCGCCTGGACATACTGCGATGGGCGCGGGCACACGACTGTCCATGGGATGGAAGCACCTGCAGCAAGGCAGCCGGGAGGGGTAATTTGGAGATCCTGAAGTGGGCGCGAGACCATGATTGTCCGTGGGACGAGCGCACATGCTCTAGTGCCGCCATGTGCGGCCACCTGGACGTTTTGAAGTGGGCACGAACGGAAGGGTGCCCATGGGGCTCTGCTATTTATAGTGTGGCTAAAACGTGCGAGCACGTGGATATCATAGAATGGGCAACGCTTAACGAATCCCCCTTGAACTGGGGCGCAAGCTGCCAGCACGATTCATCGTAGTTTTAGTGTGGAAAGGGTGGAGATTTAACCTCGACTGTTGAGATACCGGCGACGTACCAGGTTCGTTGTCGGAGAAATATCGTGATCATCATCACGGCACGAGGAAATGTCCCCCGTACGTTCACCGCGCAGTCTCCTGTTTTCCAGTTGGTGGTGGCATGGTTGGTGTGGCTTACATATTCGGCGTAGGAGGATCACCCATGTATATGGTCGCCTGCTTTTCTGTGAACGTGTTTGCGGGTATACATGTGGTCAATACGTTTTGTTTTGTATGATCAATCTCAGAGCGGTTGACAGGCTACACTACCCGTAGTGGGTGCATTGCTCGTGGGGTGTACCTCGGGGAAACAAATACATATGCATTAGTTGCAGTAATGTTGTACGATGACAAGATCGTGACAGTAGCGTGAACGGGTTAGCATTCTGTGGTATTTCTACGGACGCCATTCGTCCGTTCGTGTTTGGTCTGTTTCTGTGTAGGTGCGATGCGTTAGGTTGTCTTTCTCACTTACAGCATGCCACACGAATAGTATCGATGGTCGACAACAGAGTCTACAGAAGCTAGGGTGAACTATCGAGTCGAATCCTACAGGTAAGTTGTGTTGATATCACCTCTATTCGTGCGCGGTAGTTAGGTTGATTTGGTCGATGCTCGGCAGCAGCATCGGATAGTTGCATACCTGGAAATAAAAAAATAAATCAATTCAAAGGCTAGTCGAACAGATACCTTGCCACACGATCTACCTTTCATTTTCTGCATTCGTCGACAGCTGTATCAGTACGGCTGCCCCCCCCCCCCATCTCCTTGTGGACTCTCTTGGGAGTCCTCAGCTGCATGCCGTAGCTAGCTCACCTCCGCTTCACCCCTGTGCCAACTCGTTATGAAATTATCCGACGCCTCAACGACCCCTCGATACCGCTTCCCACTCGTGTTAGCCTCCCTCGGCGATAACAACGTTTCTGCTCCGAACAGCAAAGAGGAGCTGTCTGTAGAGCCCTCTATCGCTCGAAAAACCCTGAGTTTATCTGCTAGACATTGGGCCCAGTTTGGTTCTGCTCGACCAGGTCCCGGGTTCTCCCCACCGACGATCGTCCCAAACACCACCCGCCGAGTCAGCCGCTCATTGGCCGTGCGCTGTACGACCCCCGCAAAGAGGAGGCGACTATTGAGGATGGTCGTCTCAACGATCTCGCATTGTGCCTTCTTGAGATCCCTGGCATTTGACGTGAGATGGTCGGTGCGTTGTCGGCGCTGGAAACCAATGATCCGTAGGAGGAGGTTATTAGGTGCCGTTCGGAGCTCAGCGAAGTGCTGCTGGCCAAGGGTCCACTTCACGCACCCGTACAGCAGCGTCTCCATCACCTCGGCCTTTTGCATGTGTAACTTCAGAATAAACGGGGAATGCTCCATATCGTACAGCTCCCGCTGGAGCCGGTTGTAGCATGCCCTTGCGAGTCCGATGCGTCGTTTGATCTCTGCATGATGTCCGCGATTGCGACGACAGGACCCCCCAGGCACAAAAACTGCATCGTCTGTTTATACCTCTGGCCCGCTGCTTCGACGACGAGCGGTGAGGTGTGGCGTGCCTGGTTTGGTGTCCGCAGCAGCATCGTCTCCATTATATTATCTGATACGGTGAAAGCAGCTGCTTCGAAAACGGTCACAATAGCGGTCATCGTCTTCTCAAGTCCTTCCGCCGACTTAGACACAATACCAGCATCGTCGGCGTGCAGCATATCCCATACTGCCCTCCGTACACGTGCTAGTGGGTCACCTTTTACCCCGTCCTTCCCAAGGTCCTCCTCGAGTTGAACCAAGTCCTTCAAGATGTCTGGGTCCTCATTAAAGCGTACCAGCACGGCGTGTATCACAGCAGCGATGTGTCATCTAAAAATACAGGCATCTTGCTGACAATAAAACCCCCGCCTCCCCCGCCTTCCCCTCCCTTGTGAAATGAAAACCATTGGCGGGTGTGGATTCGGATGCAAAGGAAAGGTAGAACCACCTTGCTTGGTTGACCACCTCAGCGACTACCTAACTGCTGCCCACGTCCATAGCAGGAATCCACGTCTCGCTCGCATCCAAATTTGTCTTGCTGGTCCACGCAGAATCGTCCCCTCACGAGTGAGAGTCAACTCCCTCCCACTTGTGCGTTCTTGTTGTACCCAACCACGGCACCACGGTGCCTCCTTTCCATTCGGTATTCCAAAATCTTCGATGTTGGGAATTGCTTTTGGTGGCGGGGGCCTTCACAGTCATACTGTTAACGTGCAAACCTACCCGAAACTGCGGCAATCCGCAGTATTCTGATTGCTGCCGGTTTCGACAATATGGGAGTTTGTTTGTTTCCCCAACAGCAGTGGCGTAACCATCACTGCTTAAACTAAATATTGTAGTTTTGCGGTACGGTCGGCTAGAACATATCGTACAAACCATATTTGAGTACAACGTACAGACGTTGCCTATCTGCAGCACCTCTTCCAAGGCAAACCTAAACCAAAGCGAAAATAGGAGACTTCTCGTTCAATCAAACATCCACTCTTGGTCTACCCGACAAGGACAACCATTAAGCTCAGCCCAAGCCGCAATATCCTGGCGGTACGCATGGTTAGCTCCGTCAATTGTAAAATGATCCCATGGACAGCCTCCTGCTCGTGCCCATTGCAATATGTCTAGGCGGCCTGCCATCGCAGCACGGGTGCAGGTGTCTTTGTCCCAGGGGCAGCCGTTGCACCGTGTCCATTTCAACAGTTTGAAGTGACCATTTCCGGCTGCCTCACTACAAGTATAAACATCCCATGGGCAGTCTTGTGCACGCGCCCACTGCACAATGCCCATGTGACCTCCCGCGGCTGCAAAATGGCACGTACTTTCGCCCCAGGGGCAGCCGTTACTCCGGGCCCATTGCAGTATGTCCAGGGACCCTCCAGATGCAGCCCCCCTGCACACGGCGTAGTTTCCCCAAACATGAGGACTGGCCTGCATCCATTGAAGAATGTGAAGGTGTCCGTATTGAGCGGCCACCAAGCCACACGCACCCGGCAATACGCAGTTATTCGCTAGCATCCACACTAGCGTAGTCAAGTGCCCGTTTCGAAAAACACCTAAACTAACGAATGTGTGCCAGGGGCACCCTTGAGCCCGTGCCCACTGAAGAACTTACATGTGCCCCCCGTCGGCCGCCCGGTCGGTCGTGTCTTGGTCCCAATCCGCACCGGTAGCCCTCGCCCACTGAAGTACCTCCAGGTGACCTCCGGCGGCAGCGCTCGCGCATGTTTGACTGTCCCAGGGGCAGCCGTGAGCTCGTGCCCACTGAATAATGCCAAGGTGTCCGCCCTCAGCAGCCTTCGAGCATGTTTTTGTGTTCCAAGGACAGTCTTCGGAATGTGCCCACTGCAAGATATCCAGACGGCCCGATCCGGCCGCCTCGATGCAAGTAGTGTGGTCCCAAGAGCAGTCGTTGGTGTGCGCCCACTGAAGAATGCCAAAATGTCCGCCCTCAGCAGCCTTCGAGCATGTTTCGGTGTTCCAAGGACAGTCTTTGGAACGTGCCCACTGCAGGATATCCAGATGGCCCGATCCGGCGGCCTCGGTGCAAGTAGTGTGGTCCCAAGAGCAGTCGTTGGTGTGCGCCCACTGAAGAATGCCAAAAAGTCCGCCCTCAGCAGCCTTCGAGCAATTTTCGGTGTTCCAAGGACAGCCTTTGGAACGTGCCCACTGCAGGATATCCAGATGGCCCGATCCGGCGGCCTCGGTGCAAGTAGTGTGGTCCCAAGAGCAGTCGTTAGTGTGCGCCCACTGAAGAATGCGTAGACTGCCCCCCGCGGCAGCCGCTCTACAAAGCACCTGGCGCCAGCTATTATTCTCGCCGATCGCCCACTGGATCATTTCGAGCTGGCCCCGGGCTGCAGCCTTGAATCAAGCTTTTTCGGGCAACTCGCATCCGTTCCGGTGAGCACACTGCAAGACATCAATGCCGCAGTGTTCGGCAACATGTTCGCATACCATCGGCCTCTTCAATAGCCCGCCATCGAAGCTCCACTGCAACTGAGACACAGAAGTGTCGAGGGTTATTGCTTGCGTGCGTTTTGGAAGCCGTCCCCACGCGTCTCTCCATTCCTTTGACACCCCGTCGAACCACGCATGGTTTTTCGATAGGAGCTCCGCTAGCAAGGCCATGACGTCTCCGTTGCTTTGAATTGTAAACCGCACATTCGCGTTTTCCCTCTCGGTCGCGTCCGTGCCCGGCATTGTGCTCCTGTTTCCGAATTCGGGGCAGTGGTGAGCCAAGTTGTTCAACCGTCAGAGGCTTGATCGGCTGGGCCACACCAACCAGCACACATATCAACTAACGGAGTAGCTCTTCACCAATACAGTCCCATTTAAGCATTTAGTTCTGCCCAAAACCACGACCAACAAGTAATTCAAACGATCAATCTATAACCAGGCATTAGGACCGACCCCTTCTATCGTCGGAGGCGCCGTTTTTTGGAACTAGGAGAATCAGATCAATGGACCATCGTGCATAGTACGTAGTTGGCCATAGGTCCAGGCGTATGGGGTAATGTAGTAGTCACGGAAGTAAGAGTCGAAAACCGAAGTTATGAAGCCTCAGGAGTATTTGCCGGTCGTTGTAGAATTTGGCGGACAAGACAAAACCATATTAATAATATTTGGCGACCTGATGTATTTGGCCTCAATCTACAGCCCTTCCCAAACATTCAAACACGTCGCAGGTAACCACACCCGGCAAAAACAAAACTAAATTGAAATAAACGGTCAAGCTTATCACCAGGGTTCGCTAGACAACACCTCGCTGAGCCGGGAGGGCTTCCAAAATATAAAGGAAACTATATCGGCGTGGAAGCCAACACCAAATCCGGAGCACAGAGCACCACAGGGACCAAACCCATCCCGAAAACAGCTCGGAATGAACGACTGACAACAACAAAACTCGTTCCATCCCTAACAGTCGAACCGGCTGGACAAGGTAAATTAACGCTTCTTCTGTGTTGCGTGACCACTGCTGTTGTCGGGTTATGATGTCAATAATACGCCCGAAGGACAGCGCATTCGCGTGGTTTATTCGCCGAGGGACGCCTTTGTTTCGGGTCCATGGGCTATCGGTGAGAATTCACGCGCTCCACCAGCCCACGCCCGTGCGCGGACTCAGCGTTGGCAGCTCCGCAAATCCCTTCTGTGGACATGATGTAGACGGTCGCGTGACTCGAATGTTCAACACAGCTAATGTGTCGTTGCGTGAGTATTCGGGCCAGGGGCTCGAGCTCTAAGACAGGATTTATTACCCTGGCAAAATATGTTGCTACCCGGGAAAACATGCACGCAACCCGAGTTCCGTTGAGAATCACGGCGATAAGGAAATTATGTTGTGATAGTACCGAACACCTTGAACGTCTGGCGCGGTATTCAACGGAGGCGTAAACAGAGCGCTTGATGCCTACGCCCCTGGGCAGCAGTCATACCTTGAACGCATCAAATCCCAAGCCGTACGTTGTATTAAGACTTTAGAGTGTGGGTCTAATCGAGAGGGCAATGGCTGATATGTAAATTTGTTAAGCGTTGCTATTGTTCGTATCGCGGAGCAAACGGACAGACAACATAATATGTGCAGCAGTGTTTACATTCCAACATTCGTACTGCAGCTACTCTAATGGAGCTACCTCGTACTACAATTTATCCAGAAGCTGTGAAGCAGTTATATACTACCCATAATGTGATTGTGCCACGGAGTATTGAGCGGTGAGCGGAGACACGGAAGTATCCCAGTGTGCAACAATGTGTAATATATTCCGTATTAGATGACTTAAGATCGTACAAGTACCATCAGTACAATAGGCACTGGCATTATCCGGGGGCAGTGTGTCGAGCACTCTCCTCTCATGGTACTATCTTGGATATCGATCCTTCTACACGGCCCTGCAAACCTATTGGGAATGACACGAGGCGGCGATCGGGGGCCGTCCAGGCCTCGTAGCCGGGAGCAGGGGCGATACTCCGAACTACGTGGCGAACGACTTAGCCGCATGCACGGCCCATGCACAGGCAGTCGTCTACTGTTGCTGTCACTCGTTCCTCGATGTGGGGCTGTTTTTCGTACGGAATATTGCTGCTACTCCTGTGTGTGGTCACCATCGGGTATGCTTTGCTTGTTGGGCCTGGTTTGAGTAAACATATTGCTGGTAATGCTGTGTGTGGTCACGACTCGGTCTATCATTTTGTTCAGCTGATTGTTTTATACGATCGTTTGTGGGGGGGGGGGGGGGGAGCTACTACAGTAGTGCCTGCTGCGAAATATAGTAAATTCAAGCACGTACGTACATTGTACGCCATGCGCCGGGGTGTCATTTAGTCAACGATCTTGCAGGTGTTGGTCTAGATAACAGTGAAAAACCTATTCACCAAAGTAGGCTCGATTTTGTGAGAGCATATAATGCAAACGGATACCTGATTTATTCCGACCAGTCGGCGGCATGAGGAATCTGCCACGTACTTTGACTTGAACCGGCTGCGTTGAGTGGGGCAACACAAAGCTGTACAACATAAAACGAAGTAGATACAAGAAACAGTACTGCATTACTATAATATCAGTTGTGCATTCAGCTGCCGGTTCAAGGGGCTTTTCTGTGGCAGAGTCATCCAGTAGCATCAAACGGCGCAAACCAGCCTTGATAGCTGGTATACCATTTTGTGCACGTATCACACATATGCCCGACGCATTTGATGTTTCAGTTACAGAGAATACCCGTGACGCGAGGAAACGTTCCCTTAGAAAAGGGTGAACGAGGTCGTTTGATATATTGTTTTCACCCCTCTCGCTACAAACAGCATTGCATGACGGAAACAACCACAGCGACGTCGCCAGCAGCTCCAACCACCGTCCAATAACTCCGGAGGGTCACCGTCACATATAGAGTGTTACAGAACTCACGACGCTAAGCGTTTATGCCATGGAATGCCGTCTTAAATCAGGGGCCGTCCAGATTTACCACATTATTTGGCTTTTTTTGTTTACTTCCACTAACAACGTTAAAATGTATCTCCATGGAAACGTCCATGGAAGCAATCCGTGTTTACTTTGATGGAAGTAAAAACACCTCCATGGGCGAAGTACACTCAACCTTGTTTTGAACCTTCAACTGTTGTTGGTGTCCACCAACTCCCATAATCTGAACCTTGCACAAGGTAGCACCGGCTTTGATAGACTGATATATCAGTAGACTAAAACTGGGTGCTTATACTGTAGTTTCATGGAATTTTCGGGAACTTCCATAAAACTATGCATGGTAGTACAAAAACGTGCATCGAAATCTGGACTTGCTTCGACGGGAGCAAGATATACTTCTATGGACGTAAACACAAAACACGAAGATGGATACACAGCTTGAAATTCCATGGATAAGAGTTGCTCTGTCGGTCGTTGGGCAGGTTTCGAGCGTTCGTCGTGTCGCTGTGAGTGTTTCAGAGTCGGCCGAGCCAGGCTCGGCAACGTGTTTATCAGAGTCATGACTAGGCCGAGCTTTGCACGAATTCGCAAACAATGTCCTGTTATTTAATTTGAGAGCTACAAAGTTCTTCCGAGCGATCCACAACTTTTCGCAGAATATGCCTGTCGACAGCACCGCTTGGACCGTGACCTGAGACACTGCCGTAGGAAATTTTTCCTAGCCCACCCTTCTCACGAGGGCACGGGAAGAAAACTGCTCTAGCGATCATACGGTTAATGTTTTGGTGAAGTGGCCAGGTGCAACTGTTTCGCCTTAACTGGGAACCAGAAACACACAACAAATCGAATACCTGTTACGTCAATATACGTCTACAGCATGGGCAAGGATAAGACCGACATGCCGGGCATACAACGACGCGAGCCCTCGATTGGTTTGTCCTGCCCCTGCCTTTGCTTTTACTGTCGCTACGGCTCCGCTGTTGTTGTTGCCGCGCCCGTCGCACGCTATTTTGCTTTTGCTGATTGCTTTGCTGCTGCTGATGATGTTAAACTCTTCAGCAAATATGACCAAACTATTAAGCGAATTAACCAAACATATATACCACAAGGTATCGTAGGCAGCGTAGATGCCATTAAGTGTGCGTCCTGTACATAAACACAACTCGGAATCCGAATCAGTATTCACCCAGCATTACGCATTGCAGATTTTACCACTGCAGGTGGTGAGGTCGCGCGTCATCACCACCAAATGCCACACAGCAGTACCGGGGGGAAGGTACGTGCTGCATCTGCAACGACTACGCGTACTATTAATAGGACGACTACTGCTGTAGGGACACAAACTCCTAGAGCAGCCGCGATAAATCCAGGCCGGTTCATGCGCTAGTTCAACCCTCACGAGTAGAATCGGGTCGGGATACCGGACCTGCGAAACGTTTGGGGTGTCTTGAGCTGACCCGACCCGACTCGCTAGATTTGAACACCTCCTGACTTGACCCAGCAGGACCTATACGATTTGAACCTATCCGTGAAGGAACGGTCTTGTCACGGGTGGGGTCACGCGGATACACGAGAAATTACATCTCAACCAGCCGGTTTGACCTGTCGATCCGGCTCACGGGTCGACATTTTGTTTATGTTTTAGTTGTATTTTTTGTTTTACCCCACAGCTACAGTAGTGCTACGCGACCTGGCCGTACTAGGTGTGCATGGATGCTGGCATGTATACACATTAATTCGCGGTCTTTTACATTAGAGCATTGTTTGAATATGACACCAAAGAGGTATCTGCACGAGAGAGGCCTTCCGAAAGCGAGCGGCAAAGGTTTGATGTAGAGAATCCGCGGGAAACATTCGCTGATCCGAGCCGCAGTTCAGCTATGAAAAACGCTGTTGGGTTCAATGCAGACTGACTCGCCACATGGCCCATGTCTCACTTGTCATGAGCCGACTCGAATCGACCAGTGACATGTTAATCACTGGGTGCTGTCTTGTCCAAAATTAGAATTCCCCAAATCCCTTGCTTTTCAACAGTGTTTTGACATATACTTCCATCGATTTTCTGCAATGCCCTCCCCAAACATTCCCACTTCATCCAAGTTCAACCAATACATGGATCTGTCCTCAATCAACAATCAATTTGATAGTTGATCTGATATATATAATTTGGCTGTAACGTTTGAACCGGCACTCGAATAATCTATCGCTTAATCACGCGCGACTTCGATGTTTCATGTGAGTTGTTCTATTGGGCTCAGCTATTTTTGCGTCAATTGTAAGCTGTTTCGTGCGCGACCAAGGCCGAGGGCCTACATACTTCCCATACCGGTACGTGTGAACCACGTACTACGTAAAAAATCTGGACATTATGAAAACCAGGCATATAGCTACAAGCTACAACACTTAATAGGCGAGGCGGCGTAGAGCGGATCGGGGCGCAGCCCCGACCGGTGCCCCGCTCAGCTGGCAACCCCGTGTATGCGCGTCCGTGGAATATTGTTTGAATGGAATTGCCAGGAAGCAGAGTGGGCCAGCCGGTCGTTCGCGTGTGTGATGAGAAGCACAGTCAATCATCCTGGTCCGGGCTTGACGCTCCACGGCCCATGCCATGGG
>MEHQ01001429.1:0-32880 GCA_008828725.1 Saccharina japonica
GGCGAGAGAGAAGATGTTATCCAAGGTGTATATTAGAAACCACCATAAAGAAGAACTGAACGGAAGGGGCTTCACCCCTCCGTCCCAGATGTTACCCTTACCAAAATCCACCCGGGGAAACCAAAATCCCGCCGCATATTCCAGTTACACAAATCACACGTACTACGTATTCGCACGATCAGACACATCAGACATGGGTGCGACTTATGACGAACGTATAACCAACGGTTGTGACCAACAGCAGCAGTGTCCACGTACGACGTATACGTATACGTATCATACCGTACATACGTATTTATGTAAGTTAGGAAACGCACGTTCCGAGAAACATCTATTATTATAATATAAACAACCTTTTCGTCAAATTGAGTCTCTAGCTTTTGATTGAGTCTCACGTATAATACGAGTACGTTAAATAAGCGTGTTATCATAAAAAATGAAACCCATTGCTTAGTCCCAACAAGGGAATCGGAGTCACTTTTTTTAACGCATTTCATTCATTATTATAATTGTTCTTGACAGTCGGAATATCGACTACAACAGGTATCGGTACGAACAACGAACAACATAATATGAGCGGTATATTATACGCAAAAGTTACTTGTATCATATTATACGTCAAATTGCCGTGCGAGTAGTGGTATGTAGTGGTTGATCAATGGTTTGAAACCAAGACCTTGGTACTCGTAGTTGTATTAACCAAGTTTAGAAGAACCTGTTTCCAGGAAATTTCTTTGGTTCCGAGCGTGACAGTAGTGTACTATAGATGGGCCGAAATACGTCACGCGGGCGGTGGTCGGGGAGGAGGCAAACGAAGGTTTGATATGGCGCCATGGTTCCGTGGTTTGACCTACACCATACTGGTCGTATTGTCGCGAGTTCAATTCTCGCTGCGTACGAATTCGTTTTTTTTTTTTTGGTTGCGCGCCTTTTTTTTTCGCATTTTTTTACCGTTTACGGTTCGGGCTTCGCGCTCACGGCCTCCGGCGGCTCCTGCGGAGGGCTAATTTCATTTCTGCACCTTGTGGGTGGGAGCAGGGTGCCAAATGGGATCATATCCGGGTGGGATCAGGTCTTGATGGGATCAGGGTGCCAAATGGGATCAGGCCGGAGAAAAAGACTGTAGAGGCCGCATCACCCATAGAAATTTCCTCAAATTTTCTGTTCTAAACTTGGTTAATCTGTACTGCGTAGTGGCTGCGTTGGAAGGACGCCTACTTCATGTTCTAAAAAAAAGGTACGCAGCAGTGTTCACGTACAACGTATATACGTATCACAAAACAAATACGTACGTACTGCCGTTAGTTCTAAAACGAACGTCCCGAGGAATTTGAAGTAGTACGAGTAGTACACTATTAATACAGTGAAACAGCAGTGGATATACCGGTTCACGACACACCACCAGTTCCAAGCGCAACACAGCCGACGTGCGTGACAGAAAATGATGTGTGTGACGCTAAAAGGGCGAAATAACGCACCCCCCCCTCTCCTGGTCGCCTCTCTTGGCGTCCTCAGCTGTATTGCCGTAGCCAGCTCCTCTCCGCTTCGGCCCTGTGCCACCTCGCCATGAAATGGTCCGCCGCCTCGCCAACCCCCCGATACCACACCCCCCTCTTTTTAGCCGCCCTCGGCCATAGTACCGTCTCTGCTCCGAGCAGTAAAGGGGAGCTTTCTGTGGAGCCCTCTGTCGCTCGAAAAACCCTGAGGTCATCTGCTAGACATTGTGCCCAGTTCTTTTCTGGTCGGCCAGGCCCCGGGTTCGTCCCACCGGCGATCGTCCCAAACATCACCCGCCTGGTCAGCCGCTCATTGGTCGTGCGCTGTACGCCCCGCAAAAGGAGGCGTCGTTTGCGGATGGTCGTCTCAACGCTCTCGCTTGTGCTGCCTTCTTGAGGGCCTTGGCGTACGACATGAGATGGTCGGTGCGTTGTCGGCGCTGGAAACCAATGATCCGTAGGAGGAAGTTGTGGTGTGCCGTTCGGAGCTCAGCGAAGTGTTCCTGGCCAAGGGTCCACGTCACACACCCGTACAGCAGTGTCTCCATCGCCTCGGCCTTTAGCATGCGCACCTTTAGAGTGAACGGGGCATCCTCCATATCGTACAGCTCCCGCTTGAACCGATTGTAGCATACCCATACGAGTCGAATGCGTCGTTTGATCTCTGGCATAATGTCCGCGCTTGCGACGACAAGACCGCCAAGGTACAAAAACTGCGTTGTCTGTTTATACCTCTGGCCCGCTGCTTCGATGACGAGCATGTGGCTACGACTATATACATACATATCATACCTGGTACAAGAATACGGAAATACACGTCGTAGGAGTGAGTGTGATCACGAGAGCAATGAAAGCATACGACATATATTCATACCCGTACTGAAAATAACATACAACATTTATCAAGAGTTTGGAGGACGCACATATTCGCTATCATTCTGCTGTTCAGGCGCAAATTCYAAAGTATGTTTGATTATTTCTCACAGCCAAAACGTCTTGAAAAACACCGTTCGTGACGTGCGTGTTTTACTTGGTTTAGTATATACCTATGTTTGGCCTAAATGGATCAGGTATACCTGCTTTTGGCATTTGCCCTGAATAGTATCCGTATATATGATACGTGTTGTACGTATCGTACTGTAATCAATCGTATATAGTACCAGGTACACGTCGTACGTACAAATCACATTATAGCTATATTAGTCTTGTTATCAGTTAAAAATAACGTTAGCGATAAGCGTTCGCCGTTCTGCTCACTGGTTCATCTTGACGTCGAATACGGTGCCACTATTAGCTCCGGTTCATCTATCGCCGTCGAATACGGTGCCACCATTCGCTCTGTTCATCTCCTACCTTCGTAGAGTCGCGCCCCTTTACATCGGTCTCCGTTCATCTCCTACCTTCGTAGAGTCGCGCCCCTTTGCGAACAGTCTTCGCGATTTTTTTACATCGGTCGTCATCGCGCCGTGCGTTATTCGCCCTTTTAGCGTCACACACGTCATTTTCTGTCACGCACGTCGGCTGTGTTGCGCTTGGAACTGGTGTGTGTGTGTGTGTGTGTGTGTGTTCTTCACATTAAACCTTCCTTTCTACCCGTCGACATCCAGCACACCCAGTGTCCGTGCCGATTCTTCATCCTAAAAAGGTACCAGTTCTGTGGTCACAAAACTACGACACAGAGATACTACACTCAGTGCAGTAAGCAGAGCAGACAATGCAACGCCATATACGACAGGTAAGACCTACCCTGCTAGCAATCCAGGTGCATGCAAGAGAAAAAAAGAGAAAAAAGAAAAAAGCGAAAAGAAAAAATAATAAAAAGTAAATATACTGAAGCAAATCAATAATCAAGCAACCAAATAAAAAGCATGACAAAAAAAAGAAAGAAAGTGTCGTGCTTCTCCCAGAGGAGATGCGACCTCCAATAAAAAACCAAATGAAATGAAAGAAAATAAAATAAAATGGACCGANGGGGGGCAGGGGCGGCCGTACTGATACAGCTGTCGACGAATGCAGAAACGAAATGATAGATCGTGTGGCCAGATATCGGCTCGACTAGTCCTTGAATTCTATTATTTGTTTCCTGTTGATGTGTTCACTGGGGGGGGCGCGGCAGGGGTAGTATCGACTCTTGACATCGTTTTTGTTTTTAGAGTGGGAATGATATGGCAGAAGGTGTGACATGGTCCCCGTATCAGTTTTTATAGCAGAGACGGGAACTTGTTGTTACCATCGCCTTGAGCTTGACTTGAGAACTATTTTTCTCTTTTCCTCTCTCGTGTCTTCTTTCTTGCTTTTTTTGCCTTGTTTCTCCCTTTGTTTCCATCCTATGCCGGTGTCTCTCTCTTTTTTCGTGATGCCTCGCCCGTGCAGCAGTTATCTGTTCCTCTTGGGCACGTGTTCTTTTCGTCTAGGGGCGCTTCTGTCTCCCTGCGTCATTTGTATTCTGTTTCATTTCAGAACTTGTTTTTTATTTGTCTTTTTGGTCTTATTTTTTGGTTCTGCTCGTGTCGCTGTGTTCTCGTACCCGGTACGTTACGCATCTCACTTGCTTTACCCATTAATTTGCGTTTATTTTGTTTTGGTTTTTCTCTGTTTCACAGTCTGTGACCACAGAATTTGTATCTCTCTAGGATTGGGAATCAGGACAGGCACTGGGTGTACTGATGTGGTTGAGTAGAAAGAACGGGTTTAATGTGAAGACAACAACAACAACAACAACATTGCTAGCATGCGAACAAAACATCGAGTTGATCTGAAACTGAACTGCTCGCTTTCCGTACCGAGTCAGCAAGCAGGAGTACGTAATATATTACAACAGGTCCATTGTGCTGTATGCGCGCCTATGATACGTTGTGTAGTCGTTGTGGCCGGTCGTATGTACGTAGTATGGTGATGTCTTCGTGTCGGGCGTATAGGAGACAGTGTATCTATGGCCTCTGATTGGCTCAAAATGCGATAAAATCAGTTGAAAGCTAGACAATGTAGACGAATCCAGATGTACCTGACCATTTTATGCCAAAATCAGGTACGATGTGAGGCTGGCCAATGAGAGGTGTCCTAACGCGTCATTTGTACTTGGTTTTAGTCTAGTACCTGTTTTTGGCACCAAAGTGACCAGGTGTACCTGATTTTGGCTAAAGCCGTAATATTTACCATGGCAGACTTTAGTCATACGTACGCAGGGTGGCGCCCAAGGGAATGGAGACGGAGGGTGGGGGGTCGTAGGGAAATCACGGCGGACGGAAGCAGGAAAGAGACGGCAAACAGAGTAGGTACCAGACCGACTAGCTGGTACGAGTAGAACCTGCCTGTACTACGGGCACAAACCTGCCTCGGCTGGCTGGAAGGTGCTTTTGGTGTGCTCCGGCTGGCTGTCCTTTCCTGTCGTTCTTAGTCTTGCTCTGTTGGCGCTGTTTCGGTCCATTTCATTTCGTTTCATTTCATTTTTTTTTTAATTGGATGTCGCATCTCCTCTGGGAGAAGCACAACACTTTCTTTCTTTTATTTTGTCATGCTTTTTGTTTGGTTGCTTGATTGTTGATTTGCTTCAGTATATTTACTTTTTATTCTTTTTTCCTTTTCGCTTTTTTATTTTTTCTCTTTTTTTCTCTTGCATGCACCTGGATTGCTAGCAGGGTAGGTCTTGCCTGTCGTATATGGCATTGCATTGTCTGCTCTGCTTACTGCACTGAGTGTAGTATCTCTGTGTCGTAGTTTTGTGACCACATAACTGGTACCTTTTTAGGATGAAGAATCGGCACGGACACTGGGTGTGCTGGATGTCGACGGGTAGAAAGGAAGGTTTAATGTGAAGAACACACACACACACCTGTCACCTGTTACACAGCAGTCTTACCATATAATCCTTATCTTTGGCTGATGCAATTTGCAAGGAAATACAACAAGACCCATAGAGTGGTACTATTAAAATAATACCGTACAGGTAAAGGCATGGTCTAAAGTCTAAACCCGAATAGGTACCGGCATCCCAGGTATTGTTACCAAAACATACCTTTACCCCGGGTATTGTGGCACTGGGCGTACAGAACTTGCAGAAGTTACGGGTACGGGTATGGATGTCGTATATATGAATACAGCACTTACAGAAGTTCCGGGTACGTGTATGAAAGCGTTACAGAACTCACAGAAGTTCCGGGTATTGTGACACAGGCGTACAGAATTCGCAGAAGTTTCTCGCGGGTATTAAATAGTTGTACCCGTACCCCGGGTACTGTATCACGGGGCGTACAGAACATATATAAGTTCCAAGTACGGGTATAGATGCCGTACAGAACTCACAGGAGTTCTTTTTTTACTACTGTAACAAACTTTTATCCTATTTACTATGGTCCCCCGGGTGTGGTTTCATTCCCACTGACGGAACGACGTTTAACGTTAGCTGCAATCAGTGCAAGCGAAATCAGTGCCGCAAGGGCTTCTTTGGGTGCCCTACCGCCGTCGACAACTGCCGTGACAAGGGGAAATATTGTGATTCCAGATCCCCTAGTTGCTTGCAACATTGGGCTGTGGCTAGAGGTCGACGCCTTGTAAATGCAAAACAATGTTTCAGACACATCCCAAAGCTTCTAACTGTTCAAGGTGTTGGCGCTGACACGCTTCGCTTCACAAGCAATGTTGGTGGTGGGTGGTGTTGGTGATGGTGGCACAACCAGCCCAGGGACCAACCGACCCACCCAGTAACTCTCTCACCCACAACCCACAACCACCAACCCATACATGCCCATCAACAATACAAGGTTTCTGCGCTGGCACAATTTTCTTGAAATGTATATCAATCCAATGACGATTACAGGAACACAGCGAAAAGAGAAAAACCGCCAACCCAGTAGTCTACCGAAGTTAGGAGTTTGCCTACTTGAAGGCGTCTGTGACGCTCCCTATTCCCACCATTCTTGCAACGAGGAGATAGAGATACAAAGAGGCGAAGCCGACGAGCATCTATAGATAGGTGCTCTCCTATAAGGGGTTGTGTTGGGGGGAGGCGTGTTTATACGCCGGGGCACACGAACAGACCTAAACGGACATATAACAGCTCTGAAAAGTGCCACAGCGTGCCTATATCTGACGAATTCTAAATATTGAGGTTTGTCGTCCGTTGCAGTCGTCGTCTGCTGGCTTTTGGATTCCGTCCGCTTTTTATTCCTACCGTGCGACGTGTGCACTGAACCGACTCAGACATGATAGACGCCCGGTAATTATGCGCACCGTCCTGTACTGCTCGTGTCGAAAGAGACGACGAGATCGGAGAGCTAGGCGTGAGTGGCTGTCCTGACCAACTTGTTACCAGTGCGCAAATGGTCACTGGGATGTTTGTCTGGGGGGATTCAACCCTCCGCGCTCTCAAGCACGATCAAGCACACAGATTTGTAGCAACAATAAGCAACGAGCACCACCATCACCAACAAACACCACCACCATCACTACCACGACCACCCCTATTAACAGAAGCTTTATCGAAGATGCCCAGTCTTGCAATAGCTCTGTCCAGCTCGTATTGGTGCGGTCGCCGCAGGTGGTGAATGGTGTGGCTTGCCTTGTTCTTTCTCGAGAACGAGCACCAAGAGAGAGTATACAGTAGTAGCAGCTGGTAGCAGGTACCACCATCAGCAAGACGGACCACCAAAACCACCACAAACACTACCGCCACCAACAACCCACCAGCCAAGCAACAGGAGCACCATAAGCTGTTGTTGCTCGTAATTGCTGGTGGTCGTTGGTGCTGGCTTGGTCCCGTGGTCTTGTGATGGTGGTCGTGTGCTTGCTCGATGGTGGTGATGGTGCTATGGTAGTTCAAGAAGTGAGGGCTTTGTACCCAGAATCCAACTTCACCTTGCAGTACCAAGTACTTGCTTCACCTCCATCACTCCCACCACCATCTACCAAGAGCATCAGAAGCTTATTGCTTGTGGCGGCTGGTGTTTGTGGTGGCTCGTGGTCGTGGTGGTAAGTTGTCTGAGCTTCGTGGTAGTCGGTGCTCCCGGCCAGCTCGATAGGTAAGAAGTATACCAGATCGCCGTTTGGCCTACACCTGGTACACAGAGTAGTGTGTACTATACACAGCGACAACTTGTACATATATAGAATGTCCAGTGAATTCGTAAAATTCAATATAACGAAGTATACTTGTGATATGTTTGCCCGGCGGGGCGTTTTTGCGCCCTGCCCTCTCGGCCGAGCTCGCCGGCGCCGGGCTCGACCCGCGGGGGGCCGGCCGGGGAGCGCGCCCCCCGGGCCTCGCCCTCGACCGCGGCCCGTGGCCGGCGCGGGGCGCTTGCGAAGCCGAAAAAATAGAGTCAGTTTCGCGGGGTACCCCGTCCCACTCGGCCGAGCCTACCAGGGCAACGTGAAACCCGCTTCTTCTGTGAAAAACGCCCCGCCGTTGCCACACCCTGCAGCCTGTAGCCCTATACATAACGGACAATCACGATCCCTTCAGCCTTGATGGGTTGCGAAGAGGGTACATGCAGCAAGAGCACACGCGCACGCCCCTACAAGGAGGGCATCGATCGGACGAAACGTCGACCATACTGCGAACATGCGCTCATACAACAGCAGCACAGCGTGACACCGTTGGGGCATATCGGTTATTGTGCAGCAGTGTGGCCTGATGTGTGTGTGTTTCATGGCATACTGCTACATCGCCAGGTCTGCGTGGATACATACGTGTTTATCTCCCCGCGCAACACTGTTTTCCGTTCGCACACACTGTGCTGCTGTACTCGTAGACTATACCTTTCGAAATACAACAAGCACGTACGTGTTGAAGTATACCAGGTACGTATCATGCATACTCTTCGTACGTACCAGGTCGTGATACAGCAGCGAGAATGAAAATAGCAGCAGTACTCGTGATCCTACGCTGCTGCTGCTTGCTGCTGTGTAGCATCATACGTCTACACACAGGACATGGGGCTCGCGTGATGGTGTATCACATGTCTGTGGGTGCTCGAGACGGTCGCACTCTTTCGTAGATACGATGCTCAGATGTTTCAAGTACCACTCTGTTCGGAAAAAAATGTAAATTTCCAAACGTTCTTTACCAATTATTTCCGGCAACGTGAAACCCGCTTTACGAATTCTGTGCGCATTGAAAAAAATACCCTGCGTGCTCGCGGATAACGCTCCGCCTTTGGCACACACTGCTGTAGCCCTATGAATAACGAGCAATTACGAATATTTCAGCCTGCATAGATTTCGAAGAGGGCACATGCAGCAAGAGAGCACACGCGCACGCCACAAGGAGGGCATCGATCGGACGGCACGTCGAGCATATACTTCGGACATGCGCTCAAACAACAGCAGCAGCGTGACGCCGTTGGGGCCTATCTGTTATTGTGCAGCAGGGTGGCCTGATGTGGGTATCACGGCATACTGCTACACCACCAGATCTGCATGCGGATACGTACGCTTTTATCTCCCGCGCAAACTCGTTTCCGTACGCGCTGCTGTACCCGTAGAAATACGTTTCGATAATACAAGCACGCGTGCGTTCGTGTTGAAGTATTCCAGAGGTAGGTACGTGTCATGCATAACCTTCGTACGTACCAGGTCGTGACACAGCAGCGACAGCAGCAGCAGTGCTCGTAGTCCTACGGTGCTGCTGCTTGCTGCTGTGTAGTATCATACGTTTACACACAGGACGTGGGGCTCGGTGCTGGTGCAGCACAGCTCAGGTCTGTGGGTGCACGAAACGATCACACTCTTTCGTATCATACGATGATCGGATTTGTTTAACTACCACCACTCTGTTCGGAAATGTAAGAACCTGTTATATATTTACATTAATATCCAAACTTTCTTTACATTTCCGGCCAGAATGATAAGGCCAGATACACACAACACTCTGATATTATACGTACCTGCATGGCTGGTACATATCTACGAGCCAAACTATGATACACCCACAATGGCAGCGGCAGTACAGCACCAATATGACAGCAGTGTTGCTGCTTGTTGTTTTTTTTGTGAGTTTGCACCGGACAGCGACTCGCGTGTGCTCGTGAGCCAGGCGCTAGGGGCTCGCGTACCCTCTTGCTTTGTTCCCTCGTTTTTTGCGATTTTCGAGTCTCTCTTCTGACACGATCGGATATCGGGTATTTTTCATGGCGATCTGGTTTCTGTTATTGCTTTTGGTCAACTTGGGTGAACGGCGGTTTTTTTCATATAAAATCACGCAAAACACGACTGCACGTATCATATCGAGATAATATATTATACAAGTGATTTTTAGATTTTGTATACACACGTATCATGGGTTTGTTGGTATAGCATTTTACTGTAAGTAGGTAGTCTGCGTACGATCTTCGACAAAAGTATAACTTAGCAGCTATTATTGCTGCTGTATGTATAGAGTGCGTACACAAGAATAATAGTGACTGCTGCAGCTGTACATTGTTTTTACCGCTGTTGCTGGTGCTGGATACTGGTGCATATATACTGCTGCTGCACATATTGTTATGATAAGCGTAAAGTGACATTTTGCATACAGCAACCAACTGCAGCAGCAGTAACAGTGGAGCTGCTTGCTGTGTTGGCAATGCTTGATGTATGCCAAATACAGCAGATATAGTATAGGAGTGTCTTGCCGCTGCTTGCTATAGGTACAAGAAGTGCCGCCTGCTGCACTGCTTGCCTTTACTTCTGCTGTTAAACAAACTGTTTGTTGTGCTTTCCGCTCCTATTGTACTATAACTGTGCTTGCTGTAGGTACATGTATACGTACTGTTTGCTTGCTGTGGTACTTTAAAA
The DNA here is from genome assembly GCA_008828725.1 of Saccharina japonica. NCBI lineage: Eukaryota > Phaeophyceae > Laminariales > Laminariaceae > Saccharina > Saccharina japonica. Next base: position 10,269 of record MEHQ01001429.1, read on the forward strand.
TATGATCAATCCTACGAGTATTGCGAAAACATACAAACACGAACCGTAACAAAAAACAACTGGCACTTCCGCGAATCCTGGCATTGGTCACAAATTTCTACAGTACTCGTACATACATTGTTTGCTACTTCTTACTGCTACTGTGCACAGGGCTTGCTGTACGTATACGTATACGCTGTTTGCTGTGGCACTTAAGTACTCTCATTCCTCACGAACAAAACAATATTATTAAATCGCGACGACAAAAGCGGACTCCTTTGCGAATCTTGACATTTTGTTTTTACAAACTTCAGCAACATCGACGTCACGATTCGCGACGAAAAGGTTTTGTCTGGTGATATATAACCCCAATTTATGGAATCATGTTGCGTTTGTTAGGAAGAATCCCTCAATTACGACTACGAGTGCCGCTATTATTGGCGAGTGACCGCTATAAATGACGAGTGATAGTTTTGTCCCTGTCGCATGCCAGCTTGCGTCACCCCGCGGGGACCACTCCACTCCCCGAAGGGGAGCCTTGTATGTATAGGTACCAAATGGACATTTTCCCGGAATACTTTCACTTTCATCTCCGGCCGCGGGTCTTTTCTCGCGCTGTCGGCTGCGGGGCACGCAGGGGGGCCGCGTGTACACCACGGCGTAAGTGCGGGTCCCGGCCGAGGCCCGTGGGGCGTGCTCTGGGCCTTCAAAGTCGCGAATGCTGGCAAATAACTGAGGGGAGACGTTCCGACTTGACACCGCCTCGCACTCTAAAACACCTGTCGTACGACTGTTTTTTCATCCGTATGAACTTTGAGGGTTCGTTTTTGACCCGCCGTATGAACGGAACACACAAAGCACGCACCACGCACGAGAAAACAAGGACCACACCGACATCGAACGAGGCACACATCAAGCGTCGTGCAGAAGTAGTTGATACCATGTTGCATGCGTCTGCTCTCTCTGGGCTGCATACAGCAGTAATAGCAGTTGTAGGAGACGCTTGAAATTTTACAGATGCATTTTATGTAAATTTGCAATTTGGTCCCAATATTTTGGAATCTCCGTAAAGTACACATACACAGATCTACGAGTACGAACGATAGTCCGATCTACATACGTACGAATACCAGTATTTTGGTACAGTAGCACTACTGCTGTACTTTACGGGTACATGTCTCTAGTCTTGACTACAAACTACAGAGCAGCCAAGGCGCCGTTTATCGAAGAGCACAGCAGTACAGCAGAAGAAGCTACAGAACACGCAGTAGCCGCTGTTCAGATTGTTGCCACTGTGGCGGCTGTTGTTGTGTCCTGTATGCGTGCGCCGGACCCGTAGTAAACAGCTACGAGTAGCAGGAGGAATCCAGCGGATCTGGTTGTGACAGCTACGAGCAACGCGTACTGCTTTGCTGTGTTCTGTCTTTCATTGTGTATGCGTGTGTGTCTGACGTATGCGATTCCAGCAAAACCCCCCCCACTGCTTTTAACATCATCTGCGCTTTACAGCAGCGATTAAAAACAACAAAACCGCTAATACCCGTCACGGGTATGGATAACACTTCATACTCACCGGGAACTTGGACCCAGGGCACTCGGGTATCCAACTGTTCGACGGGCACCCTTAGACGAGTACTCGGCTGCTAAACGCGTACCAGGGTACCCGCCAAAAGGTATTACGTACGAGTGAATACTCTTATCTAGGACCGGGGCGGGACTCGTCGGGCAACAGCCCTGTCATAACTATATTCTGTATACTCAGCTGTACAGCGCAGAACAGCCGTGATAACTACTGTACAGTACCACTATGGGATCGACGTTAAATCCTACAAAAAATCGTTCGATCGACTGCAGAAACAAAACAAGTCGTTGAGTCTGGACACCAAACTGAAGTTTCTTAACACCGGGAGCCCACTGTACCTCAAATACGATATCATCTCGTGACAGTTGTTTCGTTAGGAATGGCCGTCGCTACTACGTTTATACAGTCAATGCCACCGGTTTGCTCCAAAAATTAAACTATGAAGCATGTGCGATCTATTTTCACCTTGCGACACCCCCGGGATTTCAAGTGACCAACATCCCGAAGGGGAACCTTGTACGTATATGTATAGGTACCAAATGGACATTTTCCCGGAACACTTTCCCTTTTCATCTCCGGCCGCGGGTCTTTTCTCGCGCTCTCGGCTGCGGGGCACGCAGGGGGGCCGCGTGTACGCCACGGCACAAGTGCGGGTCCCGGCCGAGGCCCGTGGGGCGTGCTCTGGGCCTTCAAAGTCGCGAATGCTGGCAAATAACTCAGGGGAGACGTTCCGACTGGACACCGCCTCGCAACTATCATGCAAAACCTATCGTACGACTGGTTTTTGGCCGTTTTTGACCCACCGCATGAACGGAACACACACAGCACGCACCACGTACGAGACAAGAATAAGGACCACACCGACTTGGCATTGAACGAGGCACACATAAAGCGTCGTGCAGCAGTAGTAGTTGATACCACGTTGCATGCGTCTGCTCTCTCTCTGGGCTGTGTACATGCGCATTTTATGTAATTCTGCAAATTTGGTCCCAACATTTTTCAACCTACGTGGAGTACACGTACATACACAGATCTACGATGAGTACGTATGCATGCATATCATAGTCTATCTACGTTAAACGATAGGCCGATCAACATGCGGACGAATATTTTAGTACAGCAGTATTCATACAGTAGTACTACGTACGAGTACTGCTGGATGTTACGGGTGCATGTCTAGACCTCAAACTACAAAGCAACCAAGGCGCCACTTATCAAACAGCACAGCAGTACAGCAGAAGAAGCTGTAGTATAATAACACGCAGTAGCAGCCGCTGTTCAGATTGTTGCCTTTGTGACGGCTGTGGTGTCCAAGATGCGTGCGTAGGACCCGTACCACACAGCTAGCAGGGGAGATCCAGCAGGTGTAGTTATGACAGCTATGTACGAAGTACCAGGTATAGTATACCGCTGTGTTCTGTCTTTCTTTGTATGGGCGTGTCAGTGTGTATGTTTGATGTATCCTATTCCAGCAAAAACTCCCCCTGTGATCGCGCAGTGCAGCAGCGGTTGAAAACAGCAAAACAGCTAATACCCGTCACGAGTGAGTATGGATAACACTTTATACTCGCGAGATTTTGCGCTCCGGGCACCCGGGTACCCAATTGTTCGACGGGTACCCTTAGACGAGTACTCGGCTGCTAAACACGCACCAGGGTACTCTGCTCTCCAGCACAACAGCTAGATCTAACTGAACTGCTGTGTGTGCTCTGTGTACTCACTCGTTGTGTATTGTGTATTGTATGTGCTCTGTGCTATGCTGTCGGTACGGTTCTGTGTGCAGGCACTTTTCTGTTGTATGTGTGTTCTCTGGGTGTGCTCTGTGTGTTTAGTGTTCGTACTGAACTATTTTGCCCTCGATGTACTCTGTGTGATATGTGATATGTTTGCTGCTGTACGTAGCAGTATCTTACGACGGCCTGCTCAGTCGGGGTCATCCATAACGAACAGAAAACGAAACTCACGAGTTGTGACATTAAATCCAAGAATATTTGCGAGTGGTGCGCGAGTGGGGCCGGGCCGGGCCGGGCGCGTGATACAGTCACCGACCGAATGACGACATAGGCTGTGATGTTTCAACCTCCCGCGCCGCCGGTGTGGCCCTGCTGGCAAGATGCCAATCTAACTGGTCGTATGCCCGGCCTCGCCCGGATTATCAGGGTACTTTGCTTCGTTTTTGTTTGAGACGTGCCGCCTCCTCCTCGAGGTTTCGCCAGCGCAATGTTCTCGTTCGCCAGCGCCCAGCGGTTGCTTTGGGGAGCCACTGGCTGTCCCCAATCGGTATAGGCGACAGAGTCAGCTGTATGCCCTCATATCTGGTCTTTGGATATACCGTTGGGGTTGCGTGGATTATACACGAAGTACACTTATCAGGCGCATTTACTGCAAAAATGTATTATAATACAGTACGAGTAAAGTCACGACAAAAAAAATGACGCAGAACGTGATTTCGATTTTTTAAGGTTAAAACACTGAATGGCGTCAAGATTCACGAGTTCTTTGTGAATCTACTCGATATAACAAATCACCATTCAACACAAATACAGTATTAATAGTAGTATAGGTGCCTGCAGTTAAGAAATAACGTGTCGAGAAAAATGAGCTCAGATTGGCACGAACAATAGAAAACTTCGATTAAAAAACACAGCTCACCAGTGTGGGATCGACTGTAAACCCTACACAAAATAGTTAGATCGACGTCGGAAACAAAATAAGTCGTTGAGCCCGGACATCAAACTGAAGAAGCTTCTTAACACCGGGAGCCCACTGTACCTCAGATAGATATGATATCATCTATTAATACTGTAGTGACATTTATTTGTTTTGTATAAGAAATTGTCCTCGCTACTACTTTTCCCTTTACACTATACAGCAGTCTATGCAACACAAGTTTGCTCCAAAAAGGGTCCAAAAAGGGAAGTACGAAGCATGTGCGATCTCTTTTCACCTTGCGACACCCCCGGGATTTCAAGTGACCAACATCCCGAAGGGGAACCTTGTATTTAGGTACAATATGTACCAGGTACTGCTTGCTGAAATCAGAATGTCCCTTGACCTCCTTGTACCAGGTAATACGTACCTTTTGCGCTTGATTTTTGGTTGCATTATGTCTCGTTAATACAGAGTATATATATATATATTCAGGATAACCAACCTGCTCACTTATTAATAGTCCTAGCTAGTACAAGGTTCCCCTCCGGGACATGCCTAGGGGAGTGGCGCAAGAACGAATTGAAATCCAAACTCGTACATAATTCGATATCCTACGCAAGCATATTACATCATAGTACGACGTGGTTATGAATTATCTGCATATTACCGTACATGCAGGGTACATGCATACTCTTTTTTAGAACTGTATCAGATGACCTGCGCACTTTTGGGGATAAAAAGACTTGGAAATAGTGTGGCACCCTTACTATTGACTGCATATTTTTAACAGATTTTCCTAACGATTCCGCCAAACACTATATATATTACGTTCGCCAGTGTGTTTATGTATGTCTTTGTTGTGTGGAGAGGCACCACAGTTGACTTGGTTCTAGAAGGGGATCGAAATAGACTCGATTTCAGTGTTAGGGTCGAAATTATCATGGTTTTATGTGGGGGATTAAACATGACTTGGTTTTTGTGATGGGTTCGAAATTGGCCTGGTTTTGGTGCGGAGGGTCGAAATTGGCTTATTTTTTGTGTCAGGGCCGAGTATGACTGTTTATTTTTCACTTTGGTTTGTTTTATGTTTGTATTATGTACGTGCGTAACCCAGACACCACAGACAGCACACGAGCAGTGCAGAGCAATAAAACAGCATGAAGCGCGTGCGGTAGTTTTGTCCGCCCTGTATTGCTGTGGCGTCCTACTATAATACTGTTGTACTGTGTGTGTGTTTTTTTATCGGACCCTGTGATCTGTTGTTATAAGGGGTAGTCCGTGGTCACAGGACAGGCTCCAAAAAGCTCTGGAGTGGAAGAATACCCTAGGGAAAATAACACACTAAATACAAAGTACAACGCAGTACGTAGTGCTGGGGGTCTCTGCTGTTGCGTAGTACATGCATGCTGCCACAGGTCCAACAACACACTGCTTGCTGGTGGTGCTGCTGCTAACTGTGCAGCAGATCCACAGTCGATATAGGCTAAGGCGCTGGATACACTTACACACTAAATACTGGATGTATTTAGAGTCTCGTCGCCTCGGGCGTCTTTCGAACAGTGGGTGGGATAACAATGCACGGTGCGCTTTTTCACCCCCCATACCAAGGTCAAGTTATTTTCGGCCCGCAGACAAATAGCAAGTAAATTTCTATCCCCCACTAAAAAGGAAAAAATTATGAACGAGAGTCTCGAACTGACGACTTCAAACAAATAACCGGGCATCGCACTCATTTGACCATATTACCAAAGGTCAAGATATGTTTTATACTGGCGTGCGTGTCCACAGCAGTGAGTGCGTGACACACCGCACATACACATGCACAGCAGCAGTGCAGCAGAAGGGGAGAGGTAGAGATGGCCAATGACGGATCATAGCCTCCGATAAAGCAACTACTGCCGCTGGAGCCACAGCAGTACAGCACGGACCTGCCACATGCGCGTGATGTTGCCTGCTGCTGCTTGTGCTGCTGGGCGGGGTTGCAACGTGTTGTTTGTGTTCTCTTTGCATGTTATCTGATGTCTAAAAGTTTGGTGGTGTGCTTGGGGCAAGAACCCGCAACATCAGAAATATAATAACAGTTGCCGTACTCACACGTAATAAAAACGGCCCTTACATTTCGGTCCAAAGTGACCCTGGATATGTCATAGACACACAGCACAACAGCAAAGAATGCAAGACAGGTGGCGGACTACGGACAGCAGCCTTGGATAAAACAACTACCTACAGCAGCAGTACAGCCCAGATGGATGTGCCACTCACGCACGATGTTCCCTACTGGTGTTGGCGGCAACGCTGTAACGCCGTGCTCTGTGCATGTTGTCTGTTGTCTACTGGTATCTGGTACATGTTTCTGGCCTGTGTGCATGTGAGAGAGCAAAAAACAGACAACATCTAAAAACAGAACATCGTTATTTACTGGCACGTACGTACGAAACACGGCCTCATGCAGAAAACCCGGGAAATCGGCTTATCCACTCCCGCGGGAAAAAAAACTTCGAGCGCCCGCCACGCGAGCCACAGAGCTCGGATCGAGCCCAAACCTCGACCAATGTGTCCGGCCGGGCCTCCCGTGTCGGGGTACTTAGCGTTTTGCCGAAAAGCGCTCGCGCGGGGAGAAAAGTTGCGAAAAGTGCGAAAATTTCACAAACATAACTATACATATATACCAGGTACCTTTTGTGTGTGTACCTATTATATGTGTTTTGCAGCCGGACCGCGCAGGGTTCCCTCTCCACCAAGCCCGAGGCTCGCTTGAGTGTGCCGCTAGACCGATGCGGGTCCTGGCGGGGTTCCTCGGCCCACCCCAAGGCGGGGCAGGCCAGGAGGGTAGCACGTTGTATGGAGACTCGAATCCTCGAACTCAAACTCAACAGACTTCTCGGTTGCCTGCCTCGTAGACCACCGGGGCGATGTACCGTACTATCATAGATGGTATTTTACCATAATACCAAGTACGACACGTAAAATGTGATGTGTACGTACGACGTAAACCTACGTACTGGTACTACGAATAGAATACCTGGTATACAATAACGATACGTACAACTTGTATTATTCATACAGAAAATATATAGGTACCGCGTATGTTTTTGTCATACGCACCTGTTACCTGTTAAACAGGAGTGTGTGTTGTCTTCACATCAAACCCGTTATTTCTACTCAACCACATCAGTACACCCAGTGCCTGTCCAGATTCCTACGTAATCCTAGAGAGATACAAATTCTGTGGTCACAGACTGTGAGCAGTCTAACAATTTAATCCTCGTCATTAGGCGGCGAAATATGCAATAAAAACAAACAAAAATAGGGCTACGAGCAGACTACGCGTATATATATAAAAAAAAAAAAAAAAACAGCTGTGATGGAGATCGAGGATATTGTCTAAACTCATATTTGCTACGTAGCTGAGTGAAACCATAATGAGAAGACCGTAAGGGTATGGTATGGTGTAAACCCGAATAGGTAACCCGGGTGTTGTGGCACGGAGCGTACACACCTTACATATGTCGTACAGAGCTCACACAAATCCCGGGCATGGGTGGGTGCAAATGTCGTACACAACTTACATATGTTATATGTAGGGTAATACCCGCGGGTACATACTACCCCGTGTATGGTTTTGTGTGTGTGTGTGTGTGTGTTCTTCACATTAAACCTTCCTTTCTACCCGTCGACATCCAGCACACCCAGTGTCCGTGCCGATTCTTCATCCTAAAAAGGTACCAGTTCTGTGGTCACAAAACTACGACACAGATATACTACACTCAGTGCAGTAAGCAGAGCAGACAATGCAACGCCATATACGACAGGCAAGACCTACCCTGCTAGCAATCCAGGTGCATGCAAGAGAAAAAAAAGAGAAAAAAGAAAAAAGCGAAAAGAAAAAATAATAAAAAGTAAATATACTGAAGCAAATCAATAATCAAGCAACCAAATAAAAAGCATGACAAAAAAAGAAAGAAAGTGTCGTGCTTCTCCCAGAGGAGATGCGACCTCCAATAAAAAACCAAATGAAATGAAAGAAAATAAAATGGACCGAAACAGCGCCAACAGAGCAAGACTGAGAACGACAGGATAGGACAGCCAGCCGGAGCACACCGAAGGCCAGCCGAGGCAGGTTTGTGCCCATAGTACAGGCAGGTTCTACCAGCTAGTCGGTCTGGCACCTACTCTGTTTGCCGTCTCTTTCCTGCTTTCGTCCGTCCTGGTTTCCCTATGACCCCCCCCACCCTCCGTCTCCCTTCCCTTGGGCGCCACCCATACAACGGGTACGTGGCACTTCCAACTCAATTCCGTTTCGTTCTCGTGTAACACACGAGAGTCCCGGAAAGAGAACGGGGAATGACAAAACCAAAATGAATACGTACGTAGCTAAGCCACCAAAGAAAGTCCTAGGACAAATACGGAAGGCGGAGAAACAAAGGCAAAAGCGATCACGGTAACATAAATAAGTGAAACAAAGTAAACGAAGCAAATGATGCGAGGGGTTGTAGCATCGCTGTCGTGCCCCCCTTGAGAAGCAACAACAGGCAATACAACAAGCAAAAAGAAAAATGAAAAAAAGAAAAATAAGAAAAAAATCAAACAAACAAACAAACAAAGGGAAAGAAAGACCACCAGAAACAGTGCCGCGTTCGAAGCGGCTACAGAGGTGCGCGGCACGGGTAGTCTAGGTGGGACTTACTAGTCAGCCTGGTACCTTGCTACCCTGTCGGCTGTTTCCCTCCTGCTCTCATCAGCCGCGGTTTCCGTACGACTGTTGCCCCCCCCCTTCCCATTCCCTTTTGCACCCCCCGCAACGGATGCGTGGCGCTGTCTACTCAGTTCCGCCTCTACCTTGTGCCACCGGATCATGAACTGTTCAGCCGCTTCGAGGACCCCCCTGTGCCACTTGCCCACTTTAGTTGCTGCAATGGTCCATACTGCGGTCTCTACTCCAAACACCAACGGGACCTGTGCCGTGGACCCCTTGGAGGCTTGAAACACCTTGAGGTCTTCAGCAAGGCATTTCTGCCAGGACTTTGGTTGTCCGCCCGGTCTGCGTCCCTCCCCACCCGTCATGGTCCCGAACATAATCCGACTGGGTAGTCGCCCCTTGGGTTGCCGTGCCACGGCTCCCGCAAAGAACAGACGCCGTTTACGGATTGTCGTTTCGATGCTCTCGCATCGTGTCTGCTTGAGAGCCTTTGCGTACGAGAGGGTCCTATAGTCGCCACGCTGCCGACGCTGGAAGCCAATGACACGCAGGAGGATTTGGTGGTGTGCCGAGCGGAGTCTGGCGAAGTGTTGTGCACCGAGGGTCCACGTCATACATCCGTACAGCAGGGTCTCAATCACCTCGGCCTTCAACATGCGGATTTTCAGACTAAGTCGAGCCGTCTTCATGTCGTACAACTCTGGTCCGAACCGTTTGAAGCACGCCCACATGAGACGGATCCGTCGTTCGATTTCGAGTGAGAGGTCAGCGTCTTCGTGGATAATGCCGCCGAGGTACAAGAACTGGCTCGTCTGTCTATACCTCTGACCAGCTGCTTCGATAACGAGCGGCGGAGGAGGGGGTGTCTGGTCCCGTGTTCGTAAGATCATCGTTTCCGTTTTCTTTTCTGACACCGTGAGGCCTGCTGCTTCGAAGACAGTCACGATGACTGTCATCATTTTTGCGAGACTCTCCGCAGACTTTGAGACAATTCCTGCATCATCGGCGTACAGCATACCCCATACAGCCCTTCGCACGCATGCCAATGGTACCTCTTTTCCAACCACTACATCCTCCTTGAGGTGAACCAAATCCCTCATGATGTCTTCGTCTTCGCTGAAGCGTACGAGAACAACGTGTATCACAGCAGCGAAGAACACGTTGAACAGCAGTGGCGACAGCACGCAGCCTTGTCGTAGCCCCTGCGTGACATTAAACCAATCAGAGTGCTCACCATCATCTGTGCGGACGCAAGCACGCATGCCGTCGTGGAACTGGCGGATGATTGTAAGCATCTTGGTTGGTATGCCAACGCGTGTAAGTACCTGCCACAGCAGCTCCCGGTCGACAGAGTCGTACGCTTTCTGTAGATCGATGAAGCACATGTACAGAGGGATTTTTCTCTCTCGTCCGAGTTCTTGTAATCGTCGTACTACGAACAGCATGTCGACTGTTGATCGTGTAGGACGAAAACCGCATTGTTCCTCAGGGAAGATGCCTCGGTCCTCGCAGTAGTTGCTGATACGGGATGCGACGATTTTCAACAACACTTTTCCTGCATGGGCAACAAGCGAAATCCCTCTGTAGTTGTTGCAATCAGTTCGGTCCTTCTTTTTGTAAAGTACCTTGATGATCGCGTCTTTCCACTGCTGGGGGACTTCACCCGTTACCCAAACATTGACAAGAATGTGGTGGAAGCATTGGATGAAATCGGGGTGATCGATTTTTAGTAGCTCGGCGGGCAGGTCGTCTGGTCCTACCGCTTTCCAATTCGGCATTGTCTTAACGGCTCCCATCATCTCGTCCACAGATGGCTCATCGCCAAGTGATTGTTCAAGCGGTCGTGGTGGCAATGGATCGATGATAGTGGGATCAAGTTTCAGTGATTTCGTGTTCAAGAGTTTGTGGAAGGCTCTCATCCACCGTTCACGAATTAGCACTTTATCCCGTAGCAGCGTGCCATCCTCGTCCCTTATGAACTGCTCGCTTCGCGCTTTCTTGCCCTCCAACCCTACAGTACCCTTCAGGTGCTTGTAAAAGCCTCGCTGGTCGTTATCAGCTAGGAGTCTCTCGGTTTCGGCTAGGTACTCTTCGAAATACGCATGTACCCCTACAGCGACCACCTCCCGAAGATTCGCACACGCGGTCCTCAGAGTCTTCCACGCGGTACTATCTCGGGAGTGGGTGCGTAGGTGCTGTCGCGCCTCTTCCCTCGCGGACCATGCTATTTTGAAGGCAGCCGAGGCTTCGGCCGTCTCACACCATCGACGCTTGCGTGGCTGGTGCGATGTGGGTGGTACCTCGGCTTCTACCGCATCGATGACGGTTGAGGTGAACATAGTAACCATACCAGCAATGTTGTGTGGTTGGAAAGGTTGGTTGAGAGTGGAAACGACTCTCGCAACTACTCGCTCACGACATTTTCCGTCGGACATAAACACCTTGCGGTCAAACGGTCGGCCTTTTGGCGTCTTGCGTGCTTGTCGGTTCGATGCAAAATGTCCAGAGAGACGAACCTTCATGTGTACGATGTTGTGGTCTGAATCAGCCTTAGCTGGTGGCGGAGGTTGAGGGACAACTTTAACATCGTGTACTCTAGGCCGGTGGACTTGTCGGGTTAGGATGTAATCAATGCGCTTACGGTCATTCGGGCCGGTGCCGTTGTGAGTATGCGAGATTCCGCCCTTGCGTGTGCTGAAAAAAGTGTTGGTGAGAGCTAGCTTGCAATTGGTAGCGAACGACAGGAGTTTTGTAGGTGCATATGAATACAGCCTACAAGAACGCAAACAAACTTGGAAAATTGGAAACTAGTCCTACGAAAGTCACCTCGTTTTGGCGACCCAGATAAGAAAGAGCAACATACGAATAAGCAACGTGCAGGTCGAGTTTCGAGGAGAATTATGCCCCTAATATATATTCTCCTTTACGCGGATCTCGATAATATACCCGGTCCAGACCCTCACAGTTCACCGTGGCGGTCTAGCGGCCGTCCTCGAAAACTGCAATTTAAGAATATCTCAAAGGTCTAGGTTTGAAGCCTGCCATCCTGTGCATCACGTTTCATTCTGAACCCAATCGACTGTATGTAAAACAGTCGACGACAGTCGATAAGAGAACGACATGAACGCGGGTGCCGTGAAGGGGGAGGGGGTCCGCTTTGTGACCCCGGGTCTGCATTAAGACTGCAGGAGGGACAGGGGAAAGTATCTAAGAACATAGACGCAAATAACAAATATTCAGAAAATACATGTACGTACTGCTGCTGCTGTGCATGCAGTACACGCACCGCTTCGTCAGCAGGTGATTGATAGTCAATCATGGTTATTAATAGTTAATTTTAGAACACCGAATCCTAAATCGTCAAGGGTGTCGTTAAGGATACCGTGATCGTCAGTTATTCTGTTCATGCCCCCACTGCACCCGGTTGGTTCTACGGTGGTAGGGGAGAGGCACCTCCAGTTTCAAAACATATCGTACGCCGCTCGGGCAGATGGCTCTACGCCTCACATATCGTACAGTACCGTAATCATGCGAGAGTTGGCACCCATCGGAAGGTTGGCACCCATCGGAGAGATAGCACCGGGGTGCGATAAAAAACACAACGTAGAAACATTTAATCGTGTTTTCGCACCCCCATCGGAGAGATCGCACCCGGGTGCGATCTCTCCGACATAAATAGAAATTTGAGGGCCACCGCAGCGGGTCTGTAGTAGGTAATATTCTCATTTCTTTCATTTTCCGATGAGATATCACCAGTGCGCCACTCCTCTCAAACGTTCTTTACCAACGCATGGTAGGTCAAGTCGTTTTAGGTAGCTTTGAGTCATTTACGCAGCACCGTTGCCCCAGTACGGCCCGGTGTATTTCGATTCAGCAGCGCACCCATCGGAGAGATCGCACCGGGGGTGCGCCAAAATTGAAGAACGGCATGATTTAATTGTATTTCCGCACCCCCATCGGAAGGTTGGCACCCATCGGAGAGATAGCACCGGGGTGCGATAAAAAACACAACGTAGAAACATTTAAAAATCGATCGCACCCCGGTGCCAACTCTCGCATGATTACGGTATGCGACAGATGTTAAGAATGGGAGAATTATGAATTTGAGACTGAGACTTTTAGGGGGCAACATATCATAAGAATGCGGCCTTTTCGTGCTGAAGAAACTGTGGATACACACCCTGTCTTGCGTAAACAATCCAGTCTCAGGTCAACATTGAGAGATTATCAACATCTGTCCCGACCTGAAATACCTTTTGCGTCAAAATTTACGAAATCCACACTACTCCAGCTTGCTACGTACAGCAGCTCGAGTAATAAAATAGAAAACTTCATCCACCCTTCCCCACATATATATATATATATATATATCTTCGTGGAAAGTAATACTACGAGGTTGTGAGAGGCTTCGTTCCACTTCTTTACAAAGGGATGACCTACATTATGTATCTACATTTGTTAACCCTGTAACTCATAACCTAACCCTAATGCAGTGGTTAGTGGTAGGGCACTCCCCACGAAATGCCCACGGGCTGCCCACGTGCTGCCCACGAACAGGCATATTCATGAAACATTAATACCTGGTATACTACAGTATCAATCGTCGACGCAAAGGACTCGAAAACGAGCACACCACACATGCGTTCCCGTAGCGATAATTAGCTGCCGCGTCCGCCTACTACGTAGCAATATCGCCTACTATCTTTTATCAGATAACTACATACAGCGTGTACATACATACACCATAATACTAACACATGAACCCATCAAAACGACCCATCGAACCAAGAGACGGTGTTCGCAAAAACCCTTACCTTATGGCTTGAATGTGCGATCGAATGAAGCAGTAACGCTCCAGAGAGAGGTGCCTGGTATGATGGTGTAGGGCCACGCGGACGCGTCGCCGCGTGGGATCTTGCCTCGTGGTTCGTAGGATGTTTTTTTTTTGCAATCTCAACCTGCCGACATGTGTGCTATCCGGTTATCTGTACACGCTATTTTTGCTATTTTTCGCTGGGCCTGCAGCTGCCGCTGCTCCCCCGACCGGCTAACATTCAGGGAAATATCCTATATGTGTGTGTGTGTGTGTGTTCTTCACATTAAACCTTCCTTTCTACCCGTCGACATCCAGCACACCCAGTGTCCGTGCCGATTCATCATCCTAAAAAGGTACCAGTTCTGTGGTCACAAAACTACGACACAGAGATACTACACTCAGTGCAGTAAGCAGAGCAGACAATAGACATATATAAACGACAGGCAAGACCTACCCTGCTAGCAATCCAGGTGCATGCAAGAGAAAAAAAGGGGGTTCTGTCAGTTGTGACCGAAACCTTTTCCGGATTTTTTTCTGAAATGTACCTAGTTCACAAAAAAAAAGTCGCGGACTACAGCATTTATATACAGGTATAATCCCTTCGGAAGACTTTACGAAACACGTGGCACTGAAGCTATTCATGTGCTGAATCATACAAGGAAAAACCAGCACCAACGCGTGCATCTCCTCTGGAGAACACGACACTTTCTTTCTTATTTGTCATGTTTTTGTTTTTTTGATTGTTTTGATTTGCTTGTATTTTTATTTTTATTTTTTTTCTTTTCGCTTTTTTTTTCTTTTTTCTCTTTTTTTCTCTTTCATGCACCTGGATTGCTAGCAGGGTAGGTTTGCCTGTCGTATATGGCTTGCATTTCTGCTCTGCTTACTGCACTGGGTAGTATCTCTGTGTCGTAGTTTTTGACCACAAAACTGGTACCTTTTTAGGATGAAGAATCGGCACGGACACTGGGTGTGCTGGATGTCGACGGGTAGAAAGAAGGTTTAATTGAAGAACACACACACACACACACACGTATATGAGCACGCAGACGCCAAAATGCCGACCGTTTGACCGCAAGGTGTTTATGTCCGACGGAAAATGTCGTGAGCGAGTAGTTCGAGAGTCGTTTCCACTCTCAACCAACTTTCAACCACACCACATTGCTGGTATGGTTACTATGTTCACCTCAACTCTCGATGCGGTAGAAGCCGGGATCACCCACATCGCACCAGCCCGCAAGCGTCGATGGTGTGAGTCGGCCGAAGCCTCGGTGCCTTCAAAATAGCATGGTCCGCGAGGGAAGAGGCGCGACAGCACCTACGCACCCACCCCCGAGATAGTACCGCGTGGAAGACCTTGAGGACCGCGTGTGCGAATCTTCGGGAGGTGGTCGCTGTAGGGGTACATGCGTATTTCGAAGAGTACCTAGCGAAACCGAGAGACTCCTAGCTGATAATGACCAGCGAGGCTTTTACAAGCACCTGAAGGGTACTGTAGGGTTGGAGGGCAAGAAAGCGCGAAGCGAGCAGTTCATAGGGACGAGGATGGCACGCTGCTAGGGATAAAGTGCAAATTCGTGAACGGTGGATGAGAGCCTTCCACAAACTCTTGAACACGAAATCACTGAAACTTGATCCCACTATCTATATCCATTGCCACCACGACCGCTTGAACAATCACTTGGCGATGAGCCATCTGTGGACGACATGATGGGAGCCGTTAAGACAATGCCGAATTGGAAAGCGGTAGGACCAGACGACCTCCCGCCGAGCTACTGAAAATCGATCACCCCGATTTCATCCAATGCTTCCACCACATTCTTGTCAATGTTTGGATAACGGGTGAAGTCCCCCAGCAGTGGAAAACGCGATCATCAAGGTACTTTACAAAAAGAAGGACCGAACTGATTGCAACAACTACAGAGGGATTTCGCTTGTTGCCCATGCAGGAAAAGTGTTGCTGAAAATCGTCGCATCCCGTATCAGCAACTACTGCGAGGACCGAGGCATCTTCCCTGAGGAACAGTGCGGTTTTGTCCTACACGATCAAAAGTCGACATGCTGTCGTAGTACGACGATTACAAGAACCGGACGAGACAGGAAAAATCCCTTGTACATGTGCTTCATCGATTGCAGAAAGCATACGACTCTGTCGACCGAGAGCTGCTGTGGCAGGTTCTTACGCGCGTTGGCATACCAACCAAGATGCTTACAATCATCCGCCAGTTCCACGACGGCATGCGCGCTTGCGTACGCACAGATGATGGTGGTGAGTACTCTGAATTGATTTAAGTGTCACGCAGCACGGGCTACGACAAGGCTGCGTGCCTGTCCGGCGGCCGCGCTTGCTGTTCACGTGTTTCTTCGGCTGCTGTGATACACGTTGTTCTCGTACGCTTCAGCGAAGACGAAGACATCATGAGGGATTTGGTTCACCTCAAGGAGGATGTAGTGGTTGGAAAAGAGGTACCATTGGCATGCGTGCGAAGGGCTGTATGGGGTATGCTGTACGCCGATGATGCAGGAATTGTCTCAAAATCTGCGCAGAGTCTCGCAAAAATGATGACAGTCATCGTGACTGTCTTCGAAGCAGCAGGCCTCACGGTTTCAGAAAAGAAAACGGAAACGATGATCTTACGAACACGGGACCAGACACCCCCTCCGCCGCTCGTTATCGAAGCAGCTGGTCAGAGGTATAAACAGACGAGCCAGTTATTGTACCTCGGCGGCATTATCCACGAAGACGCTGACCTCTCACTCGAAATCGAACGACGGATCCGTCTCATGTGGGCGTGCTTCAAACGGTTCGGACCAGAGTTGTACGACATGAAGACGGCTCGACTTAGTCTGAAAATCCGCATGTTGAAGGCCGAGGTGATTGAGACCCTGCTGTACGGATGTATGACGTGGACCCTCGGTGCACAACACTTCGCCAGGCTCCGATCGGCACACCACCAAATCCTCCTGCGTGTCATTGGCTTCCAGCGTCGGCAGCGTGGCGACTATAGGACCCTCTCGTACGCAAAGGCTCTCAAGCAGACACGATGCGAGAGCATCGAAACGACAATCCGTAAACGGCGTCTGTTCTTTGCGGGAGCCGTGGCACGGCAACCCAAGGGGCGACTACCCAGTCGGATTATGTTCGGGACCATGACGGGTGGGGAGGGACGCAGACCGGGCGGACAACCAAAGTCCTGGCAGAAATGCCTTGCTGAAGACCTCAAGGTGTTTCAAGCCTCCAAGGGGTCCACGGCACACGTCCCGTTGGTTTTTTGGAGTAGAGACCGCAGTGTGGACCGTTGCAGCAACTAAAGTGGGCATGTGGCACAGGGGGGTCCTCGAAGCGGCTGAACAGTTCATGATCCGGTGGCACAAGGTAGAGGCGGAACTGAGTAGACAGCGCCACGCATCCGTTGCGGGGGGTGCAAAAGGGAATGGGAAGGGGGGGGGCAACAGTCGTACGGAAACCGCGGCTGATGAGAGCAGGAGGGAAACAGCCGACAGGATAGCAAGGTACCAGGCTGACTAGTAAGTCCCACCTAGACTACCCGTGCCGCGCACCTCTGTAGCCGCTTCGAACGCGGCACTGTTGTTTTCTTTTTTTTTAGTTTCATTGTTACTCTCGTTCTTATCCCTATGATGAGAAATAAGAATTACCTGGCCTGGCGGATAGCAAACTGGGTTTTTTTTTTTGTTTTTCTTGTTTTTTCCTGGGTATTTATGGTGGTCTTTCTTTCGCTTTGTTTGTTTGTTTGTTTGTTTGCTTTATTTTTCTTACTTTTTCTTTTTTGCTTGTTGTATTGCCTGTTGTTGCTTCTCAAGGGGGGCACGACAGCGATGCTACAACCCCTCGCATCATTTGCTTCGTTTACTTTGTTTCACTTATTTATGTTACCGTGATCGCTTTTGCCTTTGTTTCTCCGCCTTCCGTATTTTTCCTAGGACTTTCTTTGGTGGCTTAGCTACGTACGTATTCATTTTGTTTTTGTCATTCCCCGTTCTATTTCCGGGACTCTCGTGTGTTACACGAGAACGAAACGGAATTGAGTTGGAAGTGCCACGTACCCGTTGTATGGGTGGCGCCCAAGGTAAGGGAGACGGAGGTCATAGGAAAACCAGGACGGACGAAAGCAGGAAAGAGACGGCAAACAGAGTAGGTGCCAGACCGACCAGCTGGTAGAACCTGCCTGTACTACGGGCACAAACCTGCCTCGGCTGGCCTTTGGTGTGCTCCGGCTGGCTGTCCTTTCCTGTCGTTCTCAGTCTTGCTCTGTTGGCGCTGTTTCGGTCCATTTAATTTTATTTCATTTCATTTGGTTTTTTATTGGAGGTCGCATCTCCTCTGGGAGAAGCACGACACTTTCTTTCTTTCTTTTGTCATGCTTTTTATTTGGTTGCTTGATTGTTGATTTGCTTCAGTATATTCACTTTTTATTATTTTTCTTTTCGCTTTTTTCTTTTTCCTCTTTTTTTCTCTTGCATGCACCTGGATTGCTAGCAGGGTAGGTCTTGCCTGTCGTATATGGCGTTGCATTGTCTGCTCTGCTTACTGCACTGAGAGTAGTATCTCTGTGTCGTAGTTTTGTGACCACATAACTGGTACCTTTTTAGGATGAAGAATCGGCACGGACACTGGGTGTGCTGGATGTCGACGGGTAGAAAGGAAGGTTTAATGTGAAGAACACACACACACACACACACCATGCTGGGTGTTACAGCGATGCTGCCTGATCTGTATGATGTAGCTTGGCCCATTCATGATGCTGGGAGGGAGCCGCGCAGTCGGCGTGCCCCACACCCTTTTTCCCCTCGCTGCCTCGGCAAGGTCTTTGCTTTGGCATGGCCCATAGCGAGGGGGGGGGTCTTTCTAGCGAGCAAGGCTAGACTCACCCTCAAGCGGACCGATACCTTCTTGCTGCTGCGCACCCGCCGCGAAGCGTGTGCAGCGGTAGAGTTGGATCGGCACTGGTGCGTCAGGCGCAAAAGTCCAGATGCACGGGCCTTTTTGGCCGTCGGTGTAGACAGCAATGTCCATCTCACTTTTGTGCGCGGAGGCAGACGCCATCAGAAAGGTGGACGGACACTACGTACACAGCCCTAGGTATGTTTGCTAGAAGGAGCTGTACTGTCTCAGTAACCTGGCTTCGCCATCAAAGGAGGAGGGAGCGTGTGGCGACGAGCTGTTGTTGGACTGGTCAATCCCTTCAGCGCGAGAATTTTTATTTTTCAGACCAAGCACCCTGAGTGCAACGAGAGAGAAAGCGAGGAGCCGACTGGGAAGGACAGCAACGAGAGCGTGTACGGACGGAGCGGGTCGAGTGTGGTCGTGCTAGGACTGGCCGAGCGGCACCGGAGCGGCGCGCCTGAGCAGCAGCACAGCAGCGCGCCGGCGCAGCAGCACAGCAGCGCACAGGAGAAGCGATCCGGAGCACGGACGACATCGACCCGTGACGGACGAACATTTTTGTTTTTCTGTTGACAAATTCTTCGCTTTTTCCCCCGAATGTTGTTGTTGGGTCGGTGTGGATGACGTCACTGGTTTTGTAGAGAGACGCGGCAGAGATGGCGCGGACACCCCGGGTGCCTTCATTGTGTGCCTGATCGTGGAAGACCCCTTCAATGTGGAACGATTCCTAATCAGTGTCGATGTTTATAATGCTGTGCCTAACACAGACCGTTCAGGATAGATTCGGGTAATTGTCAATGGACATGATGGCTTTGGTTGGCTGTTCTTTTTCACTTTGTGCCCGCGGACTGTCATTCTGGCAGCACTTCAGACAGCAGCTGCGTGCTCCATCTTGTTCCCACGCCTACCGTTTGTTTTTGTACAGACAGCACTTCAGACAGTAGTTACGCTGTAGTCGGCAAATTCATTGGTAAAGAGTGGGAGGGGGGGGGGGGGGACGATGCTGCTGTAGTCGAATGGAGATTGCGGGCGTGTAGTTCAGTTTTGGACACGCATAACATGCTGTAGGGATTTTAGGTGTACCTCTTCGGACTTGTGTATCCTTTCCCTGCTAAGTGTACGTGTTCTTTAGGATTCTCTGATGGCTCTAGCACTTTTGTGACCACGGGCCGTGATCTTGCTAGATCAGACTATAGGGATTAGCAACTGAAACGAGTTTAATGTGAAGAAAAACAACAACAACAAACGTACAGCAGCAGCAGCAGCAGCAGCAGCGGCAGAAGTAGTAGTAGTAGTCAAATACGTACGTAGGTGCAGGTAAAATAATAAAAAGAAAAAGTGTACAATGGTTCCAAGATCAAGTTATCGTAAAAAAATGAAACAAAATTAAGAAGGAAAGCAGCAGCAGCGGCCGGAAACGTAGGGCATCATATTTATATTTGTGTACTCAGCAGGTCAAATACGTACGTTTGTGTTTGGTTTGTATTTTTCTGCATTATTTCATAACTCGTTCTGTTTTATTGTCTTTCTGTTACGTACGAAAACAAAAAAAAGGTAGAATGGTTCCAAGATCAAGTTATCGTAAAAAAATGAAAAAAATTAAAGAAGAAAAAAAAATGTTTGCAAAAACCGTACAGGTATCAGCAGCAGCAGCAGATAATAAATGGGATGGACAAAAAAAAAAAAAAATGCTGCTGCTGCTGTACGAGTACGTACCAGGAATATGAGCCCAGCGGTGGTCTGGTGTGACTTATCACCTATACCATGCATCGAGGAGGCTGGGAGCACGAACTATACGACCAAGCTTAGCCATCTTAAAACCACGTTCACCAGCCACCACAAGCAACAAGCTTCTCGTGCTCCTGTTGCTCGGCTGGTGGCGGTGGTGTTTGTGGTGTTCGTGGTGGTGGTGATGGTTGCTGGTACTACTGTCGTTTTTCCGTGTTGCTGCTGGTGGTACCTGCGTTCCCGAGAAAGGAGAGCACAACAAGGCAAGCCACACCATCACACCACCACACCACATGCTGCCACGACACCAACACCACCAGGACAGAGCTATTGCACGACTGCGCATCTTCCATATAGCTACTAGGTGGTAGTGGCGGTGCGGGTGGTGATGGTGTTGGGTGGTGGTGGTGGTATGGTAGTGGTGGTGTGGTGGTGGTGTGGTGTTGGTGTGGTGGTGGTGATGGGGTGTTTGGTGTGTTTTCTTGTGGTAATGCTCATCGTTGCTATTAATACGTACAACTGCTATTTTGCTACTGCCGAAACATCCCAGTGACAATTGCCACTGGTAACTAATTATCACAGTCACTATGCGACCTAGCTCTGCGATCTCGGCACCGCTTTCGACACGAGCAGCACAGGACGGTCGGCACAAATAGCGGGCCTCTATCAGTCCCGAGCGTGTCTGAATCGGTTGAGTGTACGCGTCGCGCGCCAAAAAAAAGCAAAGCGAACGAAGTGCGAGGGACGTGCGAGGGACGTGCGAGGGACAGACAAACCTCAATATTAAGGATTCGTTAAATAAAGCCACGCTGTGGCAGCTTTCAGAACTGTTTTTTGTCCGTTTGTGTCCGTTCGCAACCAGGGGGGTACATCCCCTCGGGCAGATACCCAACCCATTATGAAGAGCATCTATTGATGCTCGAAGGCCTACGGCCTTCTCGCATCAATATCTCCTCATTATAGTAAGAAACAGGCCTTCTCGCATCAATATCTCCTCATTATAATAAGAAACAGGAAAGGTGGTCCAGGCTAGATTTCTTATTTAAAACAAGGTGACTTCTACACTAATTTCAAGATAACGACTCCCGAATTTCTTGTTTTACTCTAAATCTTAGCCTGGCTTTCTTGTTAGCCTCTTTCTTATATTAGGTATCCTGCACTGCTGCTGTACTGCACTGCTGCTGTTTCTTGGTGGGAGTCATGTACTACTACCGTTTGTACTCGAAATCAGGTTAGACTTATCGTACGATGCCCTTGCTTGTGGTCTGTTGTCAGCTTTGCAATGTTCTAATAATAGTTACTGGGTACTACTATGCTGTATCATACCATACAGTCGGTCGCCCCGATGGTCTAGAGGTAACCTCGAACGCTTCTGAACGTTGATGTCTGGAGTTCGAATCTCACGTGGGGCGGACTTTTGAGTTTATTTGCAAAAATAAATAAAAAACGGAATCAACTGCTGAGAGCGCCAATTAATAGTAGCGTGGGTAGGCACAATTCGATGCGAGTCGACGAGGGAAGGAAATGCTGAAGTCTTCTCGCGATAAAAATGCAAGGCAAGAACCGTAGTGGGGGAGGAGGGAGAGGAGCCTACTTTGTGACCCCGGATCTGAGTTACGACCAGGGAGGAGAGAGAAAGGAAGGGCGAAGATAATAAATGGGATGGACAAAAAAAAAAAAAAAAAACATATATGTACCACCATATAGCATAAGGTCAAATATCAGGACTCAACTTTTCAATACTACTGTCTGTAATAGTCTACTGTATAGTATGAACAGCCCATATATCGACCATTTATGACGGTCGGAACAGAAAACAATCACCGACCGTTGTAATGTCGCTGGTGTATACATAGTAGTACAATCCTAACAGATATATAGACCCAACCTGCGTTTCTTGTTTGGGAGAAAATGCGCTTTACATCAATTTACATAAAGCAACTGCTCTCGATTTTCTTGTTGTTACGTTAATATCACGATACGACCTTCTACTCGTCGTCTGATCCAATGCGCTGTCGACTCGAGGGTGAACAAAAAACGAAACACATGCAGAAGGAAAGTGAACTAAATAGATTACCAACATTAACCCGGTGTCTAACTCAGTCTAATCAGAAAGGACGTGCTACTGCTGTGTACATTCTTGCTCTGTACGGTGAAGGGGGGGGGGGCAATAAAGTGTAAGAGAGGCTTACTGCTCCACCAACACTTGGTGCCCGCAACAATCAAACTTACCAGGTAGGAGCTTTTGCC
>MEHQ01001429.1:33099-248858 GCA_008828725.1 Saccharina japonica
GGCAGCTTTCAGAACTGTTTTTTGTCCGTTTGTGTCCGTTCGCGACCAGGGGGGTACACCCCCACGGGCACATACCCAACCATTATGAAGAGCATCTATTGATGCTTCGAAGGGCTGCGCCCTTCTCAGCATCAATATCTCCTCATTAATATCAAGTATAAAACGCACTCCACGTGCCCTGCCACTGGTCCAAAACTCGTTGCACCTGTTTTTGCCCCTTTATAACCCAGATATACCTGATTTTGTCTACTCTGCTTGACTTTCACCTTTTTTTGTCGTTTTTAAGCCAATCAGAGGCCCTTCATAGTTCCACCCTATGCCCTCTATACAAATGCCGACGTACGCGGAGACCCCCTCCTCCCTTCGCACCTCGCCACTTCGCACCTTCGCACCACACGCCCATTTGAATATTTGCCTGCACACCTCTGCCGAAATAATACGAGATAAAATGTTCCCTTTCGGGATTGTGGTTGGCTTGGAATACCACAGGGGTGTCGCAAGCTGAGAAGGGAGAATACAGCAGCAGGCATTCGTTCCTCGTACTATTAATAGCTACGTACTCGTATCCACCGGGCGAGCACGAAGGACATGAACAAACTCTACTTCTCGTTGCAAGGAACGGCAGGTTCGTGGGGTGCGTTATAAACTTGATTTTAGTATGTACCTGTTTTTGGCCCCGAACGGACCAGGTGTACCTGTTTTTGGCCGCTTCCCAAAAAACAAACTACGACCATCATATCTCCCCTCTTCGCGCATTTGCTTCCGTGCCTTCGTATACTTCGCGGCGCGAGCTGAAGTGGGTGGCAAAACACAATTCTCCATCGCTATGTGTTGCAGAAATCCCCACCAATTCCAGACAAACTTCCGTACTTCGGCCAGACCGAACAGGATCGAAGCCAAGGACGTCAGATGGTCCTTATACCCCACTAGCCTTTCCTCAACTCCTTGGGTCACCGAGACAACGGCTTCGTCGTGCCCGAAGCCTGTCGAAAATCAATTCCGTCACCTGGGCGTAGCTCTGTATTGGAATGGGGCAAAATTGGAACACAAAAAAGACAGACAACAACGATGTGGTTGATTACATCTATTGCATGTAATAATATTGTCGGGTTTGTTCAGTGCGATGAATGGTTACAATGAATTAGTTGGGCAATCATCAACACCCTACTCCAAGTACACATATACGTACTGCAAAACACTGTATCGATAGCTAACCTTCGTCTGCGTCTTCTCCTCCCCGTTATCTGGATCTGTTTCCGAAGCTTTCGCCTCTGTGTTCGCTTCTCCATCACCCGAAGGAGCGCCCTGCAAGACGGCGAAGTCACGCAGGCACTCTTTTTCCTCTCCTCCGTCTTCGTTGTCATCGATCAGAATGGCGTCTCTGCATGGCGCGAGGACGCGGGGAGGACATAAATTGGTGGGGAGGTTAGTAAGGGTTGCTTCTCCTTCACGGGTATACTCCAGGGTGAACGGTACGCTTCAGGACACTCAATATTACGAAAGGCATGCCCTCGAGGTTGACAACTAGAGGTTGGCCCCTTCAATGTATTCCCAACCGGCGGGTATACCCGGTCGGACCCTACCCGTTGACCTCAATACACGCGGGTATATGGGGAATGACGCCACGGGCACCCCGGTTCAGTATTTTTCCTTAATATCTCTATACAACTGATTGCAATGAGCAATACCACTCAACACTCAACCCTGACGGGTACGGACAACTAATCAGTGCGCGACATGCCGGTAGAAACTTAAAAACGCCAGCGGGTACCCGTCCATTTTGCGGAACCCCGACTGATTATTCTTCCATAATGCTCTGATAGAAAAAAAAAGTATTTTAACGAGCACTACACCCTCGACACTCAACTTTGACGGATACGAGTGCTGCTTCCATATTACACCAAGTAAGTGCTGTAGTCTTCCATGGGGGGCGTGTACCCGTTCGTGGCGGGTACCCTAAGGGGCCAGCCTCTAGTTGACAACACATAACGAACCACAGTCCTTAGCCACGTCAAACCTCTTAACCCGTCGTCCTGTTTATTCTTATCCTCTTCTGGAAATTTGGCTTTCATCAGCGCTTTTATCACCCTCCTACGGTTCGCTTTCGTCAGCGTTTTCGCTTGGGCGGGGGGAAACGAGGACGCAGGCAAGATGAGAAAATAACTCCCTGCAACGTTAATTTCAGACGTGCGCCTGTGTCGTAACTCCGGGCGAACCGAAAGCTTGGACTTTGGCACGGGTATAGACTATATATATACAGTAAAGCCGGACACCGAAGATGCGGCGGACAGAAGCAATTGTACACGACACTCACCGGATCGAAACGCAAGTCACTGGAACGGAGTCTCGACCACCCAACGTCGTCTTCGTTACCTTCCGCCGAACACAGCTCATCTCCCTCCATCGTTCGTCGGTTGAATTCTCGCCGAACTGGTGTGTAAGATACATGATGCATTCAAGCATTTTGGGGGTTGGTGTGGTTCGGCATGCTGACGCTAAGTAGGTGTGGTTCGTGCTGCTGACGGCAGCTAACACTGATGAGCGATTTGCAGAGCGTATGTACGTCTCCTCGCTACTACGCACAAGCCTGAAGTTGCTTCTGCTGCTGTGTGGTATGCTTAGGATTGCTGGGGCTACTCTTGGGGCTTGAGAGGGAAAAAATGACGGTAAAAAGTGTCGACTTCAGCAAAGGTCACTGCGAGGTTGGAGGAGGATACAATGGTTGGTGTCTAAGTTACAATGCAAGGGCTCGTACATTACGGCCGCAAGTTGATGTACCTGTGCTGCTAGACATACGCTGCTCGTAGACGATTGATAGCACCAGACCTTATCGTTTTTTAGGTGGCTATCTCGGGGCCTCAAAGGGGTTAAGAATGTTATTATAAGAGTTGTACGCTGTAGCACCAGCGGTGGCAGCATGTCATAGCGGACAAGGTGAAAAAGACAACACGCAGTACCGCAGAAGTACAGAGTACGGACTGCAGCAGCAGCAGCACCGTCCTGCTGTACTTTAATAGTATGCCATACAAAAGACCGTACACACACCCGCCCACCCTGGAACTCGTCGATCCACCCACTAATCCGTCCACGCAGCATGCCAAACAGCAGCACAGCAGTACGTCAAGCAGTACACGCAGAAGCACAAAAAAGACCAAGACAGCAACCCGCGAACGTCGGTCCCACGGGTTGGGTCCCACAGACTCAGCTGTACGTACAAGTTTCACGTTCTGGCAGGAAAATCGCGATTTTTTAAACAATTTGCTACATTTCGGACTGCGTGCACGAATCCGTATCAATCTATCACCGAAAAAATGATTGGAGAGTATTACGGTATGAGTTGACTCTCGTACCCAAGCAGTCTGGTCTAACAAGGAGTGCCATGGCACGAGAACGGTGGCCTGACTTCCTACCCATGCTGTCTCGCCCCTGCTGAGGCCAACCCGTCATTTTTGTATTAACTTGTCTCACCTTTGGGAATTTCCGCCACTTCCTCCACCACGATGTCGCCAAACTGATGCTGGATAGACCGGTGCCTCTAGTGGGTGCTCACGTGGCCCACAGCGCTGGTTCTGGTGGCATTTGGGGCGGCCGCCCAAGGGGTTTCCTAGAAATAACGCAGGCGGTATATTGCCTCCAAAATTACACGAGCCCTGCGCTAAAAATTCCAAGGGCACGCGCGGTAAAGGTCGGGACGGGAAAATGTGGTCGGGACGGGAATGGTACGGTACGGGAATGGGAAACCGTCAGAGTTTTCGTTCCCGACCACGATTTCCCGACCGGTACCATCGTCAGTTTCGGTTCCCGAGCTCTACCGTCCCGCGGTAATGGCCGTGTTCCCGTTCCCGACTGTTTCCCATCCCACTGTCTGCCCATGACCGACTATTCCCGTCCCGCTGTCCGCCAAGTCCCGACTATTCCCATCCCACTGCCAGATAAGTGATTCCCGTCCCATCCCGACCATGGGGCACAGCTTCTCCCATCCCGCATCTCACTATTGGGGCAGATACTCCCATTCCATTTACCGCCGATTTGTTCGTTTTCCCATCGCATGACCATGGATGGATGCAAGTGCATATACTGCATTTTTACCAAGTTTTTACTCATATATTTCCGAACTGTAAAAACAAATCGTCTACGCGCGAATATATATTTCCTTTTTTTCCCCTCTCGTTTTTTTAATTTTGAACACGAACTTAAAATTTGTATCAACCATTCAATCGGCCCAACTCAGACTTCGCTATTTGAAATAATGGTACGGATGTGCTTCGGCGCTTCAAGCAGCGCCAAACAAAGCAATCAGCCTCGGTTCCTGCTCCTATTGGTAGTGTTCTCGCGAATGTTATACTCGTCTATCGTAGCATATCAATACGTCGAAGTCACAAGTCGGTAATAATATTGTAGACACGTAGAAGCTACG
The DNA here is from genome assembly GCA_008828725.1 of Saccharina japonica. Classification (NCBI taxonomy): domain Eukaryota; class Phaeophyceae; order Laminariales; family Laminariaceae; genus Saccharina; species Saccharina japonica. The sequence continues at coordinate 37,517 of MEHQ01001429.1, forward strand.
AGGAGTACTATTATTAGTACTCGTACTCAAGAAGACCTTTGAATATAGAATATATTTCGCTCTTTTCAGCCGTTGTCTCCAAATCCAGCCTGTGTTCCCGACCGTGTTCCCAACCATTCCCGACTGCGTTTCCCGACCGTATTCCCGACCCGGTTCCCGACCTATTTCCGACCCATTCCCGACCTATTCGTAAGACGCAATGTCGTGCACGAAGCCCGGCTCGCCTCGCGGAGAGGGTGATGGAGCCTCGGGTTGGACGCCGAGAATAAGAAAATCGATGATGTTGAAATATATATATTATTTTATCCAGATGATCCCGGCGCAGCAGAGAAAAAAGATAAGACTGCCCAAAAGGAAACTGAACACAGACGGGACGACAGGGTTCCGTCATCTTGTCACCTACCAAAATATATCCAGTTCCAATCACACCCTATATTACTCATATAACCATCTTATGGCCCACATCAGCCTTGCTACGGTCATTCCGTGGTCCAATAGAAATTGCTTAGAATCAGTTCTTCCAACGTCAAACTATGCACCAGGTCCTCAGCGTATCATATATATCAGGTACGTATTCGAACTCACATGTTACTCCGACTCCATTACTCCGACTCACTACCTGACCCCTTGAGTCTACAACCGTCCTGCCAGTGATATATCTCACAATACTAATATATGAGTAATGACACAGTTTCCTGATAGATCAATACCCTGGTATATTGTATGATCGTTTATCCCCCCAAACTGTGGTCATTCCCATTTCTGCTCCAATAATATTAATTCCATTACGGTATACAAAAATAGATTCTTGTCCCATTACCCCCCCCCCCCCAAAAAAAGTGCACCGGGCAATCAATGCCTTTGTCTTGCCCTGAACTACGAGGGGCGTATAAAAACTTCATGCAGAAACAAAATGAAAATTGGAGTAAGAATCCCACATTGTGTGTTTCTCCCCGTAGTATCTTGACTTTGCAGGGGGAATCTCATCGGCGAGTTGATGGTGAGGATATCAGTCGATTCGTTATGCCTCGAGGGAGAGATGCACACCGATTTTGAGCGAAATCCGGAAGACAGGGTTTGTGGAGTTTAGTGTACCTGATAGACTCTAATATCGACATTATTTGTGTACTAAGGCATCATGGTCTTTCTAATTTTTCTACTTTTGTTTTTGACGAAAATTAACTCCGATTTAAAAAATCCCAAAATCGGCAAATAAATGCGCTGTAAACTCAGGAACACACAGCTACGCGTACTAACTTTGCGTCGTCATATTTCGAATTATTGAGAAACCGCCTGACGAGTGAAAAGGCCATTCTTGGCCAGCCCAGCTCGTAGCTGAGTGTGATACTTCGATCGCGCGTACTTGGGGGTTATATTGTCCTCATCCAGTCTACACATCCCGTATGCGGGGGACACAATCTGAGGCTGTAGAATTAAGGGAGCGTGTGTCTATGTGGGGACAAACAATTGGTGGGGAAAAAAAAGGAAAAAAAAAGGAAGAGGAGGGGGAGATGGAGCGATTTTTCACGTAACTTTCGTAGTCACTACCCTTACAGGACTGGAGTCCCGTTTTGGGGACAAATTCCTTAGAATTTGAGTGGTTTGTCCCCAAAACGGGTCTGCAGTCCTAAAAGGGTTAATATGACATACAGTGGGGGCCCGGATTTAAGAAATATTGTGTTAAGAAACGGAGGCTGGGATTGTGAGAAAAAAAAAGAAATTGCCTGTGAGAAAGACAGCTCAAACCGGGCAACGAAATAAGAAACATGCTATATAAGAAACAGCAGTGATTGTCGTTCCATCTAATTTAAGAAACGAGGTCGCTTCGGAGCGAGGTACGGAATAAGAAACGCTAAACGTTAAAACCTTCCAGCCGTGCTACGAGTACCGTACAGAAGAGGGAACCAAGTAATAAAGTCTCATCACAGTCGGCATTATTTTTTTTTCATTAGAGTGTTTGCGCAAAAGTCTTTTCAGAAAGTATTTTTCTTGAGTCTAAAAAAAGTGAATTTCCTTTCCCTCACGATTTGTTAGTGTTTGCGCAAAAGCAAATAAAAAAAAGACTTTGCAAACCCTTCGTGCCGTATGAAACGCGGAAGCGGGTGAGCACGGGGAGACAAAAACGAAGAAACAACAAGGAATTTGTATACCAGCAGTACGAACGTATGTACGACTCGTGGTACCAGGGGCATCCTATAACAAAAAAAGCAACGAATACAAGCAGGGTATATATCAACAGCAACAGCAACCCAGCATCGGCGGCAGCCGCTGTATACCCAGACAGCGAGGAGAAGCAGAAGTACAGTTAGCAGCAGCTACTCGCACTCTCCTAGGGGTGGCTAGGTGCAGCAGTAGCAGCAGCTCAGCAGCAGCAGCAGCTCAGCAGCAGTAGTAGCTCAGCAGCAAGCAGCTTCCGTTTTTGCAACTTTCAATCATGGGATCAGCTTTTTTTCTTATTTTTGTGCTGCTGCTGAGCTTGGAGAGTACGGGTGCCAACGCTACGCTTCAAGGACGCCCGATTCCCTCGCACAGCGGCGCAGTCGCCTCCGCGCCCGCCCCCGCCGCGCCGCCGCCGCTGCTGCTGCTGCTGCTGCTGCTGCTGCTGTTGCTGCGGCTGCTGCTGTAGTTGTAGCTGCAGCTGCTGTGCTTCCACCACCACGGTCATGTTGCGGAAATGGTACACAAGACGTTTCATGCTGTATCATAGGGACGTACAGGCGGCACGTGTACGAGTAGTAATTTATGATCGAGGCACCTTCCACGACGGCACCAAGTGGGCGCCGCAGCAGCGGCCCGCCGTGACAGCCCAACGCCACTCGTCCGTGCCATACTCCAGCCTACACCTTTTGAGCCTCGGTGTGCCGCGGTTAGTTACCGTGTTTTGAGTAGCGTCGCTTTTTTCGGGTGTGCAGGGTACGGCTCTCGGTGGTGTGCCCACGAGGCCCAGTGCTTCGGGTGAAAGCTCGGTACGTTGTACGCCAATGAACAGAGAGCAAAACAAATACCGCAAATTCCGGCCAAATCCTTACTTCTGAAAAGTATTTTCTTGTCGTTTTTTCAGAAAAATACCGCTAATTTTTACCGCGGGGGAATTTTTAGAAAGGTATTTTTCTAAAAAGTCTTTTGCGCAAACACTCTACGACGTATTATTTTGTTTTTTTCCCCAACAGTTTTTTGTTTGACAGTTTCATCACAAGTCACAAATGAAATGTCCCCTGGTGGAATAAAAAAGAGCCCAGTCGCTCGTTAAACGTGGGGTGCTTGTGAGATTGGGACTGGGTTGGTTCGGAGGGTTGATAACACGTACCAGGTAGAGCACACCAGAGGTCTAGGTGTGGGTATGACTACCGCGTCATGCTCCATGCTGATGGAAGCACGAACAATTTCAAGTTTCCGTTGGAGTCGTACAGCACGGATGAGGGCTCCGCTGTTGGGGCGTGGGTGGAGGTAGGGCAACAGGAGGGGGTGAGGAGGTCGGGGCGGGCGCTGACTCCGAATGTCCGCAACGTGGAGCTTGCAGCTTAGGTGGGGGCGAGCTGATCCGCCTACTAATATTGTTAGTATATACTTGGTATACGTAGAGTGTATGACAGGCTTCATTGAGGGTCAGGTTTGTTGATTGGGGAGGTCAAGAGAGTACCCTCATATCCAAGGTACAAGAACGGTGGGAATGAGGAGCGTGACAGACGCCTTCAAGTGGTCAAACTCCTAACTGCATTAAGCTACTGCGTTGGCGGCTCTTCTCTTTTTGCTGTGTTCCTGCAATTAATTGTCATTGATGGGATCGTTTTTTATTCTAAGCGATTTGGGTCAGCACATAAACCTTTTTTTACTGACCGGCAGGTAATTGATGGGTGTGCGTGGTGGGTGAGAGATTTACTGGGTGGGTTGGTCGGTTGGTCCCTCGGCTGGTAGTCCCACAATCACCAACACCACCCACCAACATTTATTGTTAATTAAGCGATGCGTGTCAGCGCCAAAACCTTGTACGAGTACAGAGAAAAATGTAAACAAATAAATCTGAATCATTTCATAATTCGTTTTTGTTGTATTATCTTTTTGCTCGTATTTTGTAAAATCTGTATCAGGTATCAGGTCGGTTGGTCCCTGGGCTGGTAGTCCCACAATCACCAACACCACCCACCAACATGTATTGTTAAGCGATGCGTGTCAGCGCAAAAACCTTGTACAGAGAAAAATGCAAACTAAGAAATCTGAATCATTTCAGAATTCATGTTTTTTTGTATTGTCTTTTTGCTCGTATTTCGTAAAATCTGTATCATTTCAGAAATCGTTTTTTATGGTCTTTTTTGTTTTTCTGCAAGCAGCAGTCAGAAGCAGATAATAAATGGGATGGACAAAAAAAACACAAATGGCTGTTAGCTGCGCTAGAACGAGTGCGCTACCAGGAAAGCCACCACCAACCACGGGACGACAGCCCACACCAACCACCACCAGCCACTACGAGCAACAACAACTTCTGGTGCTCCTGCGGCTCGTGGGGCAGGGGTGGGTGGCGGTGGTGGTGATGGTCGTCGTTGTGGTGTTTGCTGGTGATGGTGGTGTGTGTGCTGGTTGCTTTTTTAGTTGTGTGCGATGATGGTCTTCCTCTTCTCGTCCGATCATCACCGTTGTTGCTCTACTGCCGAGAAATGTGGTATTCACTTTCAAACCTTGACAGCCTTGACATGCCGTGACTGTCACCAAACAACTAGTTTTTAGTGTGGAACACTCCACCCTACACCCTTGACAGCGCATGTTTTGCCTTGCTTGACATGTCTCCCGACATAAAAAAAAAAGCAGCAGCAGCAGCAGCAGCAGTGTTCTGGAATATATGGCAAGCGCTGGTCTGGTGTACGGATGTATCATAAAAAAAAAAAAACATGCTGCTGCTGCTGAACGAGTGCGGACCAGGAACCACCACCAAACCACGGGACGAAGCCACCACCAACCACCACCAGCCACTACGAGCAACAACAACTTCTGGTGCTCCTGCGGCTCGTGGGGCAGGGGTGGTGGCGGTGGTGGTGATGGTCGTCGTTGTGGTGTTTGCTGGTGATGGTGGTGTGTGTGCTGGTTGCTTTTTTAGTTGTGTGTCGATGATGGTCTTCCTCTTCTCGTCCGATCATCGACAAGTTCGACAACAACAATCACGATCGATCATCACTTCAACCCTGACAGCCTTGACATGCGTGACTGTCACCAAACAACTACTTTTTACATGTGGAACACTCCACCCTACACCCTTGACAGCGCATGTTTTGCCTTGCTTGACATGTCTCCCGACATCTTTGCTTGAGAGTTGCCGGTGGTGATGCTCTGTTGCTATATACTACTGCTAGTTTGCTCTACTCGCCGAGAAATCCCAGTGACACAATTTGGCACTGGCAACAGTTTAGGGCAGTCACTACGGCCTAGCTCTCGATCTCGGCACCGCTTTCGACACGAGCATAGCACAGGACGGTCGGCTTACAAATAGCGGGCCTCTATCAGTCCCGAGCGTGTCTGAATCGGTTGAGTGTACGCGTCGCGCGCCAAAAAAAACAGCAAAGCGAACGAAGTGCAGACGAAGTGCGAGGGACAAACCTCAATATTAAGCTATTCTTAAATAAAGGCACGCTGGGCAGTTTTCAGAACTGTTTTTTGTCCGTTTGTGTCCGTTCGCGACCAGGGGGGTACACCCCCACGGGCACATACCCAACCCATTAGGAAGAGCATCTATTGATGCTTCGAAGGGCTGCGCCCTTCTCAGCATCAAATATCTCCTCATTATTACAGTGTGGTAGTACGCCTCGTCGTTGCGGCTGACGTGTACAATGTCGAATGATACGTGGTTTTCGCGGCATATATGAATATGAAATAAGAAACACTGGAAAAACTACAATTTAGTCGAGAAAATAAGAAAAATATAAAAGAAATGCCGTCAATGTTGCTGGTGTGGGCACACGAATATAATTTGAGCCTGGAAGCCAACTGACGTTTCTTAACTGAGCCCTGTTTGGACACTTCTGTTGTGTGGGACTTTTTTCGTTCAAAGTTAACACGCTACTGTATGGGTCAACATACGATTTAGTGTATGTTGTTGTTATCTCACATTAAACTCGTTTCAGTTGCTAATCCCTATAGTCTGATCTAGCAAGATCACGGCCCGTGGTCACAAAAGTGCTAGAGCCATCAGAGAATCTAAAGAACACGTACACTTAGCAGGGAAAGGTACACAAGTCCGAAGAGGTACACCTAAAATCCCTACAGCATGTTATGCGTGTCCAAAACTGAACTACACGCCCGCAATCTCCATTCGACTACAGCAGCATCCCCCCCCCCCCCCCCCTCCCACTCTTTACCAATGAATTTGCCGACTACAGCGTAACTACTGTCTGAAGTGCTGTCTGTACAAAAACAAACGGTAGGCGTGGGAACAAGATGGAGCACGCAGCTGCTGTCTGAAGTGCTGCCAGAATGACAGTCCGCGGGCACAAAGTGAAAAAGAACAGCCAACCAAAGCCATCATGTCCATTGACAATTACCCGAATCTATCCTGAACGGTCTGTGTTAGGCACAGCATTATAAACATCGACACTGATTAGGAATCGTTCCACATTGAAGGGGTCTTCCACGATCAGGCACACAATGAAGGCACCCGGGGTGTCCGCGCAAAAATCCGCGCAAAAAATGCTTCTAATAGTTGAATTACGAGATTCGAATCTCATATGGGTCGGACGTTGGAGTATATTTACTAAATTGAATAAAGAACGGAATAAACTGCTACTGCTGAGACCGCCGAGTAGCACAATTCAATGCGAGTCTACGAGGGAAGAAAGGGCTGAAGTCTTCCCGCGATAGAAATGCAAGGCACTAACCGTAGTGGGGGTTCAGGGAGAGGAGCCTACGCTGTGGCCCCAGACCTGAGTTGCGACTATTAATAGAAAGGGGAGAGAGAAAAGAAGGGCGAATATAATGAATGGGATGGAAAAATCAAAACCGAAACCAAAACAAAAATAAATGAAAAAGTAAGTAATTACGAGGCGGTGCCGACATTGTGCACAATAATTGCCGAACAAGGTCCAAATGTGCACTCCGTTTTTAAGGGTCCCCTTCGGTCAAAGCAAAAACAAGTACTCGAGCCTTATGAACAAAACATCGTTCGTCTTTTTTACGGTAGAAATACTACTTCTGGTACAATAACACCTTATCATTACTTATTACCGAACACGGCGTAGCTCCAGTTCTTATGCTCAGACCAGCTGGGACCAACGTATGGCATTGCTGTGTTCGAATCACGCGACGAAAGTGCTCAGCAGCAGGACTTTTGGCCGCTTCGGAGCTCCTGTGTGATACGTACACTCTGCTGCGGCCGCGTACGACGCTACGGACGATCGAACTACTGTAAAGGCCCAGGTAGGTTTGTCTACTAGTGCTCGGCGTCCTCGTCGAAAAAATGAGTACCAACCTATATGAGCTATGACCCTCCAAAAAGGGGATCATAGCCCATAGTATCAACAGCCGAAGGAACTGCCCATTTTCAAATTCGTCTTTGGATACACTCAGGTATGGGGAATCGTTTTTTATTGAGAGGCATTTTTCGTGATGCAAAAGGCGTCGGGTCGATCCGGCTCCTGAGACACAAATGACCCCCGCTCTCTAAACCTGCTCACAGGGTATGAGCATTAAAACTGGAGAGATGTCGTTCTCGGTAGGGAGTCATGGAATATCAACATGATACTAGAAATAGTATTGGAACTGAAATGGATTGTTTTTTTTCAAAGACTGACGTGTTCTTTTATTTTCTGCCCGAAGGGGCGAGCCCTGAACTTCCTGCATACTGCAGAACATATATGTATACCTTCCACGCAGCCATGTCCACCGATGTAGCGAAGGGCGGACTATACATATTCACACAACAGGTTAGATATTAATACCCGTACAATCATCAGCTGTCAAGAGTAGTACAAGACAGACCAAAACGCACTCTGCAATGGTAGACGGTCTTATCAAGTGGTACATGCGCTGAAAACTTCACACATAATCCGGTAAATACTACTATTAATACTACAGTAGTAGTAACCATCTGAGAACAATACTTTTTTTCTTTTAATAACGGTATTTGCCGTTCATTTTTTGTGGCAAGAAAAAAATTCCGAAAATATCAAAATGAAGATCCACATTTCCATCTCACATATTTCGTGTTGTGCTTCAAGCTGTGGAAAAAGAGGTCAGCCCGGCATAGACAGCAACATAGGCATGGCCCAGAAGAAACACACGGCCCGATTGAGCACTTGTACCCGAAGCACTGCGGTTGGACGTACCGCAAAGGCTTGTCTCTGCTTTCTGTTTAAAATCTGCAACTGGTTGATCGAGTTTCGTTTGCCGGGAAAACTTTCACCACCATCAGGGGGGGCTCCGCACCCGTAAACTCTTGTTGGCGTCCACCCAGGGACCCAGGGCGAGCTTTCTCCGGGAACAGAATTTTGTTTAGAGGCTCGCGGCCCGCGGGGCGTGCAGTGCTCTGCCCTCGGTCCGGCCAGAAACGCGGCGGAACCTGCGTGTTGGTCGTTGCTCTTACAGCTCACGATAGTAACCGACTGACAGCTCGCCTCCGAAGCGTTTTCTGGCGCTTCAAACGGTTGGTCACACGGCCCGAGGTCACAGGGAGCACTTTGCAAGCAGCAGCGTTGCGTGGCGTGCTCTGGGGGTGGAGCACGGGCTGGTCTGCTGTTCCCGGCCGTCGGTGCTGCTTGGGGCCGTTTGGGCGTACGTATCTCTCTGGGTATACCATCACGGACGACATCACCAAGTCTGAGAGGTGAGACCATTTGCCTCGCACAGAGTTCGCCTCGACCCCTCTACCAGAGGAGAGTCGTCGTGCAAAGTCTTAGTTGTATACCTCCTTCCTAGCTCGAGCACGAGTAGGCTGCGCATCTACAGCAGTATGTAATCATCAGCGTCCAAAAAAAACCCAGCTGATTCTATAAAAAAAAAGAAAAAAACAACATGCCTCCGGCGATTTGCCTGCTCGTACGTACAAGTACGTGTGGTTTGATGCGATCTTGTCTTTTTTCTTTGGAACAGGTCGTGCGTGTGCCGCGTGCTCATCACAACAGCAGCAACACAACATGTTGCCTTTTGTATTGCAGATCTCTTCCTCTCATTGATATGCCCTCGCCCAACCAAAACTAAAAAAGAAAGGCACTGCCTTCATGCAATATTTGAGCAGTACTGCTGCTGTAGACTACGGCACACAGTACGCATACAACAATAAGTATGCTCTTGTGTGTGTGGATGCACGTGTGTATGTGGATATGTATGCTGTTTTTTTCAGGGTACTCGACGGTAACGTTCTTCAGGCGCTCGCTACAGTATAACGAGGCGGTAAGGGAATGCGCTACCACACGTACTTGTACGTACGAGCAGGCAAATCGCCGGAGGCATGTTGTTTTTTTCTTTTTTTTTATAGAATCAGCTGGTTTTTTTTTGGACGCTGATGATTACATACTGCTGTAGATGCGCAGCCTACTCGTGCTCGAGCTAGGAAGGAGGTATACAACTAAGACTTTGCACGACGACTCTCCTCTGGTAGAGGGGTCGAGGCGAACTCTGTGCGAGGCAAATGGTCTCACCTCTCAGACTTGGTGATGTCGTCCGTGATGGTATACCCAGAGAGATACGTACGCCCAAACGGCCCCAAGCAGCACCGACGGCCGGGAACAGCAGACCAGCCCGTGCTCCACCCCCAGAGCACGCCACGCAACGCTGCTGCTTGCAAAGTGCTCCCTGTGACCTCGGGCCGTGTGACCAACCGTTTGAAGCGCCAGAAAACGCTTCGGAGGCGAGCTGTCAGTCGGTTACTATCGTGAGCTGTAAGAGCAACGACCAACACGCAGGTTCCGCCGCGTTTCTGGCCGGACCGAGGGCAGTGCACTGCACGCCCCGCGGGCCGCGAGCCTCTAAACAAAATTGTGTTCCCGGAGAATGCTCGCCCTGGCTCCCAGGGTGGACGCCAACAAGAGTTTACGGGTGCGGAGCCCCCCCTGATGGTGGTGAAAGTTTTCCCGGCAAACGAAACTCGATCAACCAGTTGCAGATTTTAAACAGAAAGCAGAGACAAGCCTTTGCGGTACGTCCAACCGCAGTGCTTCGGGTACAAGTGCTCAATCGGGCCGTGTGTTTCTTCTGGGCCATGCCTATGTTGCTGTCTATGCCGGGCTGACCTCTTTTTCCACAGCTTGAAGCACAACACGAAATATGTGAGATGGAAATGTGGATCTTCATTTTGATATTTTCGGAATTTTTTTCTTGCCACAAAAAATGAACGGCAAATACCGTTATTTAAAGAAAAAAAGTATTGTTCTCAGATGGTTACTACTGTAATAGTTAACATTCTGAATATCGGTTTAACCGCTTCTCTGTTCCAATTCGCTCGTGCTCTGGTCAACTCAACACAGGTGAGGGGGCATCCTAATATTGTCGACATGCTAGGTATCTGCAACACGACATTGGTAACCCAGTACCACTCTACCTCCCTAAACTTGGTCATATGGAGTAAACGAGATATCTTCTCTATCGAAAGGGTTGTTTCCATGGCCCTTGATGCAGCGATGGGGCTACAAGCGCTGCATGAGGCCTCTATCGCGCCGATCGTGCACTTTGACTTGAAGCCGCAGCAGCTGCTATTGGCCGAAGATGGACGATTGATGTTGAACGATTTCAACATGGCCCGATTCATGGGCACACACGGGAGTGGAGCCGCTTGCCCTTTCAACATTACCGGTCGGTGGACAGTGGGGGCTTGGCAAGCGCCGGAAAAAATCGCCGGCAAGGTATTATAAGCCGACTGCAACAAATGACTGTTCATGCTGACGGCACCCTAATACTACAATCCAACACGAAACTTCGAGATGCTCGTAAGACAGTGAAGCGCCGTAACGTGCATAAACAAACACGAGTGCAGGGCGGTCTGAATATTGTATTCCATAGAAAAAAGACAAATATTGCAAAGGTATGTTCGGTAGGGTACGTACCGAACTGTACCGGGGGTATTTTTTCGGTAGATACCGGTACCCGACACTTCGGTAAGTTCAGTTATTTTTCAATACCGGTACCCGACACTTCGGTAAGTTCGGTATTGTTTCGATACCGGTACCCGACACTTCGGTAAGTTCGGTATTTTTCCAATACCGGTACCCGACACTTCGGTAAGTACGGTACGCCTACCCGAATAGACTCCGGGTACCGGTATACCCTCGACCACAATACCGGCGGTGATCGGTGCGGCCTCGATACCGGGGAATCGGGTATATGTATGCAATACGGACACACATTATGACATTTAACAAGGTACCTGGTATGTATTTGTGGCAGCAGCAGCAGTCTTTTCTACATTCATGTATCCATCTGGTCCTTGGCTCTGGACTCTGGAGTGACACAACGCACTCATCTCACACCCACCATGAACGGCTGCAGACACAACATAACAATCGCGGAGAGTACGGAGCGAAAGGATAGATTATATTATCACCAAGTCGCGCCGGTGGGGTTCGAGGCGCCGCCGAGGCGGTGCTATGGCACGCTCTGCGCAGCTTCGTGTAGTGGGAGAAGCTCCGACTGCTCACCTGAGAAAGTACTCGTATCATGCATCCTAATTACGGACTTCAACGCGACATCTAGAATCCATCACTGCTCTAATTGTATTCAAACAGTGATGTACCATCAGCAGCTGCAGCAACACTACGCGAGGTTGCCGATGATCTAAACTGTATGCCGAGCTTCGACGTTGGGAGATTGGGGTATAGAACGGGCTTCAAGCGTAGCACTCGATGGCAGTGAGTTGCACGCGTGGACTGTATCAAATATACAGTAGAGCCCACAGCAGCAGCACATTGCCCAAGGTGGAGCTGCTGCTTCTGCCCCTCTGCTGCTGTGTTCTGTTGTTGCTCTTGCTGGGGCTGGTGCTGCTGCTAACCATGCTTCCGATTGCTACGTGGTTGGGATGGGGGCGGCAGCATTGCCATTTTCTCTGTCATTGGCGCCGCCATCTGTTTGCTGTTGCTACAAGTACACATTTATGTAGGGTATGTTCGGTAAGGGTACGTACCCAAGTATACCGGGGGTATTTGCTCGGTAAATACCGGTACCTGACACTCGGTAAGTTCGGTATTTTTCCAATACCGGTACCCGACACTTCGGTAAGTTCGGTACGCCCGCCCTAATATACCCCAGGTACCGGTATACCCTCGACCGCAATACCGGGGGTACCGGTATTTGTTCGGTACCGGGCTCGATACCCTACCGAACACTTCGGTAAGTTCGGTACTTTTTCAATACCGGTACCCGACACTTCGGTAAGTTCGGTACGTGCAACAAATATACCCCCGGTACCGGTATTCCCTACCGAACTGGCATTGTGTTTGATAGAAAAACACCTCGTGTTCAAACCACGCTTTAGATGGGGTAATCGGAGAGGGTTTCGAAAACCATTACTGGGCGTGCTTTCATTTTATTTCAAAATAATATCGTATTTCAAAAAGGCATCATTTGGGCGCATGAGGACCGTTCGAGCAGTTTCCCCGTGCCGATGCCGTGGGTGCCTTGGGATTACCCTCGTTCGGCTGGGCCGACAGTAGGTGTATGAACAAACGCGCGTGTGGAGTACGACGCGTGCTACGATAGAGGCATGATCACGTTTTAGCAGAAACAATTAAGGAATGACGGGACTCCTTAACCAAACACCGTCGGAATTTAATTCGTGCGACGAGCTGTTTGATTGTTTTGTAGCTAGGCCCATTGAATTGTTCATCGGGTAGCACTTTGGTTGTTCTCGATAATCGTGCTTTGGGTGAGATATAAAGCTCCTTACGTGGAAGGCCTCAGAAAAACAATGGTGCACCTCTACCGTAGGATGTATCGTACGTTGATACCATATACCAGGTATAAACCAGACAATACACTAGTTCACTGGACACGACTCTATAAATGGGATGCATATCCGTGTGGCCAGGCTACTGAAGTGCTTTGCTCTGAGTAATCCATGTTAAGAGGAGGAAAAAACCTAGGCAGTGGTCAAGCCCACCAGCGGTGTTTCGTTGACAATTCATTTATGTAAGTCAGTGGCACGTTAGTGGTCGCTGGAAACCGCACAGGTGGACGGAATCCGGCCTACCAGTATTCGAAACACGAAAAAAAATTGGCAAACGCCAGGTGTTCTAAGCACATTTTGCGTCGGAAATAACCCAGCACGGGACGGGTTTCTCTACAATGTACGGCATCTGCGTCCAACATTATGTGCCTAAAAGTGTTACGAAGATCTCTTTGTTCGATTGGCCCACATTTTGTGGATCTTGGGTGCTTCGGAAGGATCGCAAACGTGGTTAGAACGTGTGACGTCTGTCCACCTTCGAGAAGGAGCTCGAAACGAGGGGGATCCCGCCCAGCCATGCCACGCGATTGTTCGTAGCAGCTCGTATCGACATATACGTATCCAATGGCTGGATTACCCTCCGCGTCAACATGGCTTTGCTCTGTGCCGCCTCTTCCTTGCGCCGTGTTTTTCTCTTCATGCTTAGCATTTGACCGAAAAGGTGGACATCTACAGCATGGGCATGATATTCTTCTCTCTGATATCTGGAAAGCTGCCTTTTCCGCCCACGGAGAGTGGTAGCCAGATGATCCTGCAGGGTGCACGGCCTGCGATTGACCCTTCCTGGCACACAGGCTTCATGCAGGTACGTTGTAACTGTATCTTGTGTCAGGCAGGCCGTAGAGGGTCCATTGATGTATGTATGTTTCGTGCATTCAACATGTCTAGTGCACCCACCAGCAACGCCCTTTGGGCACTTTTTCTTGGTAGCTTGTTTGTAATGCGAGTTCCGAACTTAAAACAGCTCCAAACGAGAAGGACCTACGTCCAAGCTCATGGAGGGAAGTTCGACAGTGGAGGTTTTTACAACGAAACCCACAACCTCGTGACAGATGCACATTTCGTACTGCGCGGATACTTGATGACTGAAACGATTTATTTGTGTCGATGAGGGTGCCGTTCAGAACAAAGTAGTTGATGTGGTGCTGGATATGCTTCTGCCCTATGTTCGGCGTGTCCGAGATCCTGGAGGGTACATATATGGGGGTCGCCTTATAATAAAGGCCACCCGTGCGTAGTGACTGCAGATAATCGTGTCTCTTAGAACAGTCAAGTCCGTAAATCAACAGGGCGGACTTCACTCCAAATTCGCCACCCATCGACTAAGGGTCGTTCTTATCGAGCAGCTGTTTTCCATAAGTTCCAGTATTTGTTTCCAAAAACAAAAGGAAAAAGAGGAAATATTGGAAATATTGGAAATATTGATAATTCTTCAGAGGGCAAAATATTTGGAACGCTTCACGTTCCAATAAATGGGGGGGGGAAACATGTAAAATATGGAAATATATACAATTGCGCGAAAAATAAATTCAGAAAAATTGGACAATTTGGAAATGTATGGCTCCGATAATAATGGTTCTAAGCATAGTCCCGCGCAGCCATGGGCGTGTCTGAAATAACATTTCCTGTGTCTCCGACCCGCTGTAACTGGTCGTACCGCATTCCTTCTCTGCAGGTTGTCCAGAGCATGTGGCAAACGGAACCGGCGGACCGACCTTCGGCTAGACAGGTCGTTGCGCGCCTGCAGGGCATTTTGGATGCATTGCCTACATAGTGCATCGGCACCGCAGACAGCGCAAACGTATGCCCCTGTGTAATCGCCAAACCGTGGCAAAGCTAAACTCGGAAGCCGAGAACTAGCGAAAGAATAGGGCGCCCAGACGCATGCTACGGCGGAGGTGCACCATGTTTTTTCCTTATAAGGGTGGTCACTTGAGGGGCTCTATACCTCATCATACAACTGTTTTTGGAGGGAAATAAAAGTGCTATATTACACGGTGAACAATCCCATGGCCTGAGCATGTAGTGAAAACGATTGCGACATAAAAACGAAATTCCGACGATTTTTGGTTCAGGAGCCTTTAATAGCCTTCGATAGGCTATTCAGAAAACAATTCGGCGTAAAAGGGCTACCTCTATCGTAGCACGCGGCCGCACTCTCGCGAGGGGCCCTGGCCTGCCGACACAACAGTCAACAAAGAAAGGGCGGCCCTGTTGCTGTTAGCGGTGTTCAGGTTATGCAGGCAGCCGAAAGGTTTGTCCGTGGTCCCTAGCCAGCCTTGTCGTCGACGCTGGAGCTTTGTTGCCAATCGGGGGCACAAGAAGAGCGATAAACACTCATATAGCGGTAGAGGTGGGTGAAATGTCGTTTATTTGTAGCTTCAGTGAGTGTCGATTGCATGTTTTCGCCAAAAGAGGGGCCCGTTATGTGGTGTTAGTTGTTACTCTGACTTGACAGCTATGTAATCGCGGGGGAGACGTTGGTGCGAGATGGGGACATCAAATGAGTAATGCAGGGACGCTATCTAGACAGCGAAGGTGCCGGGGAGTTCGTTGGTTGTTATACTGCAGTGTTTGTTACTGGGTCTACAAATGCTTGAGGCTTATATCACGTGGCGAGTCCTCGGATTCAGCCACCGTCGAATGGCTGGCCCTTCGTTGGCAGTGGATGATGACGTCGCGGTCCATGTATGATAAAGTCCCATGATGCCGAAGATATAAACGATTTACAAGATATATATATTATATATACATATATATTCCAAGGGTTCGGGGTGCTAATGGTGCAGGAACGTGCACGTGTGTATGGAAAAGGAGTAGCAGTTTCACAATCCGTGGTTTAAGGCTCCTAGTGCAATGTGTCTTTGTTTATCACTTGAAGACTGCATACCACGTCACCCGAAGGGATATGCCATAACCTCAATCCTGATACAAACAGGTTTGTCGAGGTCGTAGTATATAGACAGCCGTGTCGTAGGGGTGGGACGTACGTGCGATAGGGAACAATTCCAGTTTCAAGTCCTGCGCTGTCGTCTAAGCGGCCCTGTGGATGCGGTAACACGTTCCTACGACAGCGGGCACCAGCAACGCAATCGCTTCATGACCATGGTCTTCAATCAGCCTTGATCGCGCGGCGTGGCACTCGTAAAAGAGGGGAGCACCAGAAGAGTATTGAGGTGGCCCCCAGAATCGTCCCACTAGCCTCTCTATTCGTCATGTGTATGTGTATTATGAGTGCTTGCCATCTCGCAATGTACACCGTGTTTCATGCGTGCAAGGAATCACGATGGACCCGTCTTTTCGCATAACGTCAACAGACATACGCCCCCTCTCCCCCCACTCCCGCCCGCGAATGGTGCAATTTAATATCTTCGCCGCGCGCACATTCTACAAGCAACCTTTATGTATGAAAACCTACCCCCTGGACACATGCTACGGTAGAGTTGCACCATAAACGTTCTGAGGGTGGTCACTTGAGAAGCTCTATACCTGCAGTAGCCTGCACACTGATTTTGGAGGAAACTAAACCTTCTACCCGATGACCAATCCCATGGTTTGAGTATACAATGAAACCTATTGCATCACAAAAACGAAAACACGACAAGTTTGGGTTAAGGAGCCCCGTCACTCAGAAAAAAAATACCCAAAAAGTGGCACCTCTATCGTAGCACGCGTCCCAGTCCAGTGGCCAATGGAGAGCATAACGGCAACGTTTAGTATGAGTGGGCCCACGTGTTGGGCGAGAGGCCTCATCGAACGCAATCCCTACTTTACAGTGGTACGATCGACGAAGCTGCAGATTCGAACAACACTAACGTCGCTGGCAACGAAAACGCAGGCAGCGATGGCACGGCAAGGGTGAATGTAGCTCGATGAGTTCGAACCAGTACGGGCTGCAAGTCTTATGGTTGTGCTTTTCCCCTGCAGACCAAACGCCAGAGAACAGAGGTCGTGGGCGACATACTTACCATCTCCCACACCCAGCTTGATCTATGTATGCATGCATTAGCTTTATGTAATTGCTAGGTTTGCGGTCGGGGCATGCTGTGCGGCGGATCATACTGTCGCACTCAGCCCTAGCTCAGAGTGGAGGTTATTTGGGGGTCCAATCAATACCCGAAATTGGAACAAGGTTGTAATCTTCATCGTGTTAGGGCTCGAATGTGTGAGACAATGTTCCGGAGCCCCAGTCATCGACTTCACCCTCTGCCCAACTGGCAAGACCAGGAGAAGGTCGCAACACATTCCTATCAACCTATAGATGGTGGCCACAGGCGGCCAAACAGGACGGGGATATGATTGGCAAACCTTGCTCATGTAATATATGCAAACACCGCAATAAGCGCCCAACTGTTGGAGGTGTTTCTACTAATAATAGGAGTAGAAACGGTGCTCCGTCTCTAAAGTAACGCGTGGTCAATGGACAATGACCACTGCATGGCAGGCAGCAAATGAGAACGCCCCCCCCCCGAAAAACCCAAGCCAAACACTGCAACTCCAACTCAAGTACAAATCCGCATGAAAACACACCAAATACGCGATTCTACAAAATCCAGTAACCACCCGATAGTGCTACATCTCGCATCTCGCCCACGTAATCGAGAACGAGAAATAATGGCAATTTCATCCTTTTAGTGGCAGTCCCAAGCCAACCTCCAAGCACCGTTCTGGAGGACACGAACAAGCGGAACGTCGTCGTACGCGTCGTTCTTCACGCGTGCACTCAGATATAATCTGCTCTATCAGCGCCTGAAACAAATAACCATCTTCTCTTCGTACTGAAAGTAAATACGTAGGCGATCGATATCGCTCCCCTCTTTTGGAAAAAATGGGTAATCCTCGCTATAATAGCTCAAGTCATGAACTAATACATCCAATCCACCCCTGCACTACCTCAACCCTACGGTTGGAAGGTTCTTGTAGACATATGAATAACTTTTTATGATACTGATACCATGTACCTGGTACAATTTGTGATCTCCGAAAAAAACGCTAGAATTACACTGCTGTTATCGTTGCAGTTAAACGTTCTGAAAATCGGGTTGTTTCATGAATACAAAGAATACTCAAGTGTTTCAAAAGAGCCAAGTTATAGCAGCAGGCATTACATGTAACGTTGTTAGCCGTACAAAATTCAATTGAACTAACTTAAAGGTGTACTGGTTACCTCGTATCATACGTGGTTGCCAACGTGAATCGGTGGCCGTATCCTCTGCTGTGTGATAACACGTTGAAAATTATAACTGTGCCTGCAACTAAAACTTACAAACCTACGTCCCCCACCAACCGATGAATTTGAGATCGCACAAGATCCAAAGTCCCACCCCTTTATATCAACCCTGACAGAAAGACAACAAATACAACAATCAAGCCGGCCACACCTTGACTTGAAAACGTCGCATGCCTGGGGCGAGCAAGGCTTGTGCAGACCACACGTTCCTTCCGTGATTTCTCTTGTCAAACGGGTAGGTTGGTGCTCTATCCCATTTCGTATCCAACCACTTCCTGCTGCTGCTGCTGCTGCTGCCGCTCACACCAACGCCGTGCACACCCTACAGTAGTCCAAGGACCCACGGACTACTGTACAATGGTACGATCCCGTCAAGTTTAACACCCACCGGGACTCATCGTTATGCCTCGACGATACACACAAAACCATGCACCATCTATACCTCGAAGCGACGCCAACGGGGGGGTCGCGCACCCCATTCGGCGGCACACTGATGCGGCCACCAACCCACTGCGAATTCACCCGCCTGTGGCATGCAGCTGTGGCACAATTGAAGAGGCGCAAGCATGTAAATGATAGTTGTAGCTCCGCCGAAAAGCTCCCGCGTTGCCAACCCCCCCCCCCCCGCCCAAACGGCATTTTGCTGCGGATGCTGCCGGTTGAAGCTGCTCCGCTCCAACTACAAAAATACTCCTGATCTTCCTCATTTCCTCGACCTGTTGTCCAAACAGTTCGTCCTCTGCTACTGCCCTCGCCACACTACAGTGCGTCCGTCCCTCTCGATCATGATAGCATCGAGCTGTCGAGGCAGCAGAAGCCGCTCCCTCACCTCTGAGTCACACCTCCACAGCCGTCCTTCAGGTGCTGCTCTCCTCTAACATAGTAACATTGCCTCGGTGACTCCCGGCCAAGAGACAACGTTTGTTTCATGTTCGTCGCCGTAGACGCGTCTACTTTTGGCACGCGCGGCTGTTGACTTATCACCGTCATCGAGGAAGAGAGCGGACAATGAACAGCACCACCCCCCAAAACACACACGGGTCGTACCGCTATGCTACAGACCTCGCATACACACAGTGTTACACGTATGTCGTGTGCTGCCACGGGGCCTTGCCAATTGTCAATATGTTTCTCTCTGAAGTTCACGAGAGGGTGAATCGAGTGATAAGAATATACCATCACCACGTGTACCAGCGCTACTAACGTACCTGCACGTACCCCGCAGCAACCCCCCTCTACTCCGGCCACTCTCGAGTAAGCTTGTGCGACACAACACGACGGCGATGCACAGCTGTGTTGTCAACCTATATCTACTGTATACATATTATATATGTATGTATCGCCCTGGGGCCCCAACGATCAAATCGAACGAAGAAGCCTGTATCATGCGTATCATACGAGGCCGTCCGCAGGCGATTATATACCTGCACCTAACCCATCCCACTCGGCAACTCGTACATACCATACGAGGTCGTGCGTAGACGATTATTAATAGTTAACTGCATCTTTCAGGGTATCACATTAGCCCTACTGCCTAATGGCTCACGGCGCGACAAGTCGTTCCTCTAGGTGGACGAACGATGACGACCCTAGTCGTGCCCCATACCAGAGCAAACTTCCCACTCATACGCGTCAAATTTTCGCTGAAGGCGTGCTGTCAGTACCTCAGAACCCTCGTAAGGAAGCGATTCGTTTGACGGAACGTGCCCGGCGGCAACTTCGACGAACGAATCTTTCACCAGTGCGGCCACATCTGGATTCGGTGCAACGAAATCCGCGATCGCAGCCGCTTGGTCGCCATCGCCAATACGAGCAAAGTCATGGCAGACCACGAATTCAGGACCCAGCTCCTTGAGGAATGAGTGTATGACAGCAATATCGGTGAGCAGGACCTGCATATACTGCATGTACTCCTGCTCCGGCGTTGGATCTCCCTCGTTGTTGAGGTCTCTGCGACAAAATGTACACAATCGCCATGCGTTTGTTGTAGAGCGATCGGGCAGAAACACGAGCACAAATCGGGTCAGTAGTACGTCAGTACGGGGCTCTGCGATAGCGGCAGGATAGTATTGGTGCCGTTGCTGATGATGATGCGAACGAGCTCCGACTACGTATGTATGCGCGGTTTGTGTGAACTCGCCAGCGGCCTGCGAAGTCGACAAAAACCTTTGCAGAAAACGCGTGGATAACCAGATTGCGTATGCCACCTGTTGTACTGTACGCAATGTTTACAACAACATGAAAATGCAGAAGAAGCTTCGCTATACAAAACCCCAACCGACGAAGATGAACCCCATACTAGTACTACAACAGCAGAGCCGTTATTGCCAGAGAGTTTTTTCCAGAATTTCTATATTTGTGAAAGAATTTCCATCTTTTGGAAAATCTTCAGCGGAAAACAAAAACAGAAAAGTTACATTTTCAAAATTGTGACATAGAACGTCTTGAAACGCCTGGGAAAAAAAACAAAATCTCCAAAATTGACGGCCCTTAATACATGGTATTCGAAAATAAAGAACAACGCTTATGGCGCAATATCAAACTGGTCGTTTCCTCTAACGCACGATTGTAGTGCTGTCATTTTGGATCACCGGCACAAAAATGACATGCGGGTGACCGGGCCGTTGCAACCGATTATTTTCACCCTAGGGAATGCGCGTTTCGGCTCCAACGTTTTCAGTACGAGCATTTACCGTGTTCTTGACCCACAAATCGTACCAGACAAAAGTACGATATATATTAAGGGTATTTTGGCGGTCCGCAGCCTTTTGTTTCATATTGTCCAAAACGCGCGGCGAAGCCGCGCTCGGTTCGAGCCTTAGCCTAGACTAGGGTTGGGGTTAGGGTTAGGGTTATGGTTAGGGTTAAGGTTGGGTTGGGTCGACGCCTCCTCGTGATTTCGTACAAAGAAATATAACATCCAGAAGAACGTAGACCCAGCAAGAAACCGTCATTTATTTGGTCCTTCATCTGGTACGATGTGTGGGTTAAATATCGGTAAAGGCGCCTCATATGTTCTGACCGGCTGAGAGTACCTACCTGTTAGAGTGATCATTTTGCTTGTATATTTGTTTGTGGGCTAACGTATATAGCACATACAGCGCATACAGCGCATACAGTACATACAACGCATACAGCACATACAGCGCATACAGTACATACAGCACATACAGCACATACAGCGCATACAGCACATACAGCGCATACAGTGCATACAGTACACACAGCGCATACAGCGCATACAGCGCATACAGTGCATACAGTGCATACAGCGCATACAGCGCATACAGCGCATACAGCGCATACAGTGCATACAGCGCATACAGCGCATACAGCGCGTACAGCGCATGTAAATGCTGGTTGGGTTGCGCGAACGAATTTCCTCTAAGTCATGATTCGGGTGATATATTGAGCTAACCATGTGAGGAGCTCAAACAAATAAGCCGGCACCCCTAAAGGGGCATTGCTCAACTTGTTTAGGCAATGTTTAGAACGATATGGAGTCAACTTCGGGGGTCGAAGACACCCACACGCAGCACCTCCACGAGAACGTCTATATTTCCGATTCGAAGTACGTGCAGACGGCGAGATTATTTTGTGCCCATTCGCTTGCGAGTATACCAGGTGCACATTTTGTTTGGGTGGGATGTTTTGAGGCCACGGCAGTATTGGCATGGGAACGTTGAGATACGTACGTCTCTATTGTGGTGTGCAGTCACTACGCACGGATAATCGGGTAAACGAGTATCTGGTCTCTTAGTTCGGATAATCGGGTGAATGCAGTAGCCAGATACATGGCGAGTGTGTCTTACTCGTAGTACGGTCCATTGTATATCCACTGCAACACCATCAGGAACGATGCTGAAAACGTTGCTACAACGTTACTAGAACGTTGGAGAGAACAGTACTGGGAACAATACGGACTACGGTATGTAGAGTACATTTATCTGTCAGCAGCATGGACATTGTCCCGCGATGATCGCGTGCTGGAATCCCACGCTCTCTTCTCCTCTTCTCGTTCCCCACTCTTCTCCTTTCCTCTTGATCTCTCGCATCAACCTTATTTCCACAATGACTACATAACCACCGTTTCGAACGATGAGTTTTCTTCATGACACGTGATCTTCACAGACACTTCGGTGCCCCCTTTGTCGTCTCTCTTCACAGAGACAACCTCAACATGCATAATTTTGCAGACAGGTAGAATTCTCAGATCATAGCACTTCGTACATAGTAAACGCGCGTCGGAGTTTCGCCAATCAAACAAGCGACTTTGCCAATAAATAAAGTACGATATTTGCGGACAAACTTCACTTTTCTATGGTTCAGAAACTTGCTTTAAAATGTCCGAGAGTTCAGAGATTTTCAGACCATTTTCGTTATTGTTCAGGCGTAATGAGTTAATACCCCTCACGGGATCACTATTTTTTTGTCTCCACTTGTTCCTGGTACGTCATCTTGCTATTAATATGAAAGTAGTCCAAACCGGTTGCCAGTGAACCAGCTAACGTTAAGTAAAAGTCGTTGTTTCGTCGTTGATGTTGTGTAGCCATGGTCTTACGCTTCATCACGGAAGACGAACCAAATCTCAGATTTTGCGACTTTTCGGGGTGCTCGGTAGCACCTTTGAGTTCACGGAAACGCCTCCTGAGTTGTTTCTGGCTGTCTACGACCGCTGTGTGGCGCACTCGACGCTCTCACACGCACGCACTAAAAAAGGTGTGATGGGATGTCGCTGGCGGTGGTTGCTTGAGAGGAGCTGTAGCGGTCCACAAATAAATGAAGTGCAAACAACCAGTTGGGTTGCTGTTTGTGTCATTTGGTGTCTTACGAATTTCGCTATTTTTCGACAACTAACTGCAGCACCTCATAGTCGAGGCGTAGTTCTCCGTTTAGGGAGGGTGGACGGGCAACCGCACCAGAATCACAAGTTGATGTGTATGAAAAATACAAAGGCGATACACCCGCTCTCTATTACTTCTCGGACCAGCCGAATATCTAAACACAGCGTGCCAAAATACCAGCAGAATATACTTCAGCAAACAAACATCTATAGACTAGAGTCTCCCGGAAACCCGGGGACAGAGGGCGAATATTACCCTTCGTGACCTTAATAATATACGTTACACTTGTATTCCAAATGCCATCTTTCAGGGCTAGAATTTGGCCACGCAATAATATACGCTGCACACTTGTGGGCATCCAGATGGGATCGTTCAGGCTCAGGGCTCGGCTTCGTACGCTTAAAGAGTATGGCATGGGAACCATAGATTCGTTGCGGTAACACGAAAACGAAGGTGAATATTGAAGAAGTTATGTATATCGGGATGACAGGCTCTTGCGCGATCGACAGCGTTTTGACTGAAACAGTTCGAGTACCGTACTACGAGAAATATGTCCGTAAAACCAACACGTCCATGCTCTTACCACCAACACCGATTGTCAGGTAGCGAATGAACCATGGTAATATAAATGTAGAGTATACGACTCGTAGCACTTTCATTTATGATCAAAGCGTTGTGAGCGTTTTTATGGGTCTATTATGGTCTATATACCATAGTGTATACCATAGTAAATAGGATCTACGTTACACTCAAAAACCTACATATTTCTCTATTTTTACTAACAACATTTGGTCCTATTTACTAGTGTTTACTATGGTCCCCCCCAAGAGTATACTGGTATATGATACGACAAATTGTGATGGGCATCGTATCGGGAATTCCGATAAATAGGAAGTTCCGATAAATCGGAAATCGTAACGCGTGTCTATTCGGAAAATACCGAGACCCGATAGCCGATATTATTGTCTTTGTCCTAGCCCGGAACGTGTGTCGCTCTATTGTCCCCTCTCCCCTGTTAAGAAAGCCTAGGATAGCCAATTCGACGTGCTGATGCCACAAAACGAAAAAGACATGCGTGCTGGTCAGCGGTACCATGACTAAATTTCCGCGTTTGCGCTCTGCTTAGCAACCCGCCATAAGAGGTTTTTATCGACCCGACCCGATCCGACGAATACCGGGTTCTTTATCGGATATCGTTATCTCAGTCCTCATACCGGATAGCAATCGATGTTTGCTCTGGTATCTGAAACTACCAGGAAACGTCAGTGTGGCGTTCTCTAGTGGTTTCTACACGAGGCGTTCGTCCATCTGGGGCATACTCAACAAAATGCCAAAATGCCCACACCATCCCCCAGTTCAGAATGAAAAACAAACCGGTTGGGTGGGCGATTCCGATGAACTCGTAGACAAACAAATACGGTCATGCCTGTTCAGTTAAGTTTCATTTCATGTGCTTCCCTCTCCGAAGTATCTGGAAAAGAGGGTTGGTGTCAGCATTTTGTTTGGTTCGGGTTCCCGGGGTTCAGCTCTGTGCATGTTCGACATCCCGCGAGGTTGCGCTTGCAGTCTAGACAAACCTGGACCATGAAATATGTGTGGCCGCCTGGCGCGTGCTATACGATAGGGGTGTAGGGTATAACGTTTTTTGGCTGAAACGGTTTCGGAATGACGGAGCTACTTAACCCAAACCCGTCGGAATATCATTATATATCATTATTTTGTTGCAAGGTTTTTCATTTTATGCGTAGGCCGTGGGGTTGTTGATCGTGTAGATTTTGTTCGGGTGACTTACTGTGTACTTACTGTTAGTACAGAGCTCCTCAAGTGAGAGAGTGTCAGAAACAAACATGGCGCGCCTCTACCGTAGCATGCGTCTTCTCCTCATAACAATCAGTACATGTGGTCCATGCTTTTCCATGATACTGCTGTACCATCCCTTCATAATAGTCAGCACGCATGGGTCACTTTGTACGTGCAACCTCTATCGTAGAGCGCGTCGCACCCCCATCGTGTGGCATGCATTTTGGTCCTGCTCACCTCTGAAAATTCCGATGAACGATATCAGAAATTAATAGATCCTTGACACTTCGCCGCAAGTACACCACCCGCAAGTCAACTCCCCCCTCTTCCGCCATCTCCGCCAGCAGTCGCAGGTCGAAATACTTCAGTGCTTTGTTTGGACCAAACCCATCGGGATACGAGTTTCGAGAAGGCATAGACACCACGGTCCCGGGAAACTCTAGGTCTGCGCCAAGCTGTCCTAGTTTCCGCATGACGTCCCTCGCGCTGCTAAGCGCCGCGTTGTAGTCTAGTGCAGTGCCCGCCATCGAACGGTCGATAGTGTACGCGTTACGTGTGCCAATATCGCCCCTTGATATTTTGACCAGGTGCGAGTTTGTCTCGAACAAGTGGTCCATGACCTTAACAAAATAGTGGTGTCCTGTGCCTTTCAGCCCAACCGCGAAAGCAAAACGCATGTTCGAGCTGAAAACTGTCTTTGAGACAACGGACGCATCACTCCGATGAAACTTGATGCTGGGGGAGTCGGGCGTTGCTGCCACACACAGAGTCATCGCCGTTCCAACGAACGCGCGGTAAAGTGGGCTCATGGCCTTAGGAACTCAGCCGGAAGAACTGCTTCAAACTTGTGTGAGTTTGTGCGCGGTTACACCCGCTTTTTGTTTCACCTGCAGGGAGGGGGGGACGCGGATGCGGGCCGGAATAGCGCCGTAAGTTAACTGTCCGCAAGTGAGTGTACAACAGAAAATGGAACCAAACAATACATATGCCAGCACACGAAATGAAATTATGGCCACCGTCGGTTTTCAAACACCCTGCGGCACAACCATGCGTCTGTGGTGGTAGGGGAAAACAACGTTTCGTTATTTCAGCCGTGGAATTCTCCGTGTGTGCTCCAAACGATTGCCATCCGAGAGTGCATACTCAATTAGGTGGAAACAACAGCCGTTAACGCACTGCAGCAGAGTTTACGTTGGATCCTATACTAAACCAGGTGCTTGTCTACACTTCGCCGGTTTCTTGGATGCCAATTCCTGGTGCTCGATTTCGGGTGACAGCGGTATGAACAGCGTTGAAACGCTTTTCGAGACAACCCATCTTCAGTTGCGTTGTTGCCCTCCTCGCGTGTAGAGATTACTTACCCCGCTCGGCTCCCCCAAACGTCACTCGCTTCGGTATTCGCACACCATTCCAGCGCGTTTCAACAATCGGAGATCCATCCACCACCGAGCTAAGAGGCGTGTTTTCCTTATTTGCGAGACATTTTTGCCTTGTTCATGAGGCATGTTTGCCCTGTAGGGGTAGCACCAACATGTTACGAGGCTCCTCATTGAAGGGTGTCTATATACCTCACGACCGATGCCCCCGCAGGCGTTGCACTTTCAGACTCTTAACTTTCATGACCGGGGGTCTCTTTAGGTAGCACGGTTTGGCTGAAACGTTTTTTGGACGATCGAGCTTCTTGACCCAAAATTGTCGGACATTAATTATTATATTATTATATTATTATATTATTATATTATTATTGTGGGTTGCAACACTTTTCAGGGGATACTTAGGTCATGAGGTTTATGCATCGGGTAGCACTTTCCCTTTCCTCCAAAATCAGTTTGTACTCACTATTAGTATAGAGGTCCTCAAGTGAGGAACTCAGAAAAACCAATGGTTGGTGCACCTCTATCGAAGCATGCGTCCTCAAGTGTTCCTGGCGTTGTTATTACGGGAGGCCATAGTAAGTAGGACCAAATACTGTTATTAATAGTAGAAAAATATGAGTATAATAGTATGCAGTTTTTGTGTGTACCGTAGGTCCTATTGACTATGTATTACTATGTATTACTATGTATTACTATGTATTACTATGTATTACTATGGTCCCCCGTAATAGGTTGCAAGTGATACGGGACGGTATACCACAGACAGCTCGTTCAGTACCCTTCCCTCACGTAATGGTACTGCCTTGGGCACTATTTCGTGCTCGTGCTTTCTCCCATCCAAGAGGTGTATTTTTTGTTGCAGCCTGTTTCGTTACCACAGGAAGTATTTCAGGCAAATGAGCGAATGTGAGAATATTGTCATCATCATCATCACTAAGTGAGCAAACTACCTGGTATTACGTGATACGTTTGCCAAGTACGAGTAGTGATCTTGTTTTAGAACTACTCTTAATGCATAGAAATGTTGGTCAGGTTGCGCAGAACTTTCTTCACGCAGTCATGCTTCGGGTGAGATATAGAGCTTTCCTCGTGCGACGAGCTCAGGGAATAAGCCACCAGCCCTCCCGTGGCACGATGCTCTCCTCACCCAAGCACTGGTTTTGATGAAAGCTAAAACGCGCAACCCGATGAAAATTGACAAAGCGTAAAACACTTCACAAATGGTGTACTAGAGGTCTTATTGGTACGTGAATACATTTTGGGGGGTTAGGAGTGGGTTAGTAACAATATCCACAACCCCCCTCGATAATATTAATATTAATCGTGGAACCCGCCAGTTGGAAAGATAGAAGGAAAATGTCTACCAGGCATTATTATTGCTCCCCCTCGAAGAGGATGATGGGAGGAGGAAGGGGGAAAGGGACGTCAAAATAAAAGGAAGGAAGTGCCCAGGTAGGCAATTCTGCCCGAGTCTCAGTTCTATATCGCACCACAAAAGACACTCACGCGGCTATGCCATAAAAACTTACCCTACCTTATGGTACCACAAATTACTCTTCCTATACGAATGTATGAGAACCTCCACTGCCTGCCGACCTATGGAAAACGGTATCCGACTGCTGTTATACGCATATATACCAAACAAGATGACTCACACCCATCCATGGCATTGGCACGTATTGTACCACAATGGTATGGGAATGTGGGCCCTCGGAACATCCGCCATATAGACCTCCGTATGTACGAGTATATTTTATCAGGTATAGAGCAATACCCAAGAGAGTATTCCAGACACTCCAAACCTAAATACATGCAACCATCTTCCATATATCATATAATACGACGGCAGTGATGGTATTGTATTATGACATTATGACATTATGACAGACAAGGTTTCTCCTTCTGAGGGTGGTCACTTGAATATATTGATTATAGTATAGGAGCTCGATACCTCACCCAAAAACTGATTTTGGAGGGAAACAAAAGTGCTATATATATATTATATACCCGATGAACAATCCCATGGCCCAAGTATAAAACGAAAAACATGGCACAACCAAAATAAAACTCGGCCAAATTTGGGTTAAGGAGTCACTCCGGAAACATTTCAGCCAAAATAAGGTATCTCTACTTCTATCGCAGCACGCGTCCAATAAGAAAGCCAGGGTTCAGATTTATACTTGTAGCATGACCTTCAGCATTGACCACCCTAAATACAGTAGGGTTTCAATTCACAAACACCATATTTAACAGTATTCATTTGAATCCAGAAGCAGCACACACGACGAGCGTGTCTGATGTATCATATCACGCATCACGCAGCTTGCAAAGTTTAGTTCTAACCATTCAATTTGGTCGTACTCACAGCTAACTTACAGCAGCAGCAGTACAAGACACCTAGTAAGAAACAGGCTCATAAGAATCCAGGCTGGCATTTAGAATAAAATAAAAAATGCGAGACATTAATAATAGCGTAAAATCACCCTCTCTCAAATAAGAAATCAATCCTGGGCTAGCGTTCCTGTTTCCTGTTATTTCGGGGGGGCATAGTAAATACTAGTAAACAGGACCTGCGGTACGAACAAATATCTAAACATTTCCCGATTTCTACTAACAACACTTGGTCCTACTTACTATGGCGCCCCGTAATGTGTGTGTATTGTTCACATTGAGTCGTCCTTACTACCAGTCGACATCCAGCACACCCAGTGTATGAGCCGATTCTTCCATCCTAGAGAGATACCAGTTATGTGGTCACAAAATTACTACACAGAGGTACTACGGTGCAATGCAGCAAGCAAAGCAAGCCGTAGTGGGGAGGGGGGAGATAGGCCTACTTAGTGACCCGGGATCTGAGTTACGACTGAAGAGGGAGAGAGAATAGAAGGGCGGAAAAAATAAATGGGATGGACAACAAAAAAAAGCAAAGCAAAGCAGACAACAATGCAATGGAATATAGCAATCAATTCACGGCAGGCACGAGCTACCCTGCTAGCAATCCAGCTACGTGAAAACGTAAGAAAGAAAAGAAAAAGCGAAAAGGGAAAAGGGAAAAAATAAATAATAGAACTATATACATATAATATAACAGATCAATAAACAAACAAACAAAAACGATAACAAAAGATAAAGAAAAAAAGTGTTGTGCTTCTCCCGGGGCAGATGTGACAGAAAAATTAAATTTAAAACAAAAAAACAAGCAACAACAACAACAATAACAACAACGTGAACAGAGCAAGACTACGAACGAAAAGAAAGGATAGGCAACGTCTCTGTGATTTGAGAAAATATGTGTTCCATATTGAGCAAGTATATTATACAGCTATTAATAGTAGTATAACACGCTACAACAGTAAATAGCAAAGCACCTCGGAGTACTTTAACCCTTTTAGAACTGCAGTCCCGTTTTGGGGACAATCCACACTAATTCTAAGTAATTTGTCCCCAAAACGGGACTCCAGTCCTTTAAGGGTTAAACGCCGATTTGGTAGTCAGCGCACAAGGTGACAACGCCAAGCGCTAAATCCATGAAGTCATACTCGTATCGACGAGATCTTCTCAACGCTTCCATTTTCGTTGTGGGTGCGTTCTTCACATTATACCGTCCTTTCTAGGGTTTTGTGACCCCATAACTGGTACCGCTCTAGGATGGAGAATCGGCACAGACACTGGGTGTGCTGGATGTCGACGGGTGTGTGTTTTTAAGCCGTCTTCTCTACCCGTCGACATCCAGCATACCCAGTGTCTGGGCCGATTCTTCAACCTAGAAAGGTACCCGTTATTATGTGGCGACAAAACTACGACACAGAGATACTACGCTGCAATGCAGTAAGGAGAGCAGACAATGCAATAATACCATATGCGTGTCCATGCACAGGGTGACTACAACTACACAAACTGAGTGACTGGGTAAACAACTGGATACAGTAGGCGCCATCAGTAATCACCCCCTGTTTTGGCGAAGGCGTGCGGCTTACTGTGATGTCGACGTTAAGTATACGCCCTCAGAGCTATTGCGTAGGTTATCCACTGTCCGCGTTTTGCTGTATACACATGCGTATCTGTAATTTATTATAAAACAGCTGAGCGTATGTTCCGTCCCAGTGCGGAAGTGCAGACATGCTCGGTCCACGAATGTACGCTCGGCCTTAGCCTGGAGTCACTGATGCAGACTCCTACTCTTCATTGATGCGCCAGTCAGTGGGATGCCACCCTACATACACGGCCATACCACGGAACCCTCTGTCACACCAGCATTCCCAGTAAACCTTTGTGCGCGAGATATATACCGTCAGCAACAGCCTACCTCCGAGGAACGCACACGCTTCGACTATTATCCAAACACCAACCTACCCGAAGGCTCCTCCATAGGACACGTACTATAGAATATGCTGGTCACCAATCTCCGGTTTGTCCAAACAAAGGACCAACCGGTATACACCTCACCCAGCAATCAATTCACAAAGTCCCATAATAGCCAAGCCGACTAAAAGTGTCGCGCGTGAAGGCAACACCGAAGCAGGGGATGCCGCTGCTACCCGGCTTCTTCTGTACCAAGTGCAGTCTACACCTCCGCTTTACCCTCCAGCTAGTACTGCACCACACTACTTCAACGAATTGCACCAAAGTACGACTACATAATACATGATTCAAACTTCCTCCGTTTGGAGTTCCCCGTATAAGTCTGGATGGCAATTTATTTCGGGGTCGGCAATGATATCGTAGCTCTCGAATTCCCGGGCGCCCGCAGAGACCGCGACGACATCGGAGTCGACACGGCAGCCGGCGCTTTAGGGGGAGCATGTGAAACACGCAGAACGGGTTTCAGTATTCAAGTGTACTGAGTACGTTCTGAGTTGAAGACCCTCGTTTGTCCCGAACGTTTAGGCTTAATACTTTGTAATGTACCCCCCACTAACCAATATATGTCGCCGTAGCCCAAACGAAGGCAAAACTCAACCTGATTGTTTTTCACGGGATATCGCCGACTATGCGGGTAATCGAATCCTCACCCCATGAGAACGTATCACCACTTGTGAGCTGCACCCTCGGCAGTCCATGCCTACTGTACCCCAGACGGAATTGCGCGGCAAGGGACTTATCAACGGGATAACAGGTGGATGACGTCAATGGCTCATATCTGAAACGGCGGAAAGTGACTCTTCCCTACCACGTCAGTTGCACAATAGCTGCTGGCGGGTGATACATATTTCCTACTCATTTAAATGTTTGGCAAATACCGTATCGATCGTTGTCCTTGCTCTACGTGCAGTAGCTCCAGGGAGAACGAGTGTATTCCCTAAACGTACACGCTCTCGAACGCTCGAGCACCATCGGGGCGGGCACCGTCAAATGACGTACAAGCCTCGAACTTCGAAGTGTAAACGAACTGTGAAAATGAAACATGTAACATGCACGTCAGAACACCGCCGCTCAGCAAACCGCGATCCTTGTCATCTGGAGCAGAAATACCTTCAAACACCCTCCTAAATGCGCTCCATGGATGGCTAGGCGCTACGACGTATCGTTCTCGTACCCCTGCACAAGCAAGTGCATGGTTACGTCCTCCGCGTACTACCCGCTAGGTCGCCGTTGTCACAACACCCGGCGATAACCGTTGATGCCGGTCTTCCCCAGGTGGACCCAGGATAAGATGCCACTCTGGCCCCGCGCATATCATCGTCACCATCGTCTAATGGGGTTTTAACCACCTCATCCAGGGAAGGGGGGATGGGGGGCAAGCTCATTCCGACAAACGTGGGCAGGTTGCAGGTTGGCTCCAAACACTGTCTGGTCACGCCGCTCCCTCCTTCTGGCACCCACACCGTCCGCGATGTTTCTACGCGGGACACTCGATTGCTGTGAAACATAAGGCCTTCTCTTTGACTGGACTCGATGTCTCCGACAACGTCACCGGCCCCCTTTATGCGGATCCGGGGATGGACTGTTTGGGCATTGTTTTTGTCGGAGATGATGATGCTCACGTTCCCTGTGTCCTCCTTGCGTACGAACACTCGTATCCCGGAGGAAGAGTCGGTATCGGTGTTGACGCCGGACAAGGCTACGGCTCGAAAAAGCTCGTCCCGGTCGTAGACGTCCATGACCACGCCAGAGCGGAGATATAGCGACATCGTCAAACCAACGAGCGTCAGCAAAGTAAGGTACGCGAGGCAGAGCAACGAATCCACGTTGGATTCCAACCCGCATGCTATAGTCTCCAGGTTTTCTATCTTCACGAAGTCATTGGTGTGGTGCTCGCCGAACGGCCTGGCACCTGTACGGTTGTTGCTCCATGAGTGTCCACTCTTACTCCACATCCGTACCATCTCGAAGCTTTACTGGCCGCTTGCCTTGCCGTGCACAACTGCAGTTACTACGGCCTGCGCGATCCGTGTGGTGGCCGCGATATGAAATTCGTGGTTCAGCTCGGTGGAGCTGCCGTACGTTCTACCGGCAGTCCAGACGGAATACATGAAGCTAGGATGGATGATGGTCTCCTCCACAATAATGTACACCTTTCCATCCGACCTCGTCAGCAGAATGGCGGGAGGCGGCAGGATCGCGTCAGTTGATCCGTCCCGTACGTTGGATAGTTCAGGTCCGTTCGTGCATTCGACAACGTTTCCCCATATGTCTCCCCCGTGGTACATCTCCCTCATGCTGTGCTGTTCACTATCTGCGCACTGCACAATCCCCACCGTAGTGTTATCCCCGCCTAGGTAGTACAGTTTAGCCGGTGCTTCTTGCGCGACGGATGACCAGGAAGCTACGCGAATCTTGCCGTTGACCGGACCATGGTGACACGTACCGTTCCCTATCACGTTGTACATGGAATCGGCATAGCTGTCATGAACGTTGGATAGACTTCTCGAACCAGGGTCTTCGCAGTCGAAATCCGCCTTCGGTATCACCTGCTTCCGTGAGGTACGTACGACCGACACACATAATTATCAGTCATGGAACCACAACGAACAATATATAAGTTGGAGTTCAGCATAAAGCGTACACACGTGGAGACATTATAACGCCTTATGAGCAGCTTTCCGCGGGCGACGCCTTGAGCGAGCAGACAGTTGGTATAACCGTGGGAGCAGACCTCCCGGGACCTACAGTAGTGGCCTACCTGCCAATCGCGAATTGTAGATTTGTCGGTACCAGCGACGAGCACCACCGGGGGCGGTCGATTGAGCATTTCGGCGTCGCCCTCGACAAAGGCCAAGCCCAACGATAGCTCCAAACCACAGGATGCCACCGAAGAAACGGCGAGTAGCACGGTTATGATCCGCGCGGTGTCCCATTTCCCTCGACCTCGGCACACCTCTGCCACCAGGGAGTACTGTGTAATTTCCACCGTCTGCCGCTGTTCAATGGCTCGCCAGGCGCGGTGGGCTCTCACCGTCTTGAACGCAGACGAAAGCACAGGGTGCAAAATGAAGGCCAGGATAATGAAAGACACAGCCATGGCTCTTGTACCGTCCACGCCCTTGGTGTCTATCGACCAGGTCCCCTTCGAAATGAAGGTCAGTAAAGTCATTTCGGCTCGGGGTGTTCCGTTGCCCCCCGACGATGGAGTAGATTTTTCCTTGCTTGCCCTTATCACCACCTCCGTCCCTCCGTACGAAAGGGACAGGTTTGACAGAAACCGTACTGCTGCCAGACGCTTGTCGAGGTTTCCTATCCGTGCGCGACGTCTCGCGGTTCTCCCCTTAAAAACGTGCAGAGCCTTTCGCCTTGTTTACCGCTTCGTACCGCTTCTCTCTTGATGGAGAACAATGTTGCCTTGTCTGTGATCTGTCGGACGAGAGGCAACGGAAGGGGTTCAACTAGTTCAGGACGGTGTCCACGGTCTTGGTTTTAAACTACTTTCGACTGACTAGATGTTGGGATGTGGTTTATACCAACAGAAGGGTTACAGCACTGGGTATGTTGTGTGTTAGGGAGGGCAATGTCACAAACGCTAGGGGTGGAGTCTTGTTGTCTGAGCTCTTCGCATGGGCAGCTTATGACCCAACCGCAAAAAGTCTCGGAATAATTTTGCCATAACAATCTGACCAACACATGTATGCACTGGTGTCTTGGAACGAAACAACAGAAGCGTCGTCAAATGATCATAGTAGCCGCCCCTACTCATCAAATCAGATGGCCATAACGTAAAGAGAGACGGCCAAGTTCGTATACTTGAGCCTGCCTTAGCTACCCGATTGCTGATCTCTCACTCAAAACCAACCGACGGATTCGTCCCCTGTTGCAATGCCTCAAGCGGTTCGGACCGGGGTAGGACGATATGTCGACTACTTTGCTTAGTCGAACAGCCTAGGCACTGAAAGCCAATATTGGATGAGACTCTGCTATACGTGTGCGTAACATAGACTGAGTCTTACACGCGTTAACTAGATACGAATTGCGCACAACACAATATCCTCCTTCGGATTTACCAGAAGCTCAACAGGCGAATGCCTTAACAATTAATTACGTACAAGACGGCTCACATACATTGGCCAGGTGGCATATATAGGGTTTACATGATCTTGCACCTGGTTGCCCGGATGAGATCGTTACAATCTAGACGGTTTGCAAAATAGGCCATGGGGAGCCGCGATGAGATCTAGAAGATCTACAGTTGATTCGGTATATTTAAGATATTAGGGCGCGAACACCTACATCTCTGATCAATGTTGATCGCCACTTCTTTTGCCGGGGGTAGCAGTTGGCACTAGTACTGCTGTAGCCAAGTAGAGCGGTCGATAAAGTAGGTAGCATTACTGTGCTACTGCTGTAAACGGGGAGCAGCAGTCACGATAGGTGACCACGTGCCACTCGGTAGCTTCGGGATCGCGACGAGCCAAGAAACAAGTCTACCCGAGCTACGTACGCCCGACCAGAACTGCGATCGGCTGAACGCTATTCGTCGGCCAACGTAGGTAGCACTGGTTCCGCCAGTAGCGTGTAACAGTAGCCGAGCGCGGCAGCAGCACCGGTGATTATATAGGCAGCAACAGCAACACACGACGTATTACGTTGCGGTTCGACTAAGATGCGGCGCAACTACGACCAGTGTTTTTAGGACCCCGACGTGTTGTATGTGTTGTTGTTTGTTGTTTTTCGTACACGTGGTCCTCCAAGTACATATTGTTGTAGCAAACGAAGGATCACGGTCTGAGTAGCTGCGAGAGAGAGCGCGCGCTTACCCCCAACCTTGTTCACTCCTCTAACCACCACCTCAAGACTCAGATGTATAGTGTTCTGCAAGTTGGATGACCCAATAAACGGCCCTTCGACAAAACGTCACTCTTACCTGTGCCCGCCTGGGAGACCACCTGTCAAGGGTCTAACAACTATACCTGAATACGGTAGATATATCATGGTCTGCCTGACCTGTGTACAGTTAGTTATAAGGAGTTTACCGCACAGCGGGGGGGCGACGGTTTCTTAATCATTTCGGTCTTGTCTATTTTACGCACCCTGGTGCGAAATCTACGATACGCACGATACGCGATAACTACTACTATATTACAATATATTGGAGATATTGGTTGATGTACGATGTGTATACACGATACAAATGTAGACCCTAGCCTTCGAAGCACGTCCCAGCCTCTTTCAGGCATGCGGCAATCGGCACGCCTGAAGCAAAAACAATTGGGATAGGCAAACAAACAGGAGTATGCGACGCGAGTTAATGTTCCTTAAACGTGCCCATCTATTTAAAGGCATTTGCACAAGAAAACGCCTAAGACGTGCCTGAAACATTTTCGGCGCCCCAGGACAAAACCTATACTATTTTGTTTGCATTTTTGCGTGAATGGGCAAAGTGCCTCAAAGCATGCGTGGAACCCGTTCAGTGCCCCAACGCCAAAACTACACCTATTACAAGTAGTTTTGTTTCAAGTGGGAAAAAACTAAAACAATGCCTGAAACCTGTTCAACTCGAAAGGAAAAAACTGTGCAAATTTCAAGTACTTGTTTTCAAGGGGTAACATGCCTGACCGAATGAATGCAAACGTATGACAGCATGCTATTTTTTGGTACCGGTATTACACGCCGTGGTTCGTTACAGCCCATTCAGCTGACCTACAACGCACGACGGTACAACAGCAGCAGCTCCAATTTTGTATTATGCTTCGTCTTTCAGAATTCGACGCATGCTAGGGTAGAGGTGCACCATGTTTCTGCCTTCTGAGGGTGGTCACTTGTTAAGGAGCGCTCTGTACCCCACCCACAAACCGATTTTGGAAGAAATCTAAAGCGCTACCCGATGAACAGCAGTGTCATGGCCTAACGAGTTAACGAAAATATCGCACCGCTCAAATGCAATTCCGACGAGTTTGGGCTTAAGAGCCCCGTCCTTCCGTCCTTCAGGAAACGCCTCAGCCAAAAAGTGCTACCTCTATCGTAGCATGCGTCATTCGCTTTAGTGCTTTTTTGTTTGACTGTCATTTAGTTATTTGTTTTTCTCAGTTGGCCGTGGTGCCGTTGTGTTCTCGCGTTCTCGTACCCGGTACGCTGGCATTTCGCTTGCTTCAGACATCCATTAGCATTTGTTTTGGTTCTCGTCTTTCTCTGTCTCATAGCAGAGACGGGAACTTGTTGTTACCATCGCCTTGAGCTTGCCTTGAGAACGATATTTATCTTATCCTCTCTCGTATCTTCTTGTTTTGTTTTTTCGCCTGGTTGCTCCCTTTGTTTCCGCCCTATGCCGGTTTCTTCCTATTTTTTGGTCGTGTTGCCTCACCCGTGCAGCAGTTATCTGTCCCTCTTGGGCAGGTGTGCTTTTGTTTTGGGGGCGCTTCTGTCTCCCTGCATCATTTGTATTCTGTTTCATTTCAGAAGTCTGTTATCTTTTTTTTGTTATTTTGTTTTGGGTCGGCTCGTGTCGTTGTGTTCCCGTACTCTCAGTGCGTTAGCATCTCACTTGCTTTACCCATTAATTTGCGGTTATTTTGTTTTGTTTTTTCTTTGTTTCACAGTCTGTGACCACGTAATTTGTGTATCTCTCGTAGAGATTAGGAATCAGGACCGGCACTGGGTGTACTGATGTGGTTGAGCAGAAATAACGGGTTTAATGTGAAGACAACACACGAACAACGGTCTGCGGCCACAGAAGTAGTATATCTCTAGGATTAGGAATCAGGTCAGACGCTGTGTGTGTTTGTGTTTAAGTGTTCTTTACATTAGACCTTCCTTTCTACCCGTCGACATCCAGCACACCCAGTGTCCGTGCCGTAGCTGGGTATAACGACCGGGTTGAATGTGAACGCAGAACACAACACACACCGCAGTGTCAACCGGTTTATGGAACAAGTGTCAGGTGGTAGGCCCCCCCCGCCATATCTCCGATACCTTAGATGAAACCGGGTCCGAAATCGTTACGAGGTTCTTCTGGTCGTTGGAAGCACTCGCCTGCGGAATAAGTCTGACGTGTGCAACGCTACTGTGTTCGATTTGTTTTTATTATTTTGCTTTTTTTTACTTGTTTATTTGGTTGTTTATCTTTCACGCAGCTGGATTGTTAGCAGGGTAGGTCGTGCCTGTCGTATATGGCATTGCATTGTCTGCTCTGCTTACGGCATTGCAAAGTAGATTATGTGTGTCGTAGTTTTTGTAACACATAACTGGTACCTGGTATCTCTCTAGGACGAAGAGTCGGCACAGACACTGGGTGCAATGAATGGCGACGGGTGTGTGAGTGTTCTTCCTTTCTACCCGTCGACATCTACGACACCCAGTGTTTGCGTCGATTTTTTACTCTATAATAGAGATATACCAGTTATGTGGTCACAAAACCCAAAAACAGAGACGGGTAAAAATTAACCCACACAAACATAATTTAATTTAACGTAGCTACCGGCCTAAAATCAAGCCTAGGATGATATTTACCGGTATTATCGTTTCGTTGCGGAAATCACGATTCAGGATTTCAGACACAAAGGGAGGAGACGGTCGCTCTCCTCTCTGCCCATCCTCGTCTCTTTTTATGTATGGTTGATCAAATTACCCGATAAAATTAGCCTTTGTTTGTTTTCTCGCGGAACGAGGCACCAGGGTGCACATAAACTTTCATACCATACTCCAGATTGTGTTGAATACATACATGGTTTATGGTATCACCCTGTATTGCCAAGTGTGTGTGTGTTTCTTCTTTACGTTAAACCGCGGTCCTTACTAGACCTATTTGAAACTCGAGCTTATGCCTTATGTCCTTCCAAAGGGAAGAGTCAGGCCATTGAATATTTGGCACTATAGAGCCACATTTACCGCAACGTCTAAAACTCAGCATATGCCATTTTTTTAAAAAACGGTGGATCTTTTACGAAGGACACTGACAGAATTTTCCAGGATTTATTCTTCTTTTGGGCTTTCCACTTTCAGCAGCACGCGTTCGTGATGAGGGACTTTTTTGTGTTGTGTGCTCGGAGAGTGCACACCAGGCTGGAGCACGTGCAGGTGCTGGCATAGTCAAAGCAAGTGAAGGCAAAGCTTGAGGGCCTGCTGGGCCGGGCCCATCACGGAACGAGGTGGCAGCGTTTGGGGCGCAGGGGCCGTCCGGACCCAACACACCATGCGCACGCTCACCACCCGTAACCTGGGCGTTGGTGCACGGCATGTCTGTGCGCAAGCCCAGCGGCTGGCGCACACCTGCCCCGGTGTTGAATCCGGGAAGGCGGGGAGGAGAACCGTAGCTGTTGACGCTCGGACGTAGACCGATGAACTGGGGTGACCTCGGCTGTGCGGGATAACCCTCGCCGGTGGCAGCACGCCTGCTGTTTTGGTAGCCTCCTGGTAGCGGGTCCTTGCTCGTACTATGGGCAGTTTGCTCGGGCGTAGGCCGTAAGTCGAGGGTAGTTGTGCTGCTGCCCTGTGCTGCTTTGCTTTTAGTCCTGTGATGCTTGTGCCCTGCTGTGGTGCTTCGATTGTAGGATAAATTGCTGAGAAACTTCCCACCAAGTAAAACTTATGTACTTGCTCGAAAAAGTGACCAAGTACATATTTTGAGAAGAGCCAAATATCACGCTGGTCGTTATGTCGAAAATAAGCGCCTATTTTGGCGACGTTTGAAACTCGATATGACCTTTTTTCGGGAAGAACCATATATAAGCTCCTATTTTGAGTTTCAAATAGCTCTACTACCGTTCGGCATCCAGTGCACCCAGTATCCGTGTCGAATCATCATCCTCCGTATATACGTAGAGATAAACCAGTTACTGTAGGTGGTCAAAACCTACCTATACACCCAATGGTGTCCGGTTGAAAAACTTGGTGATGGCATCCAAAGGAATCCCTTGTCCAACCCCGGGTGATTTTTTATAAGCCCCGTATAAAAACGCACCCGGTACTACTACCTTCTTTTTTTCCATCCCATTTAGTATCTTCGCCCTTCCTTTCTCTCTCCTCCATAGTCGTAACTCAGGTCCGGGGTCACAACGTAGGCTCCTCTACCTCCTCCCCCACTACGGTTCTTGCCATGCATTTTTATCTCGAGAAGACTTCACACTTTTCTTCCCTCGATGACTCGCATCGAATTGTGCCTACCCACGCTACTATTAATAGGCGCTCTCAGCAGTTAATTCCGTTTTTCATTTTTTTTTGCAAATAAACTCAAACGTCCGACCCACGTGAGAGTCGAACTCCGCATATTAACGTTTAGAAGCGTTCGAAGTTACCACCATCAATAGACCATCGGGCCGACCCCAATACTGCACAAACTAAACAGCAAAACAAAGATGACCTGGATGCAGCACCTTTTTACGACAGTCTTTGTTGAACAAATATGTGGTCAATATTACAATACATATAAATATACTTCTAGTATAATAATAGTGGTACGAATCAAGCACATATGGTAGGTTTGTCTGTGAGAGCGTGCAAACACTATGCCGCGCTGGGGTGATCCTGTCTCAATTTCGGAGGCGTCTTTACCGGCCTTCGATCCACAAATCGTAACAAGCAGTACAACACATGTTATGGTTTCTTGCCGGTTTCACGTGTTTTTGGATGTTTTCAAGCAAACCACGAGAAAGCGTCAACCCAACCCAACTCAACCCAACCCTAACCCCAACTCTAGTCCAAGCTAAGGCCCAACTCTAGTCCAGGCTAAGGCCCAACCCTAGTCCGGGCTAAGGCTCGATTCGAGCGCGACTTCGCCGCGCGTTCTCGATAATCTCGGATACATCAGTGGGGGCTCAACGATAGATACCGCGATCTAGAAACACATTGACTTGACATTTCAGCTCATTAAGGGTCCCGGAGATACTCGCGGCAGTACGAAACTCCACACCCGAATTGCGAGTGTTTCGGACTCTTCGCACCTTTGTGCGATATCTCCGATACCTGGTCGGGTATAGGAACTGAAGCTGCAGAATCGAGACACTGCTGTTGTGTGTCTATCTGTTTTGTCTGTGAAAATCAAACGTAGTACTAAACCGTGGGTTTGCGTTTGCACCACATAACTTTGCAACCACTACGAAATACTGAAACAATAAATAACTCTACATGGAGTGCCCCACAAGAAACTCAGTCTGAACAATAAGAGGGAAATAAGAAAGTCGACAGCTATTATACTGAAGTTAGTGTGGGACATACCCCTTTCTCGAAAAGTCAGCCTAAGCCTGATTTTTGGGGGCCGGTACTCTGTATCTGTGCCGTATTTTGAGCCCTGTCAGCGCAGCGTATTATTATAATGAGCACCTGCGACAGAGTAGTGCGTTGGACGTTGGATGATTCGCATTTGGAGCCGTGAGCGCCAAGTTGAGCGAGCTGCGGCCTTTTTGCGCCAAAAATATACTGAGCAACTATGACTATTAATATTACCATTGATTCATAAACTACTTTTTTTTTTAATATGAGCACCATGACATTTCTACCTATTGAGCACCAATGACTATTGACGCAAAAACTGAATTGTTACCCAATTATGTAAGGTCCCCCTTAGCGAGCACCTACAGTATATTAATACTACGTAATGAGCACCTGTGCTGCATTTATTTGCACCTTGAATTGCGTACTGTTTTTTTTCGTCCATCCCATTTATCATATTCGCCCTTCTATCCTCTCTCCCTCCTTCTGTTATATCTCAGATCCGGGGGGTCACTATGTAGGCGCTTTTCCCCCTCCCCACTACGGTACGTGTCTTGCGTTTTTGTCGCGATAATATTTCAGCACTTTCTTCCCTCCTCAACTCTCGTCGAATTGTGCTTACCCACGCTATAATATGCGCTCCCGACAGTTTTGGTGTCATTTGAGAACAATAATCTACATACGGAGACTTGAACCCTCGACTTCAAACTCAACAGGCTTCGTGGTTACCTCCTGAACCGCCGGGGCGACCGCCGGCTTTAGGGGAACAGGGCTACAATCATTTATTTCTGCTTTTCCGTTTTATATTTCACGGAATCAGGTCTATTGTGCACTTAGTACCGAGTGCGATACCGAGTGCGAGTTCCAAGGTTGGTTTTTTGAGGTTCGAGGAATAGGTCTATCATATTTAATTTAGGGCATTTGCAAAAAAGGGGGACCCCCCCCCCTATATCGTGACAAAAAGGGGTACATCGGTTTTCGTCGCCGAGTACGCCCATGTACTCTGTCACATCGACTCGAAACTAAAACCTAATGCGTTTGCCACACTCACATGGCATCTCCCTATCATCCACAGCGTTTTTATTTTTTCAGAATATGTTTAGCGGGTGAACGAGAGCGATCAAAAGGGAGGGGTGAGCATATCCCACTTTTGTTTTGCCTACGCGAGGGTATCCCCCCTTCCATCTACTAAGTTTGGAAAAATCCACCTTTTTTCGTAACGTCCCCCTTTTTGTTATGTTGCGGAGATATATCCCCCTTTCTTTCTGTGTCAAAAAGACCACGGGTAAGTGACCACCCCATGTTCTGGTTGTTGAGGCACGCCCAACAGACGATGTCTAACGTAAAATAGACCAACGGCCCATACCCAAGGCAAACGTGATACGAATATCAGCATACGTGATGTGCCTATCATACAGGATGATTCCGTGAGTACTGCCTGCATACCATATATGAGAGCAGGCCCTGTGACACGCACATCTGGTTCAGAATCAATCGTGGTTTCCAGGTGTGGCCCTGCAAAGCAATGCTTTACATTAATTGGCGCCCTGTGCCCTGTGGTCCCCAAAAATAAACAACATATATACACACAGTACGAGTATACGTGAATATGTACGTACCAAAAGATAGTAGTGCTACTCTGGTACCGCTTGCTGCTGTACGTATGTGTAGTTAGGCGCAGGTACCTTGTATATATATAGGTTTGACTTGCTAATTAAATTGCCTTCGTACGTGTAAGTAGCGTGCATTTCGTGCATCCCTGCTGGTGCGGGCGCTCTTCTACTCTCTTCTACTCATTTCTTCTACCGAGCCCTATCTCGTCCAGTTCTCTCTATCCAACCATGATGTGCACCTGTTGGGATACTGTGCAAACATGCACCTGGTACGGTATATATAGCGGTGATGGAGATCGGAATTGAATTGCCCTGAAAATATGGCGATCTTTTGGAAAATATCAAGATTGGATTGGTGGTTTTCGCAGCCGATCTTCCGATCTAGATCGAGAATCGAAGATCGATTGATTCAATCTTTCAATCTCGTATTTTGGATCCCGCCCAAATAACGCCTTGTCATATCACTGGAAACCCTTATAAAACGCACCCTCACGCTCTACACCCCACACAAACCAACTGACAAGCACACACATCAGCCAAAGGCAAACCTTTGCCGCCGAACAAGAAACAACCTGCTAAGAAAATAGGACTCACGAATAAGAAACAGCCTGCTAAGAAAATAAGGCTCACTTTGGGAAGGACATTAAGAATTTTGGAATAAGAAATCGTGCTCAGCGGCGAGTGCTCACTAAATCCTACTGGTACGTATTATCCTGTCTGTATGATAAAATGTTGTTAAGGTTTCAAGGCTCTCTCAGGTTAGGTGTTTCTTTTAGGGCATTTGACAAAAAGGGCGACACCCCCCCTATATCGTGACAAAAAGGGGGACATCGGTTTTCGCCGCCGGGTACGCCCATGTACTCTGTCAAATCGACTTGAAATTAAAACCTGATGTGTTTGCCACACTCACATGGCATCTCGCTACCACCCACAGCGTTTTTTTTTTCATATGTTTAGCGGGTGAACGAGAGCGATCAAAAGGGGAGTGTGAGAATATCCCCCTTTTCGTTTTGCCTACGCTAGGGTTTCCCCCCTTCCATCTACTAAGTTTGGAAAAGTCCCCCTTTTTCCGTAACGTCCCCCCTTTTGTCAAGTTGCGGAGAGATATCCCCCTTTCTGTGTCAAAAATACCACGGGTAAGTGACCACTCCATGTTCTGGTTGTTGTGGCACGCCCAACAGACGACGTCTACGTAACGCCAAAAAGATCAACGGCCCATACCCAGGCAAACGTGGTCAGCATATCAGCATACGTGACGTACGTATATATCACAAATGATTGCGTGAGTACTGCCTGTATACCATATATGACAGCAGGTCCTGTGACACGCACATCTGGTTCAGAATCAATCGTGGTTTCAAGGTGTGGCCCTGCAAATCAATGCATTACATTGGTTGGCGCCCTGTGCCCTGTGGCCCCCAAAAATCACCAACATATATACGAGTATACGTATATAAATATGTACGTACCACAGGATAGTAGTACTACTGCTTTGGTACTGCTTGATGCTGTACGTATATAATAGTAAATAAAATAAACACACAGCTGCTGTGAGATCGAGGATTTGATCGAAACTCATCTTTGCAAGCTGAGTGGGATACTTCGATCGCGCGAACTACACGTATATGTAGTAGTCCCGGTACCGCCGTATACGTATACGCGTATATCAGGTACGTACCATGGCGTAGAAGAGAGGAGAGTTTTATAGTACCACGCAGTGAGCTGTTGAGCTGATCGGTCACAGCAGTGATGGTCAATATATGACTATGAGTATACCGTTAATGCGCTGGGCCGTTGGATTGGTGTTGACGAACCTCGCCGCCGGTGCTTCGTAGTGTCCCCCCTTTTGTCACGATATATGGGGGGTATCCCCCTTTTTGCCAAATGCCCTTTCTTTTATGCAGGCCCATACTGTATACCAGGTATACCGCACGCCGGCACACATCTACGGTCTACCTCGCACATGTTGAGCATTCAAAGGTCTCTCGAGGCGGCTGATAGTCTGAGCTTTGCGCCCAGTGCTTCGACACCAGATCTATATATATGTACAGTAGATAGATGCCTCCTTGCTGTAACGATTTTGCTTGTTGTGTTTTATGTATGGGAAGTGGTAAGCCAGTATAAACTACGAAGTTTCTTGGGGTACAGCACAGGGCACATCGGAGCAAAACGCGCAATAAGAAAGGCAGGCTCGGATTGAAAATA
Source organism: Saccharina japonica (assembly GCA_008828725.1). Lineage (NCBI taxonomy): Eukaryota > Phaeophyceae > Laminariales > Laminariaceae > Saccharina > Saccharina japonica. Next base: position 82,072 of record MEHQ01001429.1, read on the forward strand.
AAATAAGAAATTCGGGAGTCGTTATACAGCAGGGCGTTTCTATATTATTAGTGGTTCGGCGTCTGTTGCGCTGCGCGTAACATGCGACGCGAGGTGTGTTGCGCGCAGCGATCTATGCGCGAATATACGCATCAAAACTAAGTAAAAAGCATTTTAATTAATTTTTGACTACGGCGAATAGAAATAGTGCCTCAAAAAGAATAAGAGCCTACGGCGAATAGCAAAAGGTGCCTCATTTTTTGTGTTCGACTATGGCGAATAGGAAAAAAGAAAGGGCCTAAAAGATGTTCAATTACGGCTAATTGTCTGGGTATTACCTGCTGAGCTACAGGGGTAAAAGATCGATCGATTACCCAGCCCAGGGTAATCCTTATAACACTCTCCCCCCCTCTGAACGGCGGGATATTTGGGACGTCGGTACCGTATACGGCCGTACGTTGACCTACCCGCTTCGTTTCAGTACCTGGGGAACCAGGCAGACGTGTTGTTTAGGGACGCACGCGCAAGCGTTTCTATAAAAGAAAACCGAAGTGAGATTCGAACCCATGTCCTGCCGACGACGCCAAATGTGAGTGTATTACCTGCTCAGCTACAGGGGTAAAAGATCGATCGATTACCCAGCCCAGGGTAATCCTTACGTATAACATAATTATTTAGAAAAGAAGACCCCCGAAACAAATTATCGCCTCCGGCGAGAAATAAACGCAACAAACATTTTCGCCTGCGGCGAAAAATGTTGCTCCCCCGAATACGCGTGTTGCGCTGCGCGCAACCCGCCTTGCGGCGACTGTTGCGCAAAACGGTTATTTTGACCAAATGTTGCGCCAGCCCAACAGCGCAACACCTAATTAAAATGCCCTGTTATACAGTACTGGCCCTCTCACAAGAATAAATCGGGCTCAGGATGATCGTCTTATTCTGGGTCCGCGCGAAAGCTCACTTCCTCATGTTGCACTTTGTAGTTTCGATCCCCGACAAGACATTTTTCCTACAGTAAGTACCATTAATACAGTACAGGACACCTAATGAGAAACAGGATGTCTGGTCCAGGCTGGATTTGTTATTCGAGAGAGGGTGCTGTCCACACAATTTCCAAGATATAACGACTCCCGAATTTCTTATTTTTCTTCAAATATTAGCGTGTTTTTCTAAGTATCCAGTTTCTTATTAGGTGTCCTGTACTGTAGTCACGATGTCTTTTTAATGAGGAGATATTTGATGCTGAGAAGGGCGAAGCCCTTCGAAGCATCAATAGATGCTCTTCATAATGAGGAGATATTGATGCTGAGAAGGGCGCAGCCCTTCGAAGCATCAATAGATGCTCTTCATAATGGTTGGGTATGTGCCCGTGGGGGTGTACCCCCCTGGTCGCGAACGGACACAAACGGACAAAAAACAGTTCTGAAAGCTGCCGCAGCGTGGCTTTATTTAAAGAATCCTTAATATTGAGGTTTGTCTGTCTGCTCGTCTGTCTGCTCGTCTGCACTTCGTCTGCACTTCGTCTGCACTTCGTTCGCTTTGCTTTTTTTTGGCGCGCGACGCGTACACTCAACCGATTCAGACACGCTCGGGACTGATAGAGGCCCGCTATTTGTGCCGACCGTCCTGTGCTATTCGTGTCGAAAGCCGTGCCGAGATCGGAGAGCTAGGCGGTAGTGACTGCCCTAAACTGTTGCCAGTACCAAATTGTGTCACTGGGATTTCTCGGCAGTAGAGCAAACTAGCAGTAGTATATAGCAACGATGAGGAGACATGTCAAGCAAGGCAAAACATGCGCTGTCAAGGGTGTAGGGTGGCGTGTTCCACACTAAAAACTAGTTGTTTGGTGACAGTCACGGCATGTCAAGGCTGTCAAGGGTTGAAACTGAAGACCACATTTCTCGGCAGTAGAGCAACAACGGTGATGATCGGACGAGAAGAGGAAGACCATCATCGCACACAGCACACACACCACCATCACCAGCAAACACCACAACGACGACCATCACCACCACCGCCACCACCCCTGCCCCACGAGCCGCAGGAGCACCAGAAGTTGTTGTTGCTCGTAGTGGCTGGTGGTGGTTGGTGGTGGCTTCGTCCCGTGGTTTGGTGGTGGTTCCTGGTACGCACTCGTTCAGCAGCAGCAGCATTTTGTTTTTTTTGTCCATCCCATTTCTTATCTGCTGCTGCTGCTGAGAGATGCACAAAACAAAAAGACAATAAAACACGATTTCTGAAATGATACAGATTTTACGAAATACGAGCAAAAAGACAATACAAATAAAAACGAATTCTGAAATGATTCAGATTTCTTAGTTTGCATTTTTCTCTGTACAAGGTTTTTGCGCTGACACGCATCGCTTAACAATAAATGTTGGTGGGTGGTGTTGGTGATTGTAGGACTACCAGCCCAGGGACCAACCGACCTGATACCTGATAAAGTTTTTACAAAATACGAGCAAAAAGATCATACAACAAAAACGAATTATGAAATGATTCAGATGTATTTGTTTACTGGTACATTTTTCTCTGTACTCGTACAAGGTTTTTGCGCTGACACGCATCGCTTAATTAACAGTAAATGTTGGTGGGTGGTGTTGGTGATTGTGGGACTACCAGCCGAGGGACCAACCGACCAACCCAGTAAATCTCTCACCCACCACGCACACCCATCAATTACCTGCCGGTCAGTAAAAAAAGGTTTATGTGCTGACCCAAATCGCTTAGAATAAAAAACGATCCCATCAATGACAATTAATTGCAGGAACACAGCAAAAAGAGAAGAGCCGCCAACGCAGTAGCTTAATGCAGTTAGGAGTTTGACCACTTGAAGGCGTCTGTCACGCTCCTCATTCCCACCGTTCTTGTAATGAGGAGATATTGATGCTGAGAAGGGCGCAGCCCTTCGAAGCATCAATAGATGCTCTTCATAATGGTTGGGTATGTGCCCGTGGGGGTGTACCCCCCTGGTCGCGAACGGACACAAACGGACAAAAAACAGTTCTGAAAGCTGCCGCAGCGTGGCTTTATTTAAAGAATCCTTAATATTGAGGTTTGTCTGTCTGCTCGTCTGTCTGCTCGTCTGCACTTCGTCTGCACTTCGCACTTCGTTCGCTTTGCTTTTTTTTTTCGCTTTGCTTTTTTTTGGCGCGCGACGCGTACACTGAACCGATTCAGACACGCTCGGGACTGATAGAGGCCCGCTATTTGTGCCGACCGTCCTGTGCTATTCGTGTCGAAAGCCGTGCCGAGATCGGAGAGCTAGGCGGTAGTGACTGCCCTAAACTGTTGCCAGTACCAAATTGTGTCACTGGGATTTCTCGGCAGTAGAGCAAACTAGCAGTAGTATATAGCAACGATGAGGAGACATGTCAAGCAAGGCAAAACATGCGCTGTCAAGGGTGTAGGGTGGCGTGTTCCACACTAAAAACTAGTTGTTTGGTGACAGTCACGGCATGTCAAGGCTGTCAAGGGTTGAAACTGAAGACCACATTTCTCGGCAGTAGAGCAACAACGGTGATGATCGGACGAGAAGAGGAAGACCATCATCGCACACAGCACACACACCACCATCACCAGCAAACACCACAACGACGACCATCACCACCACCGCCACCACCCCTGCCCCACGAGCCGCAGGAGCACCAGAAGTTGTTGTTGCTCGTAGTGGCTGGTGGTGGTTGGTGGTGGCTTCGTCCCGTGGTTTGGTGGTGGTTCCTGGTACGCACTCGTTCAGCAGCAGCAGCATTTTGTTTTTTTTGTCCATCCCATTTCTTATCTGCTGCTGCTGCTGAGAGATGCAGAAAACAAAAAGACAATAAAACACGATTTCTGAAATGATACAGATTTTACGAAATACGAGCAAAAAGACAATACAAATAAAAACGAATTCTGAAATGATTCAGATTTCTTAGTTTGCATTTTTCTCTGTACAAGGTTTTTGCGCTGACACGCATCGCTTAACAATAAATGTTGGTGGGTGGTGTTGGTGATTGTAGGACTACCAGCCCAGGGACCAACCGACCTGATACCTGATACAGATTTTACAAAATACGAGCAAAAAGATCATACAACAAAAACGAATTATGAAATGATTCAGATGTATTTGTTTACTGGTACATTTTTCTCTGTACTCGTACAAGGTTTTTGCGCTGACACGCATCGCTTAATTAACAGTAAATGTTGGTGGGTGGTGTTGGTGATTGTGGGACTACCAGCCGAGGGACCAACCGACCAACCCAGTAAATCTCTCACCCACCACGCACACCCATCAATTACCTGCCGGTCAGTAAAAAAAGGTTTATGTGCTGACCCAAATTGCTTAGAATAAAAAACGATCCCATCAATGACAATTAATTGCAGGAACACAGCAAAAAGAGAAGAGCCGCCAACGCAGTAGCTTAATGCAGTTAGGAGTTTGACCACTTGAAGGCGTCTGTCACGCTCCTCATTCCCACCGTTCTTGTACAGTAAGTAGTACCAGGTATTATTAGTGCACAACAAGCTGTTTTGTTGTGAACTATATTCATTCTTATATAGGCTCTGACTACGAGTATAGGCTGAGAGCTTTTTATAAAAAAAAAAACTTTTTTCGCGCTGGCTTTCTTCTGAAATACTTTCTTCTGAATGGGCCGGCACTGTATTGAAATTAGTGTAGAATTATCCCATTATCGAATAAGAAATCGAGCCTGGTCCAGCTTGTCCTGTTTCTGATCATTAATAGCAGGTGTGTGTATGATGCTGCTGTAGTGTACCAATCAGCTGGTACGTATGTACGACAAAAATGCGGGTACCAAATACTCGAAGTAGTCGTATACATTGAAAACAAAAATGGAGGCACGTATATATGTATACGAACGAAGATAAAGCATTAAACCTGCTTAATTTTGGCGAGATAAATATCAAGATTGAAGATCGAGATCAAGATTGCCTCTTTTCGCCAAGATTGCCGAAAATATCAAGATTGCCTTTTTGGGGGCGATCGTTTTCAAGAATTGATCGGCACTGTTGCCGGAGGCAATCTCCATCACTGATATATAGATATCAACACAGCGGCATACTACTATATACGTATCACATGACACAGCTACATGCCAAACCACGCGCTTGGCACTTGAACTCTCCTTCGAAACCACGTTGCTCCCGCTCGGCATCGGGATATTTACACATTAAAGTATTTAATTAGCCGCCGGCAATACTACCGGCGGGTCATTGCAGACCTGGCACGGCTATATATATATATTGTTTTTAGACCTGGCACGGGTATATACGTATATATGACAGTTTTCACCGCGGGTGAAAGCGTGCCGATCAACAAAACGAGTACCGGTACCGGAACAGCCCAGCAGCAGCAGCACGCCAGGTGTGCGAGAGTAACACAGCTTACCGTATGGAGACCAGCAGCATGGAGGTGGACGAGGTACAGAGCCGTAGTGCAAGCGCGTTCTATCGCAAGGGGCAAAACATTTTTGCGTCTAAGACAACTGCTGCTGCGGTTCCAGGCTCGATCGCGTTTTTTTAGGCGTCTGCCTAAAATATGGCAGCAAGACTCGTTTGAAACCACTGTTATCACCCCCCCCCCCCATGTTATCACACCCGTACGGTATACCACCCGGGGTGGTGATTAATTTAAAATCCCAAACGTTTTTCCCCTGAATTTCGTTGTTGGGTCTGTGTGGATGACGTCACTGGTTTTGTAGAGAGACGCGGCAGAGATGGCGCGGACACCCCGGGTGCCTTCATTGTGTGCCTGATCGTGGAAGACCCCTTCAATGTGGAACGATTCCTAATCAGTGTCGATGTTTATAATGCTGTGCCTAACACAGACCGTTCAGGATAGATTCGGGTAATTGTCAATGGACATGATGGCTTTGGTTGGCTGTTCTTTTTCACTTTGTGCCCGCGGACTGTCATTCTGGCAGCACTTCAGACAGCAGCTGCGTGCTCCATCTTGTTCCCACGCCTACCGTTTGTTTTTGTACAGACAGCACTTCAGACAGTAGTTACGCTGTAGTCGGCAAATTCATTGGTAAAGAGTGGGAGGGGGGGGGGGGGGGCGATGCTGCTGTAGTCGAATGGAGATTGCGGGCGTGTAGTTCAGTTTTGGACACGCATAACATGCTGTAGGGATTTTAGGTGTACCTCTTCGGACTTGTGTATCCTTTCCCTGCTAAGTGTACGTGTTCTTTAGGATTCTCTGATGGCTCTAGCACTTTTGTGACCACGGGCCGTGATCTTGCTAGATCAGACTATAAGGATTAGCAACTGAAACGAGTTTAATGTGAAGATAACAACAACAACAACAAACGACCACCCACGTTATCACCGGAGGTACGGTGTATAACGCACCCCCACAGTATACCACCCCGGGTGATAAAATTCCAAAACCCAAAATATTATCACCGGGGACTGTCATATACGGTAACGCACCGGGTACGAGAACACAACGACACGAGCCGACCAAAAATAACAACAAAAATACGATGAAGAAACGATTTCTGAAATGAAACAGAACACAAATGACGCAGGGAGACCGAAGCGCCCATAGGGAACCGATAACTACAGCACGGGCGAGGCAACACGACAAAGAGGAAGACACCGGCATAAGGCGGCACCAAAGGGAGCAACGAGGCAAAAAACGGTTGAAAGAAGGCACGAGAGAGGAAAAGTGAAAAATTGTTCTCAAGGCTGCTCAAGGCGAAGATAACAACAAGTTCCTGTCTCTGCTACAAAACCGATACGGGGACTATGTCACACCCTCTGCCATCTCCTTCCTACGTCCTCTCATAAAACAAACAGTGTCAAGAGTCAAGAGCCGGTACTTATTTTGTATTTTTTATTATTTATTATTTCTCTTCTTTTCTCTTGCATGCACCTGGATTGCTAGCAGCGTTGCATTGTCTGCTCTGCTTACTGCACTGAGTGTAGTATCTCTGTGTCGTAGTTTTGTGACCACTGGTACCTTTTTAGGATGAAGAATCGGCACGGACACTGGGTGTGCTGGATGTCGACGGGTAGAAAGGAAGGTTTAATGTGAAGAACACACACACACACTACCTCTGCCGCGCCCCCCTCAGTACATTAATCCGTACGAGTATTGCTATTTGTTTTGTTTGTTGCTGGTGTTGTACGACACTTTTTTTCTTTTCATTTTGTCATGCTTTTGTTTGGTTGCTTGATTGTTGATTTGCTTCAGTATGTTTACTTTCTATTATTTTTCCTTTTCGCTTTTTTCTTTCTTTTCTCTTTTTTTCTCTTGCATGCACCTGGATTGCTAGCAGGGTAGGTCTTGCCTGTCGTATATGGCATTGCATTGTCTGCTCTGCTTACTGCACTGAGCGTAGTATCTCTGTGTCGTAGTTTTGTGACCACAGAACTGGTACCTTTTTAGGATGATGAATCGGCACGGACACTGGGTGTTGTTTGTTGTTGTTGTTTTTCTTCACATTAAACTCGTTTCAGTTGCTAATCCCTATAGTCTGATCTAGCAAGATCACGGCCCGTGGTCACAAAAGTGCTAGAGCCATCAGAGAATCCTAAAGAACACGTACACTTAGCAGGGAAAGGATACACAAGTCCGAAGAGGTACACCTAAAATCCCTACAGCATGTTATGCGTGTCCAAAACTGAACTACACGCCCGCAATCTCCATTCGACTACAGCAGCATCGTCCCCCCCCCCCCCCTCCCACTCTTTACCAATGAATTTGCCGACTACAGCGTAACTACTGTCTGAAGTGCTGTCTGTACAAAAACAAACGGTAGGCGTGGGAACAAGATGGAGCACGCAGCTGCTGTCTGAAGTGCTGCCAGAATGACAGTCCGCGGGCACAAAGTGAAAAAGAACAGCCAACCAAAGCCATCATGTCCATTGACAATTACCCGAATCTATCCTGAACGGTCTGTGTTAGGCACAGCATTATAAACATCGACACTGATTAGGAATCGTTCCACATTGAAGGGGTCTTCCACGATCAGGCACACAATGAAGGCACCCGGGGTGTCCGCGCCATCTCTGCCGCGTCTCTCTACAAAACCAGTGACGTCATCCACACCGACCCAACAACAACATTCGGGGGAAAAAGCGAAGAATTTGTCAACAGAAAAACAAAAATGTTCGTCCGTCACGGGTCGATGTCGTCCGTGCTCCGGATCGCTTCTCCTGTGCGCTGCTGTGCTGCTGCGCCGGCGCGCTGCTGTGCTGCTGCTCAGGCGCGCCGCTCCGGTGCCGCTCGGCCAGTCCTAGCACGACCACACTCGACCCGCTCCGTCCGTACACGCTCTCGTTGCTGTCCTTCCCAGTCGGCTCCTCGCTTTCTCTCTCGTTGCACTCAGGGTGCTTGGTCTGAAAAATAAAAATTCTCGCGCTGAAGGGATTGACCAGTCCAACAACAGCTCGTCGCCACACGCTCCCTCCTCCTTTGATGGCGAAGCCAGGTTACTGAGACAGTACAGCTCCCTCTAGCAAACATACCTAGGGCTGTGTACGTAGTGTCCGTCCACCTTTCTGATGGCGTCTGCCTCCGCGCACAAAAGTGAGATGGACATTGCTGTCTACACCGACGGCCAAAAAGGCCCGTGCATCTGGACTTTTGCGCCTGACGCACCAGTGCCGATCCAACTCTACCGCTGCACACGCTTCGCGGCGGGTGCGCAGCAGCAAGAAGGTATCGGTCCGCTTGAGGGTGAGTCTAGCCTTGCTCGCTAGAAAGACCCCCCCCTCGCTATGGGCCATGCCAAAGCAAAGACCTTGCCGAGGCAGCGAGGGGAAAAAGCTGGATGTCGACGGGTAGAAAGGAAGGTTTAATGTGAAGAACACACACACAGTGTACAGGTATAAGGCCCGCTCGCTGCAAAACAAAACATCAGTTGGGCGTTTAGGCATTTTATAAACAGACGTTCCCTAAATCGCTGGAGTCTCTTTACCAGCGTATGTCCATTTTCTATAGCGGAAAAAAATTAAATTTCTTACTTTGAGGGCTCTCATCAACAGTTAGTTGCTGCTTCATTTCTTGAGGGAAACATTATTATCCCAGTGAGGCCTCAAATATATTTCTCCTCAGTTTGTCGTATGCTCAGCGAACAAAATGCTCCTTTGGCAGTGGACTGGAAATCCGGTGGAACGATTGAATAAAAAAAACAAAAATCTAATAACAGGAAATCAAACTTCTACCCAGCCATGACCGCCCCGGTGGGCTAGCAGGTAACCACGAAGAAGCTTGTTAGCGTCAAGGTCACGAGTTCGAGCCCCCCCCGAGTGCATGCTCGTAGGGACTTTTTCTCGCAAAAAATCTTGACTAGCTGAAAGCGCGAGAGCGTGAGTTAGCAACTGCTGAGAGCGCCAATTAATAGTAGCGTGGGTAGGCACAATTCGATGCGAGTCGACGAGGGAAGGAAAGGCTGAAGTCTTCTCGCGATAAAAATGCAAGGCAAGAACCGTAGTGGGGGAGGAGGGAGAGGAGCCTACTTTGTGACCCCGGATCTGAGTTACGACTAGGGAGGGAGAAAGACGGAAGTGCGAAGATAATAAATGGGATGGAAAAAAAAAAAAAAAAAAAATGAGGCTCCTCACAGCGGGAGGCAACCAGGGGGCGATGTACACTACAACTAGTGACGCAGGCCACGCTATTTGTTTATCTCGACGTTTCCTAATGGACCTCGTTTCTTATCTAATTCGGCCGTGGATCGCCGCTGTTTCTCATTGTTGCTAGTTTCAACAATGACGGTCAATTTCATCTGCATTTCTTATTCGTACCGAGTTCCTATTTTTTCGTGAAAGGTCGAGCCTCCATTTAATACTGGCATATATATGTCTTAATGCTTGTGTTCTTCACGTTAACCCGTCATTTCTACCCGTCACACCCAGCGTCCGTGCCCATTCTTAATCCTAGAGAGGTACTATGGTTGTTACATGGCCACAAGAGTACGACACGGAGACTAGGCTGCAATGCAGTAGGCCGCACAAACAATCCCATGCCATAAGTCGGTCGCCCCGATGGTCTATTAATAGAGGTAACCTCGAACGCTTCTGAACGTTGATGTCTGGAGTTCGAATCTCACGTGGGTCGGACTTTTGAGTTTATTTGCAAAAATAAATAAAAAACGGAATCAACTGCTGAGAGCGCCAATTAATAGTAGCGTGTGTAGGCACAATTCGATGCGCGTCGACGAGGGAAGGAAAGGCTGAAGTCTTCTCGCGATAAAAATGCAAGGCAAGAACCGTAGTGGGGGAGGAGGGAGAGGAGCCTACTTTGTGCCCCCGGATCTGAGTTACGACTAGGGAGGAGAGAGAAAGGAAGGGCGAAGATAATAAATGGGATGGACAAAAATATATATCGTATATATATATACGACAGGAACGGCCTACCCTGCTGGCAATCCAGCTGCGTGAAAGAGAAAAAAAAAGAAAGCAAAAAATGAAACAATTTTAGTTTTTTTTTGTTTTTTTAACAGACAAACGAACGAACGAACAAGCAAACAAAAACGATTACAAAATACAAAGAGATAAAGTGCCGTGCTTCTCCCGGAGATGTGACAGTAATATATATATAAATAATAAAATGAAAATGAAAAACGATAAAACAGGGCAACAAGACTTAGAACGAAAGGAAAGGATGAGCAACCGAAGCACACCAAATAAATGCACCTTCCAGGCAGCCGAGAACGGTTTGTACCCGTAGTATAGGTAGGCTCTACCAGCTAGTCGGTCTAGTACCTTGCTACCCTGTCTGCCAACTTATTCCTGCTTTCGTCAGCCGCGATTTCCCTACGAACAGTCTACATCCACCCATGCAACGGATGCATGGCGCTTTCTACTTAATTCCGTTTCGTCTTTGTGCCACACACGAAAGACAAGGAAAACAAGGAGGAAATATAATAGCGGGCCTTTACTTTCAGCGAAAACAAACATAGCAGAGGTATTGGGTTGACGGCCATCGCGCGGCATTTAAGACACGGGTCCGGTCTCAAGTTTCAAACACTTGTCTGAAACCCTTTGTATTATATGGGTTATATAATATGTAAGCCGGTTGGCTCGGGTGCTCTACTTTAGTGCGCGTCACAGGTGTAAATCTCCGTATTTACAAAATGTCAACAACTAACTGCCGAAATCGATTAGTATAGCGTGGGTAGGCGCAATTATACGGGAAACGTGTGGTGGAGAGAAACAGCATAGTTTGCGGTAAGTGCCGAACTCTTACACCGATGAATATGTATGTCACACGCCTCAGTGGGGAAGGAGGGAGAAGAGCCGGCAAACAGACGTCGCGGGAGAGAAAGTAGAGGATAGAACGGCCATAGGGTCCATTCCAGCCGTACCTAGGCCATACATACACATTTCTACGTGTGATCTTTCCGGCCACGCTGTGCGGAAAGAACGCGAGGCGCTGGTGATTTGTCTTTTTGTGTTTTTTGTTTTTCTCCATCCCATTAATCATCGTCGCTCTTCTTTTATCTTTCGCTCTGTAGTCGTAACGCAGATCCGGGGTCACTCAATGGGCTCCTCTTCTCCCTCCCCACTTCGGTGCGTGCCTTGCATGGTTATCGTGAGAATGTTTCGAGTCAGCACTTTCTTCCCTCGTAGACATTCTACGAATTATGACTGGGACGCTCTAAATACTGAACACCCAACCGATTAGACTGGTGTACCCATATGGTTTTCTTGTATTTTGTTTACAGTACAGCATACGACAGGGGTGAAGCATCTACAATTTTAGCTGAAGCTCGCAGCATACTGCTGTTATTGTGATATGAGCGTTGAAATACCATAATATAGGACTCAGAGATGTGTTGCTCGGTGAGCACAAACTGTATATTCATGAAATATATATATGTACTTGAGTAATAAGTCTGAGATTCTGAACCCCAAAGATTATAATGACCAGTACTTGGTATGTAGTTTATGTTATATACGTATTACTAGCACATGTCGCGTGTTTGCATCGCCAACGCCAATCGCTGGAGATCATGAAACGAACGACGGGCAGAACTCGTATCGTACCTCTCTCACATGTTAGTCGATGCTCCTCAAACCATGTCGATGATAGCACCTATCCAGCCAGATGATGCGGCCCCTGCCGTCCTCTGCTCGTTTGCAGGATAACGCAGCGTTTACGTCGACATGTTTTTCCTCGCTGTAAGAAGGAAAAGCCGTTGGAAGAGTACCGGTAGGTAAATTGCTGTAGCCAGCACAAGTGGCTGCAGGCCATATAATAGCGGGGAGTTGGACGAGAGTGCCCTTTGTGAACTCGGTTGTAGATTTCCTAGGAAAAGGGCTCGAGACAATAGTTAGTTGGGGATAAAAAAATAAAAAAAAAGTTGTACCAGCTCACCGGCGGCAGTCGTGCGTTTTTCTCAAACCGCCGAGCGAGAAGAATCGCCATGGACGCTGGGTGTGCTGGATGTCGACGGGCAGAAAAGGCGGTTGAATGTGAAGAACACACATACATGACGTAATTTATTTTCCATCCCATTTATTATCTTCGCCCTTTATTTTTTCTTTCTCTCTCTCAGCATTTTCCGTCGTATCTTAGATCCGGGGTCACGAAGTAGACTCTCCGCCGTCTACACTACAACAGAGTATGTGCCTTGCATTTGTTTTGGGAGACTATTTCAGCACTTTTTGTTTCCCTATGCGACTCTCGCCGAATTGTGCCTAACTACGCTATGCAGTACAGGACACCTACTAAGAAATTGTCTGTACCATAGAGCTCGATGCGTTCCTATTAATTGGAATTGGCGACCACAATTGCCAGTCAATTGTACGTAATAGGAAACTATTAATAGACAATTAGGCTATTATCTATTGTTCCGGGTGTGTGTGTTATCTTCACAGTAAACCCGTTATTTCTACCCAACCACATCAGTACACCCAGTGTGTTTCCTGATTCCTAACCCTAGAGAGGTACGAATTATGTGGTCACAGGTCGGTCGCCCCGATGGTCTAGAGGTAACCTCGAACGCTTCTGAACGTTGATGTCTGGAGTTCGAATCTCACGTGGGTCGGACTTTTGAGTTTATTTGCAAAAAAAAAAAAAAAAACGGAATCAACTGCTGAGAGCGCCAATTAATAGTAGCGTGGGTAGGCACAATTCGATGCGAGTCGACGAGGGAAGGAAAGGCTGAAGTCTTCTCGCGATAAAAATGCAAGGCAAGAACCGTAGTGGGGGAGGAGGGAGAGGAGCCTACTTTGTGACCCCGGATCTGAGTTACGACTAGGGAGGAGAGAGAAAGGAAGGGCGAAGATAATAAATGGGATGGACAAAAAAAAAAAAAAAAAAAGACTGTGAAACAGAGAAAAACCAAAACAAAATAAACTCAAAATTATGGGCAAGGCAAGTGAGATGCTAACGTACCGGGTACGAGAACACAACGACACGAGCCGAACCGAAAAATATGAACAAAAAGACAAATAAAAAACGAATTATGAAACGAAACATAGTACAAATGGCGCAGGGAGACAGAAGCGCCCCTAGAAGAAACAACACACGTGCCCAAGAGAGGGACAGATAACTGCTGCACGGCCGGGGCAACACGAAGAAGAGGAAGACACCGGCATAGGGCGGTTTCAAAAGGAGAAACAAGGCAAAAAAGCGAGAAAGAAGACGCTAGAAGAGAGGAAAAGACAAAAATCGTTCTCAAAGTGATGATGATAACATGATAACAGATTCCTGTCTATGCTACAAGACCGATACGGGGACCATTTCACATGTCACACCATCTATCATCTCCTTCCTGCTTCTCAAAAAGAGCAGAGTCAAGAGCCGGTACCCCCCCCCCCCCCAGTGAGCAAGCCAACAAGAAACAAACAAACAAACAAAAGAAAACAATTGTGACACATATACTCGTATATACGAAGTATAAGTACTCCATATACGTGCAAAAAAGGTAAAGATCGAGGTCTGCTGCACAAACGAAGCAAGACGAACAGGAGAAAAAGAGAGGAACTACGTACAGTATACGTACCGGGAAAATAAAAGAGAGGGAAAATACAAAGAGTGCATGTCAAGAAGAACGAGCGAGCAAGGACAACAAATGAAGTATTGTGGATAAAGCTTAGCGGGAAGTAGACATGGAAGAAGGTTAGACTTTGCGGATAGGTTTCCTTTGTTTCCGTGGTTTTCTACATTCGGGAATGTCATGAGTTTCCTGATGCACTTAGTCGGATGGCAAAGATGATACTAAAAATAGAAATAACCAGACAAACAAACCCCCGGGACTTTGCCACTCGATTCGCCGACATCTGCGTCTAGTGTCATTAATGATGTCGCGGGTGCCCCCTCTCCTTCCCAGTGAACAGCTAGTACAACAACAATACAACAAGAAAAACCTGACCTAGTGCAGTAGGGTTCGGGTCTGTATCTTCACAGGTTTTCCACTGAAACTCAAATTAACGTTGTGGGGAGTGGGTAGCGAGCCTACATTTTCGAAGGACTTGGGGTCCTTAATTTCCAGTTTTTTACCCGAGGCGTTTTTTTTCGTTTAGCGCATGTATTTTGTTTTTCCAGATATTGCTGAAAATTGTTTTCCCAATTTGTTGTGATATGTTTTTTTTGTTTTTTTCAACATCTTATTATTAGTTATCTTCGCCCTTCCTTTCTCTCTCCTTCCTCTTTATTATTTAGAGCAAGTCGGATCTGATGGGGTCACAAAGTAGGCTCTTCTCCCTCTTCCCCCACTACGGTTCTTGCCTTGGATTTTAATCGCGAAATATTTCAGGACTTCCCTTGTCGACTCTCGTCGAATTGTGCTTCCCTACGCTATAAAATGCGTTCTCGACAGTTAGTTCGTGCCATTTGAGAATAGCAATGCCTATACGGAGACTCGATCGAACCATCGACCTCCATACTAACAGGCTTCGTGGTTACATGTTAGACCACCGGGGCGACCGGTTTTTCCTGATTCTCTGAAACAAAGAGTAGATAATTTAACTATCATGTAGTAATCTTCGATACAAAAGCTGACCGCCGAATCTAATTTAGGGCAACGAACAGGGGGGGGGAAAGGGTGAAGATTTAAACTGAGATAGACAACATATTTGCACCATCAAGAATTTTTTTTTCTTTTTCTTTTTCTTTTACAGTACAGGACACCTAATAAGAAACAGGAATATGGGCTCAGCCTGGATTTCCTATTTTTGTCAATTTATGAGCCTCTTTCTTATTGAGCCTCTTTCTTATTTTGCCAGGCAGAAATCGAAAATCCAACTGTTTTCTTATTTGGTATACCTTATGTTAATACCGCCATTGACCGCACGCCCCTAACCGATTGCGCATGCGCACGTTCGGCGTTCGAACTCTTCGGCGTGTACTCTTACTGGGGGGCATTGACGCCGAGGAAACGTGCTCGGCAACGGAGTTAGAACGTTTCCGTTTTCGTTTTCGCCTCTTATCCTTGGATGCATAATTAGTTCCGGTATAGTGGTCCGAAATCTCCTCCCCGCCTACACCCTCTTCCTCGCTTTTCGGAAAGCTTCCCTCTACGAGACCACTATCATCGCTGTCGACATCTACACCGCGCACACCCGATTCCTCTTTCCCTTCCTCGCCGTCACTCCCCTGCCTCTCTATCCGCTCCTGCCCCTTCCTCCCACTCACTACCACTGCTGCCGCCGGTCTCTTCTAAACCGCTTGTTTTCGCTGTAACCCCCCCCCCCCTCTACCTTCCTGTCTCCTTTCCTCGCTGCATCCCCCTCCTCATCATTGCCCCCCTTGCCACGTCCAGGGCGGCCGCCCCGGTCGATATCGCTGTTGTCCGCTTCCTGCGGTGGCGCCAGTAGCTCACGTTGAAGAAATTTTGAAAGCGAAATAGCCTCACCCAGTAGCACCCACAAAACTTATGCTGCGGCCTCGCCAACAGCTTTATACTTCCCGAGTGGAAGCCTCATACTGAGCGTCGTGCCGGTTTGTTCGATTGACACCCCATACTCGTACTATTGGCGCTACCGTACCTGTGCCAGTCGAGTGATGAAACCCTTCACCAATCCCAACACCCGGCACAGCATGATGTTCTGTTTCATGAGTGATGCATCGAGGGCCGGAGGAAGTGAGCGGACAAAGGCATAACCCGATGGGCATTCATGAAGCAGTTGTTGTTTCATCAGCGCCGAGGTCATAATCATCGTCAAGCAACGTCCGATCCACGAAGTCGCCCGGTGTTGTCATCCTCCGTTTTGTTCTCGCCTTCCTCGTAGCTCGACCCTTCGGGATGGTCTTCGTCCGCTGGAGTAATCGGCTGCACGTCATCCGGGAGTTCCTTGCCAGCGTTGGCGCCAGTGAACGTGTACGGCCCGCCCAAGCCGTCGAGGTTGATGAGGTTATCGTCGGTGCCCTCTGCTGTCATCACAAGCCCAGTCTTTTCAAACAGGCGTCTACGTTGCAGCTGGTACGAACCGAAGTTTTCGACAGCCTCACCCACTCAGTGCGCCAGCAAAACCCCACGGTCGGAGGCAGACAGCTTGTTGGTGTCCCAGGTTTCCACGTTGTCATTCTTCTCCAACCATGCCTCGAGAGCCTTCCCATCACCCAACTTGACCAGCCTCCCGTATCCTGCATCTAACGGCTGCACCTCATCCGTGTACTTTGATGGCAGCAGCCAAAGCAGAGTGTTGCATTCCTCTCCAAGTTTTTTCTAGAACTCTTCTGTCGTCTGCCCGTGCAGACTGCCCGCAAAAAGGATGGACGTCTCCGTGGGCTTCACGCCAGAACCGCCTGTGATGGTGGCCTTGAACGTTCTGGCAACCCACCGGTTGCAGTAGTCGCACGTGCTTGGGTTCTGCCAACTTTCGACGGTCTGAGACTCGCCGAAGGCTGCGGCCCTGGCATGGATGCACTTACTTGTCGAGCACTCGCGTCCGATCGCAATGGTCGAATTAAACGAAGAAGCTCCCCGAGCTCGCTGTTGTACTCCTCTTCGTTGAGGGAGCCGTCACATCGTAGACCCAACAGCGTGTCAAGGACGGAAAATGTTTCGGCAGAAACACCGCCTTCGCGCGCGGTTCTATTTAGCTCGTCGAACTGCTGCGCTTTCAAGGCTCTCCTTGTGTCTCAATTCACCCAATGTGGAGAGCGATTTGAGTCTGTGTACGCCATTATTGGCAAAATGAGGGCCGCAAAATCTGTGTCCTGGGTCTGCTGCAGTACTACAGGTTGCTCTTCCCCTCTCTCCTTTCTCTCCTCCCTGCGGGGATGTTTGAAAACATATACCCAGTACACTTGTTTCGGGTGTCCGCGTCGAAAAAATACGTTTTTGTGAGGTGAAATAAATCGGAAAATATGAAACGGCCGAAAACAAAATGCAATAAAAAAACGACTAAATCTACGAGTACACACTGCTGTAACGCTGTAACGGGTCAAAATTGAAAAACCTATGGTCGCTGAAAACCTGAAATAGGTTACTCGCGACCACCAGGGGCAGGCAGCAGGGTTCTCCGAAGGCGTCGGGGATTCCTCCCAGGGGGTTAATAGGCCTTTCTTATTTTGCAGCGGAGGCCCAGCCTCGCGTCTTTCTTATTTTTTGGAAAATGTCAGCCTGGCTTTCTTATTAGCCTGTTTCTTATTAGATGTCCTGCATTGTACAAGAAGTGACTAATAATATTATACGACGAAGCTGTATTCTTGCCACACAACGTCCCATTCATTTCGGTCTTGCATCCGTCTACAGCAAGCGGCATAATAAGCACGGCTGCGGCCCCATTCCCCTGATCGATTGTCGCCCTTGTCTGCTCGATTTACCGCATCGTAGGTCTCTGTGTCGAATTTTTGTGACCACATTGCTGGTATCTCTGCAGGATGAATAATCGACACAGACTCTGGAGTAGGGGTGCTGGATGTCGACGGGTACTCGTAGAAAGTAGGGTTGCACCCCGGCCTCAAAATTTGGAACCGGTAATCGGACCGGATTTTGGGGGGTTCAGACCGAACCGGAACCGGGTACCCGGCCTGCTTTCAGCCCGGGTACCCGGGTACCCGGGTACCCGGGTACCCGGATTACCATGCACTATCTTCTCCCCTTTTAGCGTTTCAGCGGGCCTGAACGGTCCGCAGGTGGCATGGTAAGGCGGACGTTGGGAGGGAATGACGGCATTGCGTCTATTATCTCGATGAGTCATGCCAAAGAAAGAAGAGCAGTGGCCAAAATCGGGTATACCCGATGGGTTTGTGGCCAAAACAGGGTACCATTGTATTTTAGTGACCGCGACGACCCCAGGGCGCCATCTCATTGGCCAGCGCAGGCCACCACCCGACGCTGGCCACAAACCCATCGGGTATACCCGATTTTGGCTACTCACCCCCCAAGAGGTACCCGATAATTGTACCCACCTACCCGAAAATGGCCGGGCTGTTCGACCACCACGTTCCGACGGTTCCGGGTACCCGCCACCGGGTACCCGGTTCTCACTCAGACGGAATGCAACCCTAGTCGCGTGTTGTGCGAAGGCTGTAGGAGAAAAGGAAAAGGGAGAGTCTAGGGGCACAGTGTATGTATAAATCAACGTATATCCCAGTCTTGGGGCCTTCGTAAAGCACAATCAACGGGTACCCGGGTACCCGGGTACCCGGGTACCCGGGGTCCAAACTACCCGGGGTAAATTATTTGTCCCGGTCCGGTTCCGGTTCCCGACGGTTCCGGGTACCCGCCACCGGGTACCCGGTTCTCAGTCAGACGGGGTGCAACCCTAGTAGAAAGGACTGATTAATGTGAAGAAGACACATATTCTCTTGGCGGCTGATGCGTGGTGTCACAAGTTTTCGCGCACCTAACGTCTGTGCCCTGTGCCACGTCATCACGAAACATGTTCGCGGAATATTCATAGACGGCCAACCGACACCACGGACATTATTATGTAGTCGGGGCCAGGAACCGGTCGCCCCGGTAGGCTAGCAGGTAACCACGAAGCCTGTTAGCGTCGAGATCGCGAGTTCGAGCCCCGCCGAGTGCATGCTCGTAGGGACGTTTTCTTGCAAAAAATATCTTGAATAGCGGAAAGCGCGAGAGCGTGAGTTAGCAAAATTCGATGAAAATCGACGAGCGTTGGGAAGACTCAACCCTCTGCGCGATAAAAATGAAGGCAAGAACCGTAGTGGGGGAGGAGGGAGAGGAGCCTACCTTGTGAACCCGGGTCTGAGGTACGACTAGGGAGGGAGGAAGACGGAAGTGCGAAGATGATGAATGGGATGGGAAAAAAACAAAATGCTTGTGTGTTCTTCACATGTAACCTTCAATGTGTTGTCGTTGTTGTCGTTGTTGTTGTTGTTGTTGTTGTTGTTGTTGTTGTTGTTGTGTTCACATTAAAAGCAACGTGTGTTCTTCACATTAAACATTTATTTCTACCCGTCGACAACCAGCACACGCAGTGTTTGTGCCGATTCTTCATCCTAAAAAGGCACCAGTTATGTGGTCACAAAACTACGACACAGCAGAGATGCTACGCTCAGTGCAGCAAGCAGAGCAGACAATGCAATGCCATATACGGCAGGTAAGACCTACCCTTTTAGCAATCCAGGTGCATGAAAGAGAAAACAGAAAAAAAGGAGAAAAAGCGAAAAGGAAAAAATAATAAAAATAAACACAATAAAGCAAATCAACAATCAAACAACCAAACAAAAACAGGACAAAAATAAAGAAAGAAAATATCGTGCTTCTCCCACGGGAGATGCGACAGACAATAAAATAAAATAAAATGAAACGAATCGTAGGCGTTATCGACGGCAGTAGTGGTATTAATAGTCGATGTGGTTCGATACCAAAAATCTCCATACGGAGACTCGCGCCCCTGGCCGCAACCTGACCAGTATGCGTGGTTCCATGCTAGACCACCGGGGCGACCGGTTGTTCGTGCTAACTACCCCTTTTAGCCGTTGATACCAAGCACGACCAGTAGGTTTGCCGATTTTTTCAACCTGCAGAGATAGAAGGTACCACGAACGTCGACGGGTAGAAAGGAAGGTTTAATGTGAAGAACACACACACGTGTATTATGTTTCTCCATCTTATTTGTGCTATATATGTATTCGCCCATACTTTCTCTCCCCCTCTAATAATGCATACTCGTAACTCAGATCCGGAGTGTGATGCGATGCTCGAGGGCTACAGAATACTTGAGAGATAACCGTACAACAGGTCCAAAGCCTTGTGACATCCTAGGATTATTTCTCGTATACTAAAGTGTTCTTGGTATGTCAGATAGCCAGTGGCATTGAGGTTTGGTAAGTTAATAGAAATGTTCTGAGGATACGAATATTCCCTTAAAACGAGAGAGCCCGTAGAAATATCGTTTAGAATACCATAGGACTGGTATTACCCACTGAACAGGATAGGCAATTACTGAGGAATAGCTAAGAACCACGTCGAAAGCTCCCTAGGCTGGTATTACGGCCCGTCTAGCGGGCTATTAGAAAACCATCCTAACTGCCCGACTAGCGGGCTAATTTGCAATTTTGGGTCCAAAAGGGCTCTGCTGCTTTAAGACAGAGTCCCTCATCCACTCACTCTTTTCCAGTTCATATTTTATCTCAGCTTTACCCTTTTTGTATCTCATCGTCAGAGGATTAGTAAAACACAAGGGGTCTCCTAAAATGAAGATAAGCTGTAACTCGAAGCCAGCAACGATGAATCGTCCGCCCTTTCCCTCATACGTTGAGCATCACTACACTTGGCGTCGTCGGCAGATCGATGACCCTATCCGTGATGCTTAGGCCTCACTACGAGTTGTGGCGAAATCTATCGCCTCATTTGTTATTTGGAATAGCCGCAACTTGGACCCCCCTTTCTTTTTTGTTTTGGGTGAACTTGGATATTATTATCCATCGATCATGGTGTGGTCGGAATATCCGACTCATCAGGGTGGGCTCTTGTGAAGAGATGCTAAAGGGTTATATAATGGTCGACATATAGTCGTACATGTCCAAAGCATTGTGCCATCCCGAGATTATTATCGTGTATTGACGTTTCCTTGGTAGATCGGATCGCCTTTTGCACCCGAGGCCACTACCGGGGCCCAGTGCACCCAAACAGAGACACCGCAGGCCCAACCTGTCGAGGCCCAGTGCCCTCGCATGGGGACACTGCAGGCCCGAACTGCCCATACGGCCACCAACGGCTGGGCACTGTCAGCCGATGACCCTACTCGTGAGCCTTGCTGAAAATGCAGAACGAGGAAGAAAAACAAAACAACGATACAGTCCTGTGCCACAGTATAAGTAGCCATATTACCTCGACCTCCCCAGTGCCTTGAATTTCAATCGCGAGAAGATTGCACCACATTCGCGTCCACTCTCGCCTAATTGTGCCTACCCACGCTATGACAGGCGCTCTCGACAGTTCGTGTTATTTGAGACAAAACAATGTTGAAACGGAATCTCGAGTACCTGACCTCAACCTCAGCGATCTTCGTAGTTTCCTGCTAGACCATCCAGCACCGGGGTGACCGGCACAGGTGGTAAACAAGACAAGACGCAGAGATACGAAGGTTATACCAGGTACATCGCCTGGTCCTGCCACGATATTGAATACGACCTGCACGACACTATCGCAGTTCACATACGGAACCCGCTCTTAAATCCACAATCTGTGTTCTTCACGTTAAACCGTGCTTTCCCCCCGTCGATATCCAGCACACCCAGTCAGTGTCCGTGCGGAGTCTTCATCCTAGGGAGAGACCAGTTATGTGGTCACAAAACTTCGGCACAGAGATAAATAAAAACAAAGAATCAAACCAAAACGAAAACAAAAGACAAAGCAAGGAAACGTGTCGGGCTTCCCCCGGGGGAGATGTGACGGACATTATATAAAACAAGCACAAAAACGACTAGACAAAATCTTCAGCTGAAAATACAGATGTTTTGAAAGGTCAGCAGGTAAACGTTTGGCAACATTCAGCCGAGGGAGCGCAAGGCCGACCACCCCGGTGATCTAACCGGTAACCACGACACCTGCTAGGTTGGAGGTCGACGGTTCGAGCTTCCGTATGGAGATTTGTATTATCAAATGACACCAACTGTCAAGAGCGCATATTATTATAGCGTGGGTGAGCACAATTCGACGAGGAGAGTCGACGAGGGAAGCAAAATGCCGAAATATTCTCCCGGCAAATATGCAAGGCAAGAACCGCAGTGATGGGGCAGGGAGAAGAGGCTACTTTTGACCCCGGATCTAAGTTATGACTAGGAAGGAAAGAGAAAAAAATGGCGAAGAAAATGAATGGGACGGAAGCAAACAAAGATAGCCGCCATAAATGCGTGAGAAAAGGATTGGTAAACAACGAAAGACACAAATAAAGGGGTTGCTTTGATTGTTCCTTTTTTTTTTTGTTTTCTTGGGCGAGGGTGCACGCCGATCTGAGTCCCTGACCCCCCCCCCCCCTTTTATTGGAGGGCCGAAAAACAAAATATGTTTTCAGGTGTGCTTTGGTTTGACTCACACGCCTGCAGACGCTGATCTATGTACGTGTATCTCAAGCGTCTACTACTGCTTAGCTTTGGGTGTACACTGTGTACACAATGCTTTATACAAACATAATGTACAAGTAATGTGCTGATACTGTCGGGAGGGTCGGAGTGGGGAGACTGCCACCCCACTCGCCACACCAGCCACGCATAACAAGAACACAAATGTCGTTGTGAAATATATCGGCAGGTGGAACTTGGTGGAAGGTGCACGTACCAACAGTCGCCAGTACTACGTACAATACACCACTGCCACCTGACACTACTGAGTCCGCTAGCTTGGTCTTCGAAATAACAAAACCCGACACCATACCAACCCAAAGCGATGTAGCTCCACGATATACTAGTACAAAGCATGTATCAAGGTCAATGGAAGCTGTCGTATGGTATGCCGGTGACATCCCCCTAGCACGATAGTATCCCACGATCGTGCACAACCACCCGAGTGAAGCATACTCAAGACAAGTCAATGTACGTACCAATATCAACTCAACTGACTTCACTGCATCTTCGACGTGCAGTTCTGCTAACAGTGTAAGGCGTTGCTGCCCCTGCAACCCGAATCCCACGCCCGCAATCTTTATTCCTTACCCCATCCACTCCCCGCCTGTCCTAATCGATGTTTTCCTCATCCCTCCCTTCCTCTTGATCTTCCTCCTCCTCTGCTTCTATGTTTTCCCCCTCTCCCTCCTTCTTGTCCTCTGTTCGCTCGTCCTCCTGCTCCGCATCCACCCCCTCTTTGAAAGAATGACGCGTGTGTCGAGGCTCTGTCTCTCCGGAGAGAGATGGCAGAGGTGGCACCGAAGTGTCTGTGAAGATCACTTGAGAAGAAGAAAAGTCATGGTTCGAAAAGGCGCTTATTTGGCCATAATGGAAAAAAGATTGATGTCAGGGATCAATGTAAAAGGAAGAAGAGAAGAGAAGAGGAGTGGAAAGTAGAGTAGAGGAGTAGAGTAGAGGAGTAGAGTAGTAGAGTAGAGTAGAGTGATCGAGGTGGGCGGTGCCTGCGCCTGATCATCCCGGTACAATGCCCATGCCACGGGCAGTTACATTCTACCGTAGTGTGTACCGTTCCCTGTAATATTCTCTACAACGTTATAGTAGCGTTCTAGCAACGTTCTCAGCATCGTTCCTGATGAAGATGCTTGGGACATACAATGTGGCGCACTACGAGTAAGACAAACTCGTAATATATCCGCATATTGCAATAACCCGAATATCTAGACTAAGATACTCATATACTCGTATCAGTGCGTAGTGACTGCACATCACAATAGATACGTAGGGATCTCAACGTCCATATCCTAACACGCCCCCGTGATGAAAGTCAGTAGCTAGAGTAACACCTACGGTGTAGAAACCTGATACTGAAAAATCGAAATGAACGAGTGAAGAATGAAAGAATGGCACAACATATTCAGTCCTGCGCAAATGCAGCGGCAATATGGAAAACAGTAAACACAAAGTTCACTACATATTCAGTCCCGTGTGATGACGGTGACAATATGGTTGTACTCATGTCGGAAAAGCTAATCGTAGTTGTGCATGACTACTGAGTCATAGTGTACGACACTAAATCAAACTCTACAATGAAAAGCGTAGAAAGTTATCTGCTGTACTTGCAACCCGCCCCCTCAATTGAATGCTACAATGATAGAGCTACGGAAATAGTACATAATCTTGCAGAAACAAAGAAAGTCGGTGGGTGTGTACCCAGACAAAAATAGCAATGACCTACTGTATGTACCAGTACGTGGGAATACTCATTTGTCCAGCAATAAACATTGGATAGTTTAAGAGACATTTGGTAAAACTGAGACGTGTGTCCAGTGTGGAGTATAGACGTGCGTACATACTCATGAATCCTACAGAGCAGTACCTGGTGTAAGCAAAGTCAAAGAAGAAAAAAAATCGTGGTGTGTATACCAGCGAAGTATACCCTAGAACGCAAGCGTTAACCCGCATGATGGGTGTGTTCAACGCGCCCCCTGAATAGATACCTAGAGTAACATGGAATCCAAGTAGAAACTGATGACATTCGTCAAGTACAACGGAAAAGTGTACTATTCAGTTGTGTACATGCATGTACGTACGTACTTGCAATAAGATTAGGAGTACAGATAGTACGGCAATAGACTACGTTGGGCGCAATTGTATCGCAAAATAGACTCGTGGTGCTGTGGTGTTGACCAGTGAGCAAAATCCTAGCAAAGAAAGCGTAAGAAAGTATCTACTGTACTTATGTACGCCCCCCCCAATATATCCTATGACTAAGAAATCGAATCGTGGACGTATACTCGTACAGATATGTGTCCAGCTATACTGAGATGTGTGAAATACAAATCAGCATGGTGAGTGTGTATTTAGGATACGTACTCAAAGAAAAAAAACTGTGGAAAGCTAAGGAACAACTGATAACAAGGCAGATGTTTATCCGTGACGGAATTCACAGCAGTGCGCATCATGTTTGATTACACATACGAAGAACGTACGTATGCAGATACTCGACGACAGCAAAGAAACAAAGCCAACAGAGGAAAAGTATACAAAATATACCCCCCCCCCACTAAAACCAAGGTTAAGAAGAGACGCAAGGAATGCGCATGATGATGACGATCGTGATGTTCGTTCTTCGTGCTGGTGTTGCGGAGACCTTGTTGAACATGTAGTACGAGTAGTAGTAGTAGTCGATGAAAAGAGTTGGTGCTTCTGATGATGATCTTGTACGTAGAACAGCAGACCAAAAGATGTACGTGTAGATGAAGATGACTGTGAGATGATGTGATGATGGCGAAGACCTGAAGAGCTGGTGAATACCTGTCCCCGTAGTTAGTCCGTAATGTGTGCTGCGCCGTGTTGCTCGAAGTGTCGAGTGCAGGTTGTTGTCGCGATTGGGTTGTGCCGCTTGTTGCGGTGCAATAGCAAAAAACCGCCAGGAATGCAACAATAAAATGTTGGGACTCCTTGTTTTGAGAAAAATGAGCAATTCCCCCCAGATTGGTGTTCACGTTTCAGCTTAGATGTCACCGAATACGTAGCTGGTCCCCAATGCGATGGAGATGGTGATAGCCAGGTGCTTGATGAACGCGTCGGTGGTGATGCCCTGGAGCTTAATCCTGGTGAGCATGCAGATGTTGATCAAGTCACCTCCGATCCTGAAATAAAATCTTCAAAAGCAAAACTTGAATGAATTGCTGCAGCCGAGGGTAGACCATCGATGCTTCCAGAAGTCCAGGTAGTGATGTTGTAGTGTTGCTCGTACAGCAGTAGTCGAAGTAGACGTAGAAGCTGATAGTAGCAGATAAACCGACAAGAGTTCTCTCCCGTGGCAGGCAATGTCGCCGATCGCATCAACGGCCTGGCTGCGTGATGCAACGCTGGTTGGCCTTCGCCCCATATGGAATGGATGAGGATGCTTTTTCCTTCGAGTCTAAATTCGTATTTCCGCGTGAAAGCGTGAAATCGTTGCTGGAAAAGGAGGCCTTGAGGCGGGCAGGAGGTAATCCCCCCGATGCTTCGCTGGGTAGCAGATTCGTCAACGACCTGGCTGTATATTTGCAGCACGTGTAGGTCTTCTCGGCAATGCTTGCACGAGGATAAATATAACTGTACGTACTTCGTGCGTAGTAGCTCGAAGACACGGTTTTAATAACGACTTTACGCGTCTAAATAGCGAAGAGCCGGCTCGAGACTAACTTTGGTTTTGATGGCGAAGAAACAGCAGGTCTTGTAACGTTTGCTCATGCTTTACAGCGTGGAAGTAGCGCGGAGCTAGCTTCGCGTGTGATGAGCAGAAATGGTTTCGTGACTTGTTTCGTGCTTACAGCTTCAAAGTATCATAGTATCGAAAACAAAGCTTTGCGTGTGATGTTGCAAAAATCGTCGGTGGCTTATTTTTGCAATTACAGCGTGAAAACGATGTTGAATGTACGAGTACAGGTTTCGCGTCAGAAGCGTGAAACCGGACTCATTACTCGTACGTGCTACCCGCGTAAAAGCGTGACAGCAGTCTCCTTACCTGCCTCACGCGTAGAAGCGTGAAAGCAGTACTCCTTGTAGTAACCCTGTTGAACGAAGTTAATGAAAATCGATGATTAGAGTCGACGTCGATGCTGTCCGGTAGATGCCGGTCTTCTGGTTTTGTTTTTGTTTTTGAGCAAGAAACCGTATGCCTCCGCAGTGGAAAACTTGAAATTTGTTCGAATGTAGAACGTGACGCGCTCGCCGGGAGACGTCGTTCCGTGATGCCAGTTGGCGCGTAGACGAAAGTCGAGGCTCATAACCTGAACGAATGACGCGTGTGTCGAGGCTCTGTCTCTCCGGAGAGAGATGGCAGAGGTGGCACCGAAGGGTCTGTGAAGATCACTTGAGAAGAAGAAGAAAAGCCATGGTTTGAAAAGGCGCTTATTTGGCCATAATGGAAAGAAGGTTGATCTCAGGGGTCAATGGAAAATGAAGAAGAGAAGAGAAGAGGAGTGGAGAGTAGAGTAGAGGAGTAGAGTAGAGGAGTAGAGTAGTAGAGTAGAGTAGAGTGGTCGAGGTGGGCGGTGCCTGCACCTGATCATCCCGGTACAATGCCCATGCTACGGGCAGTTACATTCTACCGTAGTGTGTACCGTTCCCTGTAATATTCTCTACAATGTTATAGTAATATTCCAACAACGTTCTCAGCATCGTTCCTGATGAAGATGCTTGGGACATACAATGTGGCGAACTACGAGTCAGACAAACTCGTAATCTATCCGCATATTGCAATAACCCGAATATCTAGCCTAAGATACTCATATACTCGTATCAGTGCGTAGTGACTGCACATCACAATAGATACGTATGAATCTCAACGTCCATATGCTAACCCTCTTCATATTTTTCCTCCTCACCTTCCCTGTCCTCCTCCTCGTCGCCCCCCTCCTCCTCATTGTCGTCATCCTCCTCCTCCACCTCTTTGTCCTTCTCCTCTTTCTCCTCCTCCTCTTCCTTCTCCTGTTCGTCGGACCCATCTACGTCGATGGGAATGCCGCTTGCTTACTGTCGAGTTCCCCTTCCTTCTCTTCCACTCGATATCTTGCGTGATCTAATCGTCACGCTGGTTCCTTACTTGGGGCGAGTTTGTGACCTAATCGGCTGAATCGTCTCCCTCATGGCTACTTCCCCCGACTTGCTCACGTCCTTTGGCTCGGATTGTAAACGCCACGGCGTCGTAGGACCTCACGGCGACGGTCACGGCGTGTTTCGTCCGCACGTGGTGGGCCATAAAGTACGGCCATACCCAACGGTCATCTTGGCAAAAATGACACTTGAGGGGCACGTTAGAGCACGTTAGTGCTTGCTACCGTTCGACGCCGTTTTCAGGCTGAGCGTGATGGAGGCGTTTCGCTCGTCTCTCCTTGGAGCAAAAGAGCAGCTGGAGAACACTCTAGGCGCCTTTTCCCCGTTCGGGTGAATATTTACCCATGTCTTGCAGGCCCCCACACCCGCCACACCACACCACAGAAGCCGCATGTGTCGCTCCCCTTCAAGGCTGGTGGGGTACACGCCGGTTTTGTACACGCACGAACAACGGAGTTAAGTCGAATCATTACACGAATTCAGCAGACTTGTCATGGCTGGAGTATTTGAGGCAGTGCGATACGCCTCAACCAACAAAACACTACGCGTGGATTAGCGTGGGTACATTCTTGTACATAGAAGGCAGACAGGGCGTACCTTGGTCTCTTGGATGTGCCCCAGAGCGTACCAGCAGCAGAGGGTGCGGGTACTTCCTCTGATGTTCGATCCACATCCAAAGTGTAGATTAAGTCAGCGTGCAGAGAAAGAGAGGCGATAGTGTGGGAAACTGTTTACATGACAGGAGTTTCTTTAAACCCCTCCACTAGTCCCACGGTCTCAACCAGTACCTCCTGCGTAGATAACAACTCGTCTATGCTGAAAACGTACGTCATCTTGTCCACGCCCATGTCCGCGTCTACTAACATTTTTTCTATGATAAACTCTAGAAGGCAGATGTGGGTGATTTCTGTGCGCAGCTTTCGCGCCTCCCACTGGAAAAGTGAACCATCCCTCCCCACCACCGGCATCATACGGTGCCTCTTCACGACCTGTGCATCCACCTACCCAACCCGGGTTTCCGTGCTTGGCGGTGCTGTTGCAGATAAAACCCCGACCGCGTAGGTGGTGGGATCATTGCGTTGCGAAGAAAGTGTTGGAAATGGTGCTCCAACCTGTAACCGTGTAGCATAGTCGTTTTGGTCGGTGGCGGAAGCGTCCACCGGCGCCTTGTCTAAAGAGGTTGTGAATCCCTACACACGCGCAAGCGGCTGCACACGGAGGTTGTGAAACAAACGTACAGAAAGGTTACGCGGCCGGGCGGTTAGGAGGCTTGGTTGACGTTCGGGGTGGAAAGCTGAAAGTCTGCCAAATCTCCCATATAGACGAATGGACGGCTACAGATGTGCAGATATTTTTACGGAGGGCGGTTGCAACTGGTTCCCAACATCGGTAAATGGGTAGAACCGAGACAAAACAAATCTTCGCTCATTCCGCTCAGCACGGTTTCCGTCAGAGATTTGTCAGAGCAGGACATACAACAGTACGAGGCAGCTTTTATTAGTTTCACCCGCTTTTACTAATGTCGTTGACCCGACCGTGGTGCCATAATACTCCCACAACGAGTTCAAGTGAAGATACTCGTACACGTGTTGAGTTCGATGAAGTACTATCGTATGCTGGACCTGCGTGAGGTACTGCTGTCAGTGCATTCATCGTGTTATCGTGTTATATAATACGAGTATCATACGTACTATACAGTAGTTAAATCCCGTTTACGGCACTGTAGTCCCTCGACAGACAGACGTGAAGACACTTCACATACTTAAAACGGTATATAAAGTCTATAGGGGTCTTGACGGGTCTAAAGGTTGACTGTCAACCTGGCGTCTTATTGCGGCGTACCCGTATTTGTGTACGACATATATAATACGAGCTTAAAACTCCAGCAAGCAAGCAGCCGTTGCGTGCCTTCTATAATAGGAGCACATTTGCCGCGAATCAACCTATCGTGATATATGTTATATATCAGGGTCAGGGTACGAGCTTTGAAGTATGTCCAGGCCGTTCGGGCCATACAGACCATACCGAAACACATAGTGACACGCCACAGGCAATAGTGTTACCACGACACATTCGACCCAGTAGCGTTGACGCTCACCGTTGGTGCTCCTCGGAACGTTCGGGCTGTCGAGCCAATGCGGCGTCGAGCTTCGACCCATCTCCGACATCATGACCGCAGCAGCAAACCCACACGTCGTGCCACCGCTTCCAGCATCGCTGGAGCTCTGTCAGCAGAGACGCTGGAACCAACCGTAAGCAGTGAACGGCACTGCTGATGTGCCTGCTTCTTCGGCATCGAAGGTGCTTATTTATGCTCTCGGCCGTGTCCATGCTTTTTCTTCCCAGAGTGTTCAGCTACAAGCAGAAACGCTGGGTGGTGTTGTGCTTTGTGGAAAGCCTTGCCTGCCTTGGGAATGCGGGGACGATTCACCAACACCCCCTGCTATTTTATATAGGTTTTAGTATGGAGTTGGTTTATATAGGAAACAGTATGGTGCTGCGGTTTATGGATGGTCTGATTTCGTTTATAGAGGATTTAGACTGGTATGTACCCCCCTATACGCCGGAGGGTGCCTTAATAAAAAGTTTGACACCCCCCCCCCTATATTTGGTTTCCCAAAGAACAAATTGGAGTGTGGTGTCGGCAAGTGTTTTTTTCGGAGACCCCTGTTCGAGTGATTTTTGTTTTTATTTACATCTGGTTTCGTGTGAGGTGTAGAGGAAGTCAAGTGAGCAGCCGCAGACCAACTTTGAACGCATTTCAGGTGAAGGTTTAAGGTGTGAGTTCAGAGTGGTGACGAGCAATTCCACAGTCGTCGAAGCAGTGGCAAGTTGGTAGATCGAGTTAAATAGTTGGCGCCGTAACACTGGTTATTTTGTTGTAATTTCGCGGCAGTTGGAATCGGTGCTGGATATTTTCTCTTTGGGCAGCTTGTGAGAGATATACTGAGATGCGGTTTGTCGGGCGGTTCGCGCGAAACAACAAAACAAAAAAAACTACTCGGGGACTATATAGTAATGTTGGGCACATACATACGTACAATCTGGAGAAAACTGTTCGTACAAGCGTTACAGCAGTAGTAGCCCATTAACAATAAGGCTTGACGGACACCTCGAGGGCTTAAAAAAAAACAATATTTCGCGAACGCGTGGTCGAATAATAAATCAATCGGGGTATCATATGAATGGTACATTTTGCGTTGGGAATGAAGATCCAGATAGTGAAGAGCGATACCTACTATTCAACGCAACAGAGCATCTTATGCACCCTGCATACATCCATGAGTTACTCGTGGGTGACATGTGACGTTTTGGCAGAATCATTCAGGCGCTAAATTGAACTTTCCGCGTTGACCTTCGGCTTCACAATTTGGCAGTCGACGCTTTATCCCAATTAGCCTCCACCTAAACTATCAGGTGCCATAAGTGTTGAAATTGGTGGAAGCATGGGGTTCAAAAATCGAGACAAACATTAACCCCCATAAAAACGTCTGCGCTTCACATACTGACAGACCCACGGACAATCGCGGCCCGCGAAATCGAAGAATTGTTCGTATTGGGGGTTTTGAGGCGTCGAGTGCGCCAGACCGCAGGCGCAGGTCATGCGCAAACAATACCCGAGGCATGTTCACGATTTCGAAGTTGCCAGGCGCGTACCATGCTACTGTAAAATATCCCTGATAGGGAAATGACCGTTCATCAACACTTTGCTGGTCGTCTGGCAGATGATACAAACCGCGAACGAACTCTCACCCGTCGTCAGCGGAACGGGTCGAGAGGGGCCGCTGAACACGTGCGCAAAACGTCAGGATCTATCCCCCGAAACCAGCGTGGAAAACGTCAGGATCTATCTATTCGAGATTTTGTGCGAAGTAAGTGTCAATTGTACTTCATTGCCGGCTAATTCCTTAGTTTCAAGTTTTGAACACCTTTCGGCCTTGAATGAGGCGTGATATATTACCTACTCAGTTTAATATCCGAGTGCGTCTTGTGCGAAACATTGGGCAGACCTGTCTGGGAGTACCTGAAACCGACTCGCCTACAAAACAAAAAGGAACACACGTCTGGGCTTCCTGTTAATATGTTAACGGCGGACCGTTACGAATCTGTTTTGTCGGGACAAAGTTTCGGTTCGGTCTCCAGCCGTACGTTGGACCTCAACTTCAAAATCAGATATGATATGTCACCCTCTGGCGCTGCTCCTGGCGGCCAGAACTATTCCACCACATATTTTCTGGTTTTCGACTATCAAATCTATTACTCGTGGCTGCTATAAGTAAGGGGTTTAGCTTGAACTACGTCGTAGCTCGTACGCGTAGCAATTTGTTGGACTGAAAACACTTAACTTATACGTAGCGGCAGCAGGCGAGCTGTTTATATCTATAATTTTAGTTACGGATATTGTTTGCAAACACCGTATGTACTCTAAATATAAGGCGTTTATATACAAGGCTAAGACAACATATTCCGGACAGATACTTCGTGGTCTTAGTCTTGTATATACCGGGTACGTTTAATAGTGTATGATATGAGCAGTTGTTATATATGCGAGAGTAAATACGACCAACTCCCACGGTACTGTACTGTAGTACTGCTGTACAATTAAACGGAGGAAAAAAAATATTTCGTAGGGGTGAGATCGAGAATTCGGAAGAGGTTCAGTAACTGTCAGTAAATACTCCGGTGGTTCTATGTATTGGCCAGTAAGTACACCGCCGGCTCGTCCACCGGAGGGGTGATTTCGATTTGAATCATTTAGATGAACATCCCACATGACCCATACATAGGTGGTGTCATGAATCCTGAAGAAAATCACGGTGCTGTCAATCATTGACACGATGAGGGAGACCCGTGTGCGCACACGACGTCGTTCATAGCTTGACCCGACCCTCGTTAGTTCGCTCGACCCTGTGCTGACCTTTACGTTAAGGGTTACGAGTTTATCGGCAGATGGTAAGGCCATCCCAGGAGACGCCATGTTGGCCACTTTGTCACGCCCTGTGAGGTGGATGTGCCGAAGACGATCCGACGACGCGACCAGGACCAGGACCGACGTTAGCGCCACACCGGAGCAGTTTGTTTTCATCCAGATTAGAACTAACATATGCATTGTTTGCCAGGCCAATGTTCACTCCGTGTGTTATTACTGCTGACATGCAGATAGTCGGGACGTGCCTTATGCGTGTTGTAGTGCATGATCGTTGGTGTCGTTTTCGACCAGACATGGCCGAAATAGGTACCGCGGATAAGCAGGTCTTACTCATCCACATGCAGCCGTCTGGCAGTTATCTTCGATTGGGTTATCTGCGTTGTTGTTTTACACTACAGCTACAGCACATCGATCAGTCCAACACCACTGACGTTACCCAGCTCTCAGATGCACGGATACTATACTATAATTATATCGCTATGCAGTCGTTGATGGGCGTGAATGGCGGCGAGACTGGGTGTATTTCTCAGCAGACGATGATTGCCGCGGCTGCAGGAGTACCACATATTGACTCAACATTTTCGGATCGGTTCCGCTCCTCCATTGGGAAACAATATCATACGGTTTCACTCTTCCAGTTCATATCATACGGTTTCACTCTTAATTCGTACCGGTACTGTACAGCAGTACGAAATAATTCAACTTCGCTCCTTTGTTTGGACAACGATCGTGCTTTGCGCTCAGCCGTACAGAGTGCGCA
This sequence comes from Saccharina japonica, assembly GCA_008828725.1. Classification (NCBI taxonomy): domain Eukaryota; class Phaeophyceae; order Laminariales; family Laminariaceae; genus Saccharina; species Saccharina japonica. The sequence goes on from MEHQ01001429.1 coordinate 115,294, forward strand.
ACGAGGAAACAAGTGCTGCGTTCGTGTACGAAGCTAAATATACCCTCCCATGTCTCCGGTAAATATATCACAATGTCCTAGCAGTTTTTTCTCGGATTTGCAGGAAGTATACACAGGGATTCCGGTACTGTACAGTGTTTGCGATTGGAGCGTTAAAATTGAACCGAATTTCCGATAATAACTTAATGCAGTTGCCCGCGGGCGGCACCTTGCCAAAAAACGATCCGTGTCTCAAAGGAAGCGCGTTGAAAAAACGGGGCTCTGTTGACGCACACACACGGTACGCGACCTTGTTTAATAAAACTTGTACCCTCCTTCTTATCGTTCGACTCTGTTTATAGCTGTTCCCGCTCATACAGTGAAATTTAGGTATACCGACCAGCGTCCCCGAGCGTAGCTCTAACGGTACGCCGAGGAAGCCGGTGCGAGCAATGGTTTAGTCCGTTTCAAACATTCAGAACAGGTGGGGTACAAACAACGCGGGAAGTGGTTTCAGCATCAAGTTATTCGTTCTGTGCACGGCGCAATGGATCTAACTAGTCGTCTGGGGTATGGGCGTCACCGACGGATGTCGTAGTTTTCTTAGAGGGATACGGAGGGATGCACGATATCAGTAGAAGCGGGGACGAATACCTTTCGATGTTCGCTCATGTGATGGTAACTGTATTAACTTCGCTTGTTCCCCGACACCGTTTACGCGCCGCCCCGGGGAAAAAACAGTCGTAGTAAGAGGTACATATTGGCATAGAACAGGGGCATGACTACCACAACGTTGCAGAAATTACGGCAGGGCCTCTCGTTGTGTTCAGCTTCGAGTGATGCAGTTGCTGTTTCTGCCGTGAGGAGAACGTGACGTTGGTGGTGTTGCATATATGAGAACAAACGTATAGTTTGTGCGTGTATCTTCACTTTTACCTGATTCATGCAGCATTTGCGACTTCCTGTCATATTGTCTCAGGCATAGCCCCTAGGGGTGTCGACGCGTGCTACAATAGAGGTAGCACGTTTCTGGTTGAAACATTTCTGAATAACCGATTAAGGGCCATTCTTATCGGAGCCATAAATTTCCTAAATTTCCAAAAATTCCAACATATTTTTTCGCGCAATTTTCTAGATTTCCATGTTTTCCATTTGTTTTTCCCATTTATTGGAACGTGAAGCCTTCCAAACATTTTGCCCTCTGAAGAATTTCCAATATTTCCATAATTTCCAAGATTTCCAAGATTTCCTTTTTGGTTTTTGGAAAAAAATATTGGAAATTATGGAAAAAAGCTGCTCGATAAGAATGGCCCTAAAGACTTCTTAACCCAAAATCATCTGAATGCCATATTTTATTGCGATATGTTTCAGTGCATATTTGGTAGGCCATGGGAATCCTCATCGTTCAGCACATTTGTTTCCTTCCAAAATCAGGTTCTGGTTATGTGTGACGTATAGAGCTCCTATACTATTATCAGTATAATCGAGTGATCACCCTCAGACAAAAACATAGTGCCCCTCTACCACGCAGGCATCTGTAGCTATTTAGTGTAATTTTTTTCCGACATGCTGGGGTACAACAGGCGAGAGCGAAAGGCGTCGGCAAATGCTGCGCCCAAGGTCGGAAGACAACCAGAAGAACAATGGTATTGAGGGGACACCAGAACCGATTGCCCGTCTAACGCGCAGTGTAGGCAGCACACACCTCCCTGACTACGTTCAATGGTATACCATACAACAAAAGGCATGTAATCGAGACGAAGAGGACTGTCTTGCTAATGTACTTATATTTCTCTATCGTTTGAACCACAGCGACGATTACGGAAGCAAGCTGCCGCTAACGTAAGCGGCGAACAAGTGCTGAGCCGAACGACCACTCTGTATTCCGAGTCCGCGTTTGATAAGATATATGGTCCCTTAGGGTTCCAAGTTCCATACGGATCGTGTAATGCACTACCCTGTCGGAAGTCGGGCTTGCGCGTGTGGTATCGGCCACTGCCCGTACAGACAGTAGCTCTAGAAACATACCCGTTCGTGGTTTGCTGAGGACATGACCTCCGCAAACCGTTTCGTACCTTACCCGGTGGTGCCAACTAGCTGGTCACCCTGTCCGATTATTAATGTAGGCTCTCAACCCACAGTGTCTGCACGAACATGGATGTTCCCCTACTTTCCAAACCCAAACATATTTCGCTTTCGTGGTTGTTTTTGCTTTGGAATTCAGCATCATACTGGACTGGATCGTATTCCCCCATCGGGCCTTCGCTGGGGAGAGCAGTCTGCAGGGAGTGCGCAGTCGATCGTTCAGGTTGGCGACTCTAGCCAGGAGCTAGACACCACCACCAGCGGGGAGGAAAGCGTCGATAGCACTCATCGACCCTGGTCCACGGGCTGCCCTTCTTCTTCGGACTCCACAATTGGTGGTGATGGACGTGAATGTTCAACAGACGTCCGAACCAATGTGACGGCCGAGGTCACTGTATGTAGCCCCCCGATCCAGCGAGGGTGTGCTGTTCACCATGAATGTGGTGAATGTGACCAAGACGATGGCTCTAGCGAAGCGGACAAGATAATGCTAGCCGCGGGCTGCCCAGCCCTTCCGGTATCGGAATGGGGAGACTTCTCGATTTATGATCACACCGAGGAGGTTTCTCCATCAGGCAAGGCATGTATCGGTCGCTGGCGTGGCATCGGGAGGTTCCTGCGGTTTCGTTCGATGCACGGAGTAGGTGTCCTCAGTGTTCGCACTACAGTAACTGTGTGCCATTATCGTAGTAGCGAAACTGGAATTTATGTCCCATTGCGATAGTTGGTTCCAGTGATGCCCAGTCATAACTATTCGAGGCTGTTCACGCTGTTCGTGTAAACTCGCCGTTCCCTACATCTACTGTAGCTGCGAAGCAGCCCCAGTTAAATGCGATTACTAAGAACAAGGGCGTTCGGGCGTTGTGCACGGGACTCGGGGACCATCGCGAGGGAATAATGCCCAGTGCGGGTCTTGGCTTACGTTATCTCATGTTGAAGGATTGCTACCGTGCTTCACAATATTTGAGCAACAGGCGATTGTTTTGTCGGGTGAACCGTGGACGTCCCTCTGCCAAAACGATGTCCAGGGGCGACGGTCAACTTCGACATTTTCCGGGACGCGTTTGGATTTGTGGAGGTTAAGGTGCTGCAAGACGAATCAGCGCTGATGCAGGACGTGAAGATCGTCAACAGAGTATACGCGGAAGATATCATTGTCAGGTGCACCTCGACACTTTCTAGCACACACAGTTGCTCGAGCATTGTTTCCTCTACTGACGAAAGACCCGTACCGCCGTAAGTTCAGTACAACACGAGCGGTGTTGCAAATTTTCTCCATGTTCCCGTGCTACATCACGATGCATATTTGTCTTTGACAAACAACAATTTACTGTCCGTCCGAACGACGTTTATGCGGTAGGCCCCAAGAACGCACGAAGCCAAAATGCTCTTTGTTTGTTGTAAGTGTGCTTTGTAGCTGTGCTTTGCTCGTGATGCGGATTTGGAGGAATGCGCTTGTAACTGTTCGTATGGACAGCGACACAGGTATTGTCGTACTGGGCCACGCGGTCCACAGTACTCATCGCGCGCCAACAAGAGGTTATGTTGAGTTTTCATTCAAGTAGTTAGCCTGCTTCTATTGCCAGCTCCATACATGTGCGACCTTGAGAATCTGGCGTCTGTATCGGACGCAACGTGAAGAGACGGACATTCTTCCAATATTTTTGGTGCAAAAATTGAGCCTTTCACTCCTTGTTTTTCCCAATTGGGAGTCGCACCAGGAACACGGCCTCTCTTCGCTCGTGTTCCACCGTTCTTGCTCTCGCTCCTGGAGCCTGATGTCACAAGATAACCCGACATGCGGTATTGCCTGAACCGGTTCCGGTTTACGAATGTCCACCGAGATGCAGTGTGGTGGAATTCCGGCGGGGGTTCCTAAATATTGTCGCATTAAGTCTCTCAATATCACCGCTTTAGTGGATGAACACCGCGACGCGGATTCCGAGTAATGCGACCATTGGGGTACATCGCAAGCTTGTCGCGCCGATATATATGATAATAAATAACATATGCTGCGGTGGGGGTGTACAAGTTTGTTCCTGGGACTTCTCACTTGAGGGGCTCTTTACTTAGAGTAAGTAATACTACAGTAAGTCAAAACAGCTATTTTGGAGAAACATAAAAGCGCTACCCCGCTGGAAACTACAATGTCCTACTGTAAGTGAACCATGGACACTATTGCAGCACGAAATTTAAAATCCAACGAGATTGTGCTAAGGTGCCCGACCATTCAGAAAACGTTTCGGCCCGAAATAAAGGTACAGTACCTTTATCGTAGCACGTGTCCCAATACCTGCTCTACCCTTCGCATTGCACAATCGTTTTCGGTAACACTTCGCCGTAGTCCACGAGGGTGTCCGGCATTTTGACCCCTTGAAGGGGGATGAGTGATCGGAGGGATAAAAGGGATACAAGGCATAGCGACCTAAGCAATGCTCACTTTGGTTCTGTCAACAGCCCACGAGCAGCGCGAGCCCGCCAACCGTACGGGTACCGGACAATATTGCTGCCGTACCATACGATGCATCGCATTGAAAATTTTGCCTTGAATGCTACTTATCGCATGGGGAGACCCGAAAAACATATATATGGTAAATACATACAAGGTTTCCCTTCGGGTTGTTACTGGCCACTTGAAATCCCGGGAGTGTCGCAACTTTTAAAATAAATCGCACATGCTTCATAATTCCCTTTTTGGAGCAAACCGTGGCATAGACTGCTGTATTGTTTAAAGGAAAAAGTGGTAGCAGCGGCCATTCCTAACGAAATTAATGTGACGAGATGGTATCGTATCTGAGGTACAGGGAGCTCCCGGTGTTAAGAAACTACAGTTTTGTGTCCAGGCTCAACAACTTATTTTGTTTCCGAAGTTGATCTAACTATTTTGTGTAGGATTTAAAGTCGACCCCACAGTGGTGAGCTGTGTTTCTTAACCAACGTGTTCTATTGTTCGTGCCAATCTGAGCTCATTTTTCTTGTCACATGATTTATAAACTGCAGGCACCCACTAATACTGTATTTGTGTTGAATGGTGATTTGTTATGCCGAGTAGATTCACGAAGAACACCTCGTTAATCTTGACACCATTTTGTGATTTGACCTAAAAAAAGCGAAATGACGATCTGCGCCAATTTATTTGTCGTGGCTTTGCTCAAATCGCGATTCGTGAGATTTTTGTCGCGAATCGTGATTTTTATTTGTCATGGTTGACGCCAAAAACCTCACGATTCATGACGCCATTTTTTTACAATTTCCCTAAAAAAACAATATCACGATTCATGACATTACTCGTGGCTGAAAATACGCCTGATCAAAGCACTACGTAACCCACCCGCCACCAACGGTATCCGATGGTCGGTATAGGGGCATATCAGGCCCTGTTTAATACGCCGGTTGTGGACAGCGAGCGGCTGCCTAAATACACTGCTGGGTGCGGGCTAACGAGCACGCTGTGGCCTCGAAATCTCGAGGAGGACGAGACACAGCGTGAAGAAAAACCGAAAATAATCTAAAAATCTCACGGGCCAGGCAGAGCAGACGACATGTCAGCGATATTGGAACCTCGCGCGGACCTGGCCTGGCCGACGGCGCGTGGGGTTGGAATATCACAGACCGTGTCGGGCCTCTACCCATGGTTTACATCACGGACCGGGTCGGGCGCGGTCGGCCAGGCACGGCCTGGCCGTGACCTGCCTGCGAGAGTTGGCCCCACCCTCAAATACCGTTGGATTTGAAAATATCGGATTTTTAATCATTTGCAAATACCACGGAACGTGACGAAAAATACCTATTTTCGTTAGGAAAGAAACATCACGAATCGGGATATTTTGTCATGCCAAAACGTCACGAATCGTGATTTTTTTTGTTCGTTAGGAACGGCCTTAATACTGTTTTGTAGTAAATGCGCCTGAGAAAAAGGTACTTCGTGTATAATCCACGCAAACCAACGGTGTATCCAAAGACAAGTATAAGGTCATACAGCTTAAGCTGCTGCGTACACTGATTTTGGACAGCAAGCGGCTCCCCAAAGCAACCACTGGGTGCTGGCGAACGCGCACGTTGCGGCCTCGAAATCTCGAGGAGGCGGTACAGCGCAAACAAAAATGAGGCTAGTATCCTGAGAATCCGGGCGAGGCAAAAAACAGACGACCTGTGAGCTTGGCATCTCGCCAGCCGGGCCACACAGGCGGCGCGGGAGAATGAAATATCACAGGCTATGTCGGGATTCGATCTGTGACTTGAAAATGAATCACACGCCCGGCCCGGCCCGGCCCCACTCGCCCACCACACGCAAATATTCTTGAATGACCAACTTTCTTGGATATGAAAAATGTCACCAACCGTGACATAAACTGTGACATACCTGGAAAATCACGAATCGTGATATTGTGATGTAATATATGTCCCGAATCGTGAGTTTCGTTTTATGTTCGTTGTGGATGACCCTCAGCAGGCCTTCGCAGGATACTGCTACAGCAGCATATATCATACAGAGTACATAGAGTACAAAGAGTTCAGCACGAAGGCTATATACGCAGAGCACACCTAGAGTACACACATACGACAGAAGTGACTGTACACAGAACAGTACCGACAGTATAGCACAGAGCACGTACAATACACAATATACCACGAGTGAGTACACGGAGGAGCACACGCAGTTATATCCAGCTACTGTGTTGGAGTGCAGAGTGTGCACACAATAGTACACAAGGATTTATCACGGGTGTTCTGCGCTGTACAGATGAGTATACACAAGATGGTTATGACAGAGCTGTTGCCCGACGAGTCCCACCCCGGTCTTAGATATGGATAGTATTTACTAGATTTTGGACGGGTACCCTGGTACGCGTTGTATCCCGCCCCGGTCTTAGATAAGAAGAGTATATACTACATTATGGACGGGTACCCTGGTACGCGTTGTGTCCCGCCCCGGTCTTAGAAAATAAGAGTATTCACTACATTTTTGACGGGTACCCTGGTACGCGTTTAGCAGCTCAATACTCGTCTAAGGGAAGCCGTCGAAAAGCTGGGTACCCGGGTGCCCGTGGCCCAATTTCTCGGCGAGTATGAAGCGTTATCCACACCCGTAACGGGTATTTCGTAGCTGTTCTGTTGTTTTCAATCGCTGCTGTACTGAGCGCGTACTTTAGAGCAGAGGGGGAGGTTTCGCTGGAATCGCATACATCAAACATACACACACGCATACACAAATAAAGATAGAACACAGCAGCAGTTCGTAGCTGTCACAACTAGACCTGCTGGATCCCCCCTGCTAGCTGTGTGCTACGGGTCCTGCGCACGCAAACAGGACACCACAGCTGCCACAAAAGCTACAATCTGAACAGCGCCTACTACGTGTTATGTAGCTTCGTCTGTTGTACTGCTGTGTTGTTCGATAAATGTCGCATCGGCTGCTTTGTATTTTATAGTGTAGACTCGAGACATGTACCCGTAAAATACAGCAGTACTCGTAGTACTGCTGTACCAACATACTCGTATTCGTACGTATGGAGATCGGTCTAACGTTTACGTAGACATAGAGAGGTAGATATGATATGCATACTGTACCTATGTACTTGTAGATCTGTGTACGTAACTCTACGTAGATTAAAAAAAATTGGAACCAAATTACAAATTTACCTAAAATGAGCAGGAAATTGATTAAGCGTCTCGTGCAACTGCTACTGCTGTACACAGCCCACAGAGAGCAGACGCATGCAACATGGTATAGACTACAGCTGCACGGCACTTGATGTGTGCCTCGTTGAAATGTCAGTGTGGTCCTTGTTGTCTCGTGCGTGCATCAAAGTTCATACGGACGAAAACACGAAAAAACAGTCGTTTGACAGGTTTTCCATAGTAATTGCGAGGCGATGTCAAGTCGGAACGTCTCCCCTGAGTGTTTTGCCAGAATTCGCGACTTTCAAGGCCCAGAACACGCCCCACGGGCCTCGGCCGGGACCCGCATTCGCGCCGTGGTGTACACGCGGCCCCCCTGCGTTCCCCGCAGCCGACAGCGCGAGAAACGACCCGCGGCCGAAGATGAAAAGTGAAAGTATTCCGGGAAAATGTCCATTTGGTACCTATACATACAAGGCTCCCCTTCGGGGAGTGGGGTGGTCCCCGTGGGGTGACGCAAGCTGGCATGCGACAGGGACAAAACTATCACTCGTCATTAATAGCGGTACTCGTAGTCGTAATTGAGGGATTCTTCCTAACAAACGCAACATAATTCCATAAATGAGTGTTATATATCACCAGACAAAACCCGTTTTGTCGCGAATCGATGTTGCTGAAGTTTGTAAAAAAAAGAAGTTAAGATTCGCGAAAGTGTCAGCTTTTTTCGTCGCGATTTAATTAGTTTTGTGTTCGTGAGGAATGGCAGTACTTAGGTGCCACAGCAAACAGCGTATACGTATACGTACAGCAAGCCATGTGTACAGTAGCAGTAAGAAGTAGCAAACATTGTATGTACGAGTACTGAAGTAGTTTGTGACCAATGCCAGGATTCGCGAAAGTGCCAGTTGTTTTTTGTCACGGTTCGTGTTTGTATTGTTTTGCAATACTCGTAGGATTGATCACATTTTAAAGTACCATAGCAAGCAAACAGTATGTATACATGTACCCACAGCAAGCACCGTTATAGTACAATAGGAGCGGAAAGCGCAACAAACAGTTTTTCTCAACAGCAGTAGTAAAAGCAAGCAGTGCAGCAGGCGGCACTTCTTGTACCTACAGCAAGCAGCAGCAAGACACTCCCATACTATATCTGCTGTATTTGGCATTCATCAAGAATTGCCAACACAGCAAGCAGCTCTACTGTCACTGCTGCTGCAGTTGGTTGCTGTATGCAAAATGTCACTTTATGCATATCATAACAATATGTGTAGCAGCAGTGAATATACACCAGTATCCAGCAGCAGCAACAGCGGTAAATACAATGTACAGCTGCAGCAGTCACTATTCTTCTTGTGTACGCACTCTATACATACAGCAGCAATAATAGCTGCTAAGTTATACTTTTGTCGAAGATCGTACGCAGACTACCTACTTATAGTAAAATGCTACACCAACAAACCCATGATACGTGTGTATACCAAATCTGGAAATCACTTGTATAATATATGATCTCGATATGACACGTGCCGTCGTGTTTTGCGTTATTTGATAAGAAAAAAACCGCCGTTCACCCAAGTTGACCAAAAGCAATGACAGAAATCCGATCACCATGAAAAATACCCGATATCCGATCGTGGCCGAGGAGAGACTCGAACATCGCAAAAAACGAGGGAACGAAGCAAGAGGGTACGCGAGCCCCTAGCGCCTGGCTCACGAGCACACGCGAGTCGCTGTCCGGTGCAAACTCACAAACAAAACAGCAAGCAGCAACACTGCTGTCATATTGGTGCGGTACTGCCGCTGCCATTGTTGGTGTATCATAGTTTGGCTCGTAGATATATACCAGCCATGCAGGTACGTATCAGAGTGTTGTGTGTATCTGGCCTTATCATTCTGGCCGGAAATGTAAAGAACGTTTGGATATTAATGTAAATATATAACAGTGTCTTACATTTCCGAACAGAGTGGTGGTAGTTGAAACAATCCGAGCGTCGTATGTATGCTACGAAAGAGTGCGATCGTTTCGTGCACCCACAGACCTGTGCTGTGCTGCACCAGCACCGAGCCCCACGTCCTGTTTTTAAACGTATGATAGTAAGCGTGGGTCTGTCACACATAGCAGCAGAACAGAAAAAGGTACGTAGATAGATGGTGAGGATTCTAGACCGCAGGTTCCTCCGATGGACACAGCTAGCCACAGCAATACAGCGCAGATGGATGTGCCACTCACGCACGATGTTCCCTACTACTGGTGTGGGCGGCAACGCAGCAACGCCGTGCCCTGTGCATGTTGTCTGTTGTCTATCTGGTACGAGTACATGTTTCTGGCCCGTGTGCATGTGAGAGAGCAAAAAACAGACAAAATCTAAAACAAAAAGAACGTTATTATTTACTGGCACGTACGTACAAAACACGGCCTCATGCAGAAAACCCGGGAAATCGGCTTATCCACTCCCGCGAAAAAAACTTCGAGCGCCCGCCACGCGAGCCACAGAGCTCGGATCGAGCCCAAACCTCGACCAATGTGTCCGGCCGGGCCTCCCGTGTCGGGGTACTTAGCGTTTTGCCGAAAAGCGCTCGCGCGAAGAGAAAAGTTGCGAAAAGTGCGAAAATTTCACAAAAATAACTATACATACAACGCTCCCCTTCGGGGAGTGGGATGGTCCCCGTGGGGTGACGCAAGCTGGCATGCGACAGGGAAAAAACTATCACTCGTCATTAATAGCGGTCACTCGTCAATAATAGCGGTACTCGTAGTCGTAATTGAGGAATTCTTCCGTACAAACGCAACATGATTCCATAAATTGGGGTTCTATATCACCAGACAAAACGCGTTTTGTCACGAATCGTGACGTCGATGTTGCTGAAGTTTGTAAAAAAAACAAGTGTCAAGATTCGCGAAAGTGTCAGTTTTTTTCGTCGCGATTTAATATGTTATTTTTGTTCGTGAGGAATGACAGTACTTAGGTGCCACAGCAAACAGCGTATACGTATAGGTACAGCAAGCCCTGTGTACAGTAGCAGTAAGAAGTAGCGAACATTGTATGTACGAGTACTGTAGCAATTTGTGACCAATGATAGGATTCGCGTAAGTGCCAGTTTTTTTTGTCACGGTTCGTGTTTGTCTGTTTTCGCAATACTCGTAGAATTGATCATATTTTAAAGTGCCACAGCAAGCAAACAGTACGTATACATGTACCTACAGCAAGCACAGTTATAATAGTACAATAGGAGCGGAAAGCATAACAAACAGTTTTGTTTAACAGCAGTAGTAAAAGCAAGTAGTGCAGTAGGCGGCACTTCTTGTACCTACAGCAAGCAGCAGCAAGACACTCCCATACTATATCTGCTGTATTTGGCATACATCAAGAATTGCCAACACAGCAAGCAGCTCCACTGTTACTGCTGCTGCAGTTGGTTGCTGTATGAAAAATGTCACTTTATGCAGATCATAACAATATGTGCAGCAGCAGTAAATATACACCAGTATCCAGCAGCAGCAACAGCGGTAAAAACAATGTACAGCTGCAGCAGTCACCATTCTTCTTGTGTACGCACTCTATACATACAGCAGCAATAATAGCTGCTAAGTTATACTTTTGTCGAAGATTGTACGCAGACTACCTACTTACAGTAAAATGCTACACCAACAAACCCATGATACGTGTGTATACAAAATCTAAAAATCACTTGTATAATATATTAGAGTGTTTGCGATTTATCTCGATATGATACGTGCCGTCATGTTTTGCGTGATTTGATAAGAAAAAAAGAAAAAAACGCCGTTCCCCAAAGTTGACCAAAAGCAATAACAGAACACAGATCACCACGAGAAATGCCCGATATCCGATCGTGTCAGAAGAGAGACTCGAAAATCGCAAAAAACGAGGGAACGAAGCAAGAGGGTACGCGAGCCCCTAGCGCCTGGCTCACGAGCACACGCGAGTCGCTGTCCGGTGCAAACTCACAAAAAGATCAGCAAGCAGCAACACTGCTGTCATATTGGTGCTATGTACTGCCGCTCGTACCATTGTTGGTGTATCATAGTTTGGCTCGTAGATATGTAACAGCCATGCAGGTACGTATCAGAGTGTTGTGTGTATCTGGCCTTATAATTCCGGCCGGAAATGTAAAGAACGTTTGGATATTAATGTAAATATATAACAGGTTCTTACATTTCCGAACAGAGTGGTGGTAGTTAAAAAACTCCGAGCATCGTATCATATGATACGAAAGAGTGCAACCGTTTCGACAGACATGTGATGCACCAGCACACGAGCCTCACGTCCTGTGTGTAGACGTATGATACTACACAGCAGCAAGCAGCAGCAGCGTAGGATCACGAGTACTGCTGCTGTTTTCGCTGCTGTATCACGACCTGGTACGTACGAAGAGTATGCATGATACGTACCTGGTATACTTCAACACGTACGTGCTTGTTGTATTTCGAAAGGTGTACAGTCTACGAGTACAGCAGCACAGTGTGTGCGAACGGAAACCAGTGTTGCGCGGGGAGATAAACACGTACCAGGTATGTATCCACGCAGACCTGGCGATGTAGCAGTATGCCATGAAACACACATACATCAGGCCACACTGCTGCACAGTGACCGACAATATGCCCCAACGCTGTCACGCTGTGCTGCTGTTGTATGAACGCATGTTCGAAGAATGGTCGACGTGTCGTCCGATCGATGCCCTCCTTGTTGTGGCGTGCGCGTGTGCTCTTGCTGCATGTGCCCTCTTCGAAACCCATAAAGGCTGAAGGGATCGTGATTGTCCGTCATGTATAGGGCTACGAACAGGCTACAGGGTGTGGCAAAGGCGGGGCGTTTTTCACAGTAGAAGCGGGTTTCACGTTGCCCTGCTCGGCTCAGCCGAGTGGGACGGGGTACCCCGGGAAACCGACTCTATTATTTCGGCTTCGCGAGCGCGCCGCGCGGGCCACGGGCCACGGCCGAGGGCGAGGCCCCGGGGGCACGCTCCCCGGTCGGCCCCCCGCGGGTCGCGCCCGGCGCCGGCGAGCTCGGCCGCGAGGGGCGAGAGCGAAAACGCGCCGCCGGGCAAAAAAATCACAATTATACTTTGTTATATATTACACAGCAGGCCGTATCGAAGCTATGACACATCTTCCCCCATCTGCTTGTTGGCCGCAGGGGTGAGCGGGCCACGTACATCATCGACCCTGTCGTGGAAGGCCCGAGTGGTCTCACGTTATCTGGGGCGAGCATTCGCTACTTTTTTTGTCGGTACGACGGCTTGGCGGCAGAGTTTGGCCGCAGAGGAGAGGGAGTGGCCGATAAAGAACGCGAGAAGGTCGAGTTTGGATCGACGGTCATCCAGACGTGCCTGCCAGTTGCCAAGCCTGATGGCCATGGTGACGCGTCTGATATTTCTTGGGAGGCTGATGGCGAGTTCACGGTGGGTACTACTTGGAAACAAGAATTGGATCTCGTGGATCCAAACACCAAAAACGAAAGACGGTATCTCATGCTTGGTATTCAAATCACACTCCGCGTGCTCAAATGTATGTATCATATTTGACGATGCAGCAGTAGCAGCAGCTCCCATAGCCCTCAGACCAGCTTAACGCAGAGCACCCTCTTGTTGATGACAAGTTTTCCTAGACCGGGGGCGAGACGTAGTTGAACAGTGGTCGCTTCTGGAATAGATGTCTACCCCTCAGTTGCTGCTGAGTAATGTACTGTTCACGCCGTGCTATTCCGTTCCAGGCTGTCTGGGATAGAGACGAACTCTGGCTGAAGACACCACTAACGCACTTCTCTTGGCGCTCAAAAGCTTGGCGGATGAAACCACGAAAAACGCCGCCGATCTCACCCGTCCCGGACATGCTACAAATGATGGAAGGCGGGAAAATTGAGGCAGCAAAGAATGTGCACTCGGAGCGCCTGGTTTCTCTCCAGAACGCCACAGACGCAAGTGGGCGTATTGTCAGCAGTTTGTACGAGTGTGTTTGTTTTCTGGCTCCCTGTACGATTTCACGCCGCAGACAAACCATCGATTATTTCTTGATGAGATAAATACTTGAGGCCAGGCGGCATGCGTATCGGACTGTTCTACTACGCGGGACCATATTAAATAGGACCGAAAATTATTACTAGTAGTAATAATAGGTAAATATGTAGATTTTTGGCTCTACCGTAGGTCCCAGATACTCCGGCCCCTCGCAATAGTACATGCAGCCGGGGAGGAGCCGCATAACGTCCGCGATTCCAGCACTGCTTTGATGCGTTTTATCTGTTCTTGCACCCGACGTGTTCACCGCCCATGTGAAAATGGCGCCTAGAGTGTGTCGCAGTTGGGAAGCCAGCTTAGACGAAATATCACCCGTACAGGATTCGCTGCTTACGTCCATGGTAGCCGCTCCTGCTTGGTAATCTTCACGTCTGCTCGCTCCCACCCCTTAACTCGCAGCACACGGTTTGGACGTGCACGATCCCGGACTCCACCCCCGCCAACAAAGTCGCCAAGAAGAAAAACACCGCCGCCGGTTTAACAGCAGGCGGCATAGAAGTCAAGGGGAACAGGACGAAGTCGTTGGAGACCGACGTTGATTCAACGGTATGTCGGTGGTATTCTTGAAGGACGATTGGTCTAGCTCATTACTTTCCACGTTCTACTGCTTGACATTTTACCAACGCCTAATTCGACAGACACCACGCCTGTGCTGCATGTGTACATCATTCCAGCAGTAGAGGTGTTTCCCGTGGACATATTTATTTATGACTGACCGAGATCTCCCGCTGAGAAACACTGCAATGCATTCCAAGTTCCTCATACGTTTTACAATCTTGTCGTTGCGTATCTAGCCATATAACTGTTTTCTGGTCGGCCGCAAAACAAAATTATGTTCGATGTCTGAGTTTGTTACATAGCCTGCCCATGGATAGCGCCGAGAGTGTCGCGATTGACTTGTGTCGCGCATGATATTTCCTCCTCGTTGCATCAGGGTGGAGCTACCTCTACCCCGTGGCATGCAGCTCACAATTTTTTGAGCCCTTTCACCAAAGACAACTTCTCCCTCGGAGGCATAGGAGATGTGGGTGACTCGGGGACGCTTTCACTCGTTGGGCTCAGCGTATCCTCTATTATTTGGCTATGGTGACAACAAACATGCTCTCCAAACACTAGACGCGCCGATTGAAGCGTGCTTGGCTGCTCCGGGCTCGAAACACACAGTAGATATTTCGGTTGCTAGCATCGCACGATCGTGTATGAATGGGTTTGTTCAATCACCGCTACGAGGTCTAGTGATACCAAGAGTGAACCCCGACGAATCAAAGGTCTGTTTCACACCTGCCATTCAATGTACAAAGTGATACCAACGGATACATCATTACGCATAAGGGAATTTCGACATGCATACGTTGTATGCTAAATTCTAAAACCTACCGGTACATCAGTACCGAAACCCATAACCAGCTTGAAACTAATATTCGATAATGTTTCCTATTCGAATCAACAGTCTAATAGTCGTGTCGCATGCCCCGCATATATAGGAAGTCGAATGCGTAGCGGATACAATCACTGCACAGGTAGTGGTCGCCCTATTCCATTGCAATGCCACGCCCTCCTATCCCTGCTTCGACTTAGCCGTAGGAAGCCATCGCTGCTCATTTCACGGCGATATTTGTGCACACTCTACACAGTGGTTGGCGCCGCCTGGCCTCTATGACCAATACCCACACACCCCTAGAGAAATAACAGGACATTACTTAACACACTTGTCACCAATACGACGGTTTGAAAACAACTAAACGTGGTGTCTCGCTCTTCGCAGGCTACCGTTGTTTGGTACACCGTGGACGAGTTCACGCCCCTGGATCTGAAACCTGGGATATCTGATGAACCACAGACACCAGATGGGAAGACCTTTGAGCAAGCGCCGGCTCAAACATTTCTAGACGCCCACTTGCCTGCGGGTTTGACCTTGCTCGGCTGGAGGTGGAGCATGGGTATGTCGTTGACGAGGCAAGCGGAAAATTCGTGAAGAAACGTCACTCGATTTTGAACCACAAGGGACACGACACGCATCCGCGTCTGAGATTGGTGAGGATTCGATATAACGGACGGATTTGCCCGGGCTCGTACAGTCGAATGCGCCAAGGAAAGCTGGACGAGCAGGGCCTAAAGGATTTCGTTCTTCGTCTTAACGGACAGGACGTGTGGCGACTGGTAAACGGGTACATTACCCAGAACTTGGCATGTTTTTCCTAGTCGGCCTATTTTGCTAGCCATGAAGTGAGGCGTGCTACGACAGTGGTGCTAATCGTAGCACTGTTTGGCCGTCATATTTGTGACCGACCGAGGTCCTAACTCTAGTATCGCAGGGAACACAATAGGGCTATACTGTACTAATGGTATATGACTAAGCTTGGGCACTGTGAAGCGGGTTGCGCGTTGAGCGTTTCTTAACGAGCAATTCTTTGGCGAGGTACTAATAATACTATACAAATAGTGTATACCGGTATGTTCATAAGGGGGGGATCTCAGAACAACATGCCGCTTCAGTACTGTAGCTCTTCCGTAGCACGCGTCCACGTAGGTAAACGAGATTCATGGGGGAGCTAGAGTGTTTGGGCTCACGGTAGCTCTGAGTGCAGGTCGTGTCTGAATCCCTTGCTGGGTAGCTCAAGAACGTGGACAAGGCAGTTTAGCAACTGTAGAGGTTCGATTGTGCACTTCGTTTTGCTGCGCAGATACGTTCCCGACTACCGTACGAACGTTTTCAAACAATCCTAGGGTAGTAGAAACGAATGTCTGGTACAATATATCAAACAAACCGACCAGTGGACATATTGTCTCGTTGGTTTTACACCTGAATCTGGAGGGATTCCTCGCTTGCGGAGCCATGTGGCTAACATAATAGCTATCGCCGTTGATCCACAAATGTACGACAGTCCGCATTCAAAAGCTAGCGGCTCCTTGTAGGAAAAAAAACAGTGAGTTACACATCGGACCTTATTATATCAGCTGTCTCCCTGGTTATTGATCGAATGATACCAACCCGTGCCACGAAGAGGGTAGCACGGTTTGGTTAGTTGCGTTTCTGACCTTAAGACATGATCCGTAACTGCAGAACAACCCTTACGTCGCACGAGGTTCACTAATAGGTTTCTTAACGTACCTAAGGCTGCATGGTTCGTAATGATTACGTTTCGAATTTTGTCAAAGTCGGTTATAGGGTGGGAGCGAGCTCTTATACGTTAAGCAAGTGACCACCCTCATATTAACCTTGGCACACCCCTACCGCACCATATTTGTAGCCGCTATATAACCGTCACTGGGAGATGTCACGGATAAGGAATCCAACCTCACCGGCACTGCTACAACAGTGGGCGAGCCACATGTTTGCCAAGAGTGTAATGGTCGATCGGTAGCACCTAGAGGCAGCGCTTTGACTCCACAGGCACCGCTACGCAACCTTATTAGCACCGCTATAGACGTGATTAAACGACATGTTTGCCAAGTCATTACTATTAAGGATAATGCTCGTAGCTCATAGTAAATGCAGCACTATATGTCTACACAGGCGGCGGCAAGAAATCAGGTCGATTCGTGCCCGGTAACTATCCAGGATTTGATGCGAAATAGCGCGGCGTGTATGATGCGAAATAGCGCGGCTTCGACGCGAGTACTGATTTTACGCCTCGACGCGAACTTTGTGGTTTACAGTTTTCTGGAAATGAAATGCACATATTGAGTGTGCACTTTAAAATATGTACGAAGCATCATGCAGATTTTCAGGGAGCGCTATGCCATGTACGTGCGCGTTTACACGTCGTGGACCTTGCCATGAGCACGTTTGAGGACCCCGGGGTGTTGGCGTCGGATTGGGGAATTCGCTGCGCTTTGTCGAGTTAACTTGGTTGCTTGCTACGTTTCGACGACTTGAAGGCATACATATGTTGCAGTTAAAATGGTGTTGGCTACGTTTTGTAGTTTTCCAGGGATGCATTTGTTTGTTGGTTGACATTTTATGAGCACTCTCGTACTTTGTGCTAGATTTGTTGTCATGTGTACAACTGAAACCAGAAAGTCAGATATTTGCGTAATCACTACTCCGAGATCCACGAACAGCCCCCCCGCGTTTCTCCAAGTTGATACGGTTTTGTTTCGCAATAGGGTTTGAAGGAGGCACTTGACACCGGCGATTCGTTTCATGGCGAATTGACACAATGCGGAGGTGGCTAAGAAATACCCACGCCACTCAGCATCAGCGAAAAACAAACGCGGTGTCAAGGGAAAAAGAGGGGGTACAGGTGCCGCTGTCGGCGAAAGAAAAATAAAGGAAATGTAGTTTTTCACGGTTTAAATCGGTGTGCTCTGTGGAATCTATGTGATCGCTACCCCGGATAATAGGGGTGTGTTTTGGTTGGTGTATTGTTTCGTTTGGGGCGGGGGTGGGGGCGAGACCAGCGGTATCGTAATATGACAACGGTGATGACAGAGTGGCAGATGATATCGCAGGTCATGTGGCACGTGATTCAGCTGGACGATTACTCTGTACCCCAGCAGAGACATGATATGTGGCCATTTGCCCTGCGTTGAAGCAACAGCTTCACCCGGGCCATGATTACGCCTACACCCATCGAGTCTGCTTTGTCTGGGCGTTGCGTCGTGCATGCAACTGTCCCCCTTAATCATTATGAGGCCTCAAGAGAGCGACCTAAGCAATGAAGAGTTTTTGTTTGCCAACCATTAACATGCAGCGTAAGTGCTGAGCAGTGCGCGAAATAGAGTGTTTTGAACCTCTCTACTGCCACAAACTGCTTACCTCGTTCAGAACTGCAAAACGTATCCCACACGAATTCCAAGTAGTTTGTCCCCAAAAAAACGGGGGACCGGTTCTTAACCGGTTAAGAGAAAACTGCACCGCTACTCGAACATTAGGAGTGCCACGCTGGACTGTGGCTTATATCACAGTTTGAGTAATATTTACCCACGAAAGCACATCATGAGTTACATAGGTATTGCATCAGGATACTATGTCCCGGGGTATGTTAGTTGATAGCAAAAACTCAAAAAAATCACTCGCAGTACCAAGCATGTCTCCCCAACCATGCTCTATATTGTTATTTCACGGCCAAGGAACGGATTGGCGTGATTATACTCGACAAGTGTGTGTACTCGTAACCACTTACGAGTACGAGGTATGAGTTTTTATATCTGATTTCGAGTATTTTGGTTTGTCACAAAAATCCGGATATTAGTTTGGCCTAAATCGAATCTAAAATCTCCGAATTTCCAGCCCACCCTTGGATAAATAATTAAAAAAACGTATCCATTTCATCTCCCCGAATTAAGAAAAAAACAATTACCTCTAATTTTAGTATTTAATACCAGCATGAAATATATTAATATCGAGAGATGGGCTTCCGAAGACAGAGCGTCGCACGAACCGTATCATATCATATCATATCATATCATATCATAAATCATATTTTTACGAGTGATTTGTACCCGTATCATATATATGTGTCTCAGCCTGGCAGTTTGTATGATACGCCACGGGCCATGCGCTACCAGGGAAAATAGAAAAACAAAAATCGCAAAATTAGAGACTTCAGGGCGACAGAGTAGGAGCGAGAGCGCGACGAGTGAGATGAGAGCACGAGCTCTCTGACCGCAGAGCGCGCCGGGTTCGTAGCTATCTCGCTAGCGCTTTCCACAAGTTAGTTTTGCTGGAGTTTTTATGGCAGTTGGGATGCTGGTGATCTGTGTGCTGTGATGTGTGGTTTTTGCGTTGGGCTGTGTGCTCTTTGTGTGTGCTTGCTCGGTGCTGGCTCGTTGTGTTCTTGACCCTCAGAATAAATTGAGGGTCGACTACGCGAGCGGGATCCTTCTCACCCCCGTCGACGTTGCTGGTGTTTACACCCGTAGGTTGGTTGCTTTGCGTTCGTGCTACACCAAGCGACATGTTGTCGCTGGGTTGGGCCTTTCATTAATGGCGTGCTAAATGTAATGTGCTCTGCTGTGGTGCGGTGTCTGTGCCGGCGTTGCATCGTCTCGTGCGCTCGTGATCTTGAACTGCTGGACTGCTGTTTGTTTGCTGGAAATTACTCGTAATGTGCCCAAGTGCATATTTTTGGAAAATCCTGTTTTCACCGTGGTCTGCC
The DNA here is from genome assembly GCA_008828725.1 of Saccharina japonica. Classification (NCBI taxonomy): domain Eukaryota; class Phaeophyceae; order Laminariales; family Laminariaceae; genus Saccharina; species Saccharina japonica. The sequence continues at coordinate 135,120 of MEHQ01001429.1, forward strand.
ATGGTCTGTAGGTGTAAAATGAGGGTTCCACAATGATGTCAGGTCGAGCGGAGTTTCTCGTAAAAATAGAGAGCGTAAGACAGAGCGACGTGTCTGTGGAAACATCTCGACGGGCGCTTTCCAAGGCCCCCGTTTTCGTGTGCGTGCCCCTCTTAAGGCATGGTTTGGAGAAATTTTCCCCCGAAACTCATCGCAGGGAGCGTACTAGTCAACTGCGAACTCGTGTCGGATGTCATCGAGAGGACTTACAGATGCCTCTATTTTCTGTTTCATGCTGTAGGACTGCAGGTAACCTTGCAGCTTCTGTCGCAAGCCTTGAGAAGGGCCGGCCTCGACCCCCACTTTCGGTTCCTTCAGTCCCTCTGGGACTCGATTATAGTATAGCGACCAAACTTACGACAACGTTGATGTTATCAACCGTCTACGTGTACTGTAATCTCCTATGATAGTGGTACGGGTAGGGCCATGTTGCGCCCTTGCCGTGTGACCCCTTGCATTGCAACCATCGTAACTCGGACAACAGCCATTGTATGTTTCATTCCCCAATTAGGCAATGGGCGTTGCTGTAATCGGCGAGTTTTCCCTCTGAATTCATCAGAGGGTTTAACGCCTGCACGGGGTATGTGTAAACACCTTCATTACTGCAGTCCGCGTTTCTTTCGGCGTACCAGTAGTACCTCGCCAAACGCCCAGCTCGCGAGTCGCAAGCGACGAGACCAATCCTGGCGGGCTATCCGATTGTTCCCCGAAACTCGCGTGTCTCCGCATTCTATTGCTCCTGTACGCAGATTACCCTGCGGCGATTGTCGCAGGCCTTGAGGAGCACCGACCTCGAAGAGCTGGCCCAGAGCAGCCAGATGGACCTTGGTCTAGGACTGGGGACGCTGGAGGGGGGTAGTGCTGAGAACATCAGCGCAAGTCTAGAGGTGTGTCTCCTCGTAGTATTTTAACGCATCTGTGCCATTCTTCAGACGGTTGGAGAAGTAGTTGAGCAATGGTTGAGCGAGTCAGTGTCGCCAGTGCCAGTCTCGAGGTAGGTTTAGCCGTGTTTGAGCCAGTGTGGATCTAGAGACATTTCCAGCAGTAGTTGAGCCAATCAGCACCAGCGTGGAGGGATTTAGAGCTGCAGTTGAGCCAATCACAGCCGGTCTCAAGGAGTTCCGATAGTAGCCGAGCCGATCAGCACAAGTCTAGAGGTATTCAGAGCAGAAGTTTGAGCCAATGAGCGCCATTCACGAGGTATTTAGAGCAGCACTTTGCCCATTCATTGCCGGTCTCGAGATATTCAGAGCTGCCAATCGTCGTCAGCCTCGATATGCTGGCTACAGTATTCGAGCCAAGCAGAGCCAGCTGAGCCCGACCCGCGCTAATCTAGAGATATTTATATCAACAGCTCAGCCAATCAGCGCCAGTCTAAAGGTATTTAGAGCAGCACTTAAGCTAATCAGCGCCATCGTCCAGGCAGGGAGGGCAGGTGTTGAGCCAATCGACGCCATTCTCGAGGTATCTAGGGTAGTAGTTGAGTCAATCAGTATGACTGTAGAGACGTCGGGAGCAGTAGTTGAACCAATCAGCGCCATTCTCGAGGCCTTTGCTGCGGTACTTGAACCAACCAGCGCCATTCTTGAGGTATTTGGAGCAGCACTTCAGCCAATTAGCGCAATTCTCAAGGTATCCAGGGAATAAGGTAAGCCAATCTGCGTCTTCCCTGAGGCATTTTATGCGATTTCTGCGGTAGTTGAACCAATCGACGCCATTCTACGAGTAGAGGTATCCCGGCAGTAATTGAGCCAACCACCAGCAGTCTCTAAACATTACAGCAATAATTGAAGCCCTCCGCAGAATTCTCGAGGCAGTATAGCAGTAATTGAATCGACGAGCTCTATCGTACTCTAGAGGTATTTATAACAGTACAGTAGAGGTCCCTCTGCAGTCTATAGTGCCGGTAAGCGCCAGCCAATAGTACCGGCACTATGGCGGCAACCGGTACTACTCGATTAAAGGCCAAATCGAGTGTTCCATCCGTGCCAATGATTCCACAGGCACTACGTATGATGCAGCAGTCCACCGGCCCTACTCATTCGCCACTGTATAGGGGCCACTACTGTTGTTGTTGTCTTCACATTAAAAACCGTGCCGGTCTCTCTATCCAGTACCTCCATCTGTCCGTACTAATCCAACACTTGACACGGTCGATTCCCGTGGTCACAGGCTAACTTACCCAAAAAAGGTATACTGAAATAAAAGTGGAACCCGAAGAGTCCGCAAAGCGATCAAAGCCAGTCAAAAACAGATAGTCTGGAGCCCTCCGCTCCCCTCTACACGCTATGTGAAGGCAAAAATAGAAATGGAAAAGTCAACATCACCAATCGGGGGTACACGCCCCCTGATTCTATCTTGGTGCCCCTATAATGCCGGGGTGTTCCGTGCCGGGTTCACGCCGGGCAGGCAAACAAATCGAGTCCTCCACCCCGATTATAAACGCAGACATGATACGGGGGAAGGGAACAGTTACTATGGTCCCGTGTGACTGATGTACCCCCGGCCTGCGAGCAGTGTAACTGCAAAAGGTCAAAAACGACGAAGGGAAAAAGACAAAGACAAAGACAAAGAGACAAGTAAAAAGCACAAGCAAACACTCAAACAAACAAGACCGTAGAGACAACACATTGACACGTCATCCCGAGGGGGGTGGTGCACTGTAGTTGAACATATTTAATCCACGCCGTCCTCGAGGTGTTTAGATCTGTAGTTATGCCAATCAACGCCCTCCTAAAGGCGTAAACAGCAGTGGTTGACCAATCAACGCCATTATAGGGAGGTTCACCTCGGAAGTAGAAATTAAAGGGACGATGAGCAAGAAGACACTACAGCGACTGGAAAACACTAATGTACCAATGACATTACAGAGTAGAAGGGACGAGGGGGTGGAGCCTAATTTGAGACGCTTAATCCGAGTCGCGATGAAGAAGAAAGAGCAACGAGTAGGAGTTATTACAAACGGGGTAGGGAGAAGAATTAATGAAGAAGTCAGTGTTTTGATGATCAGTGCATATCTGCCGCGGCTCTACGAGTACAGTACACAGACCACCTTTATGTTCGCCTATATACTATGAGAACGACCGCCGGGAAAGGCAGACTCAGGTTTACGTGAACCTCAGCAAGTCGGGGGATATCATACTCAAGCTCGTGTACCATTGTACGATCGCACCCATCTTCGAATAGGAAATCCGGCCTTGATCAGCTTTTCTAGTGCCTTCCTTTCAAAAGGCGTCCTGTACCGTACTTGGCAGGCGTCAGGGTTGCGATGAAGCAGTAGCCATGCCTACCACAAGTTATAGTATTCTGCTGCACTCTTCTGGAATCAATGCATGACGAAAAACTCTCCCCAAACGCGATATTAACTGCAGTACGTAGCTCACTTCGTTGATAATTGTTTTGGTTTGTCGACCCTTCCTGGTATTGTCACGAACTTCTCCCAATCGCGATGCATTGCAGAAACCTCATGTCGGGAAAAATGGTCTGTTTGCTGCCGCTAACGCGATTATTCGCTTGCAGAAACTAAAGCGGCGAGATACAATGCGGAAGGTTATGGACTTCTACAAGCTTGAGGCCCCGGAGCTATACAGCGCCATGATTGGCGAGCGAGACAAGGTGAACACCCCCCCCACCCAAATACCCACCAATCCACCCTACCCACTGAATCCCCCACCCCCCCAACGCCCCTCCCACCACCACCCCCTCACCCTCCTACCCACCCAACCCCCCACTTCCCCACCTCTCTCCCACCCAGCCGCCGATACATCCATCCACTCACCAACCCACCCAACCACCCAAACCCACCCGGAAGCTAATTTAGAGTTCGAATCCAATATTCGTTGTCACACGTGCCTAACCGAACTTATGCGATGTACCACATGTGTTTACTTTTGTGTTTACTTCCATGAAAGTTTCCACGAAAGTGGTTTTACTTCTAGTGGAAACCAAACTTTATTCCACGAAAGTTGTTTATCTCCATGGAAGTAAAAAATAGTTCCACGGAAGTTTGTTGACATTCACTTCCACGGAAGTTTGTTTTTGCTTTCATGGAAGGTTATTTACTTCCATGCGATTAAATTGGAGGGGACGGCACGAATTCAACCTCTGCTCCCAGTTGGTACACCGTCCTATTTTACTTCTACGAATTTGTTTTTATTTTTCCAAGTCAGGTTCTGTAGGGTACCTACAGTACCCGGGGTATTTACCCGGGAAATACCCTACAGAAACTTCTGTGAGTTCTGTAAGGGTTTTATACCGGTACCCGGAACTTCTGTAAGTTCTGTACGACCTTCATACCCTACAGAGAACTTCTGTAAGTTCTGTACTCCCCGTTTCACAATACCCGGGGTACCGGTACAACGTGTTTGTACCTGCCCGGAACTTCTGTAAGTTCTGTACGCCCGTGCCACAATACCCGGAACTTCTGTGAGTTTTGCAAGGGTTTTCACCCTAACCCGGAACTTCTGTAAGTTCTGTAAGTCCTTGGGCACAATACCCCGGGTACGGGTTTTCCCTCGGCACAATACCCTGTGTGCCGGTACAGTTTAGGGTTTCGTTGAGGATGTCATGAGACGGTCAGTCGAGGGAAAATGGGCATCGGTCAAGGGTGTGGATTCGAGTGTTCCACACTAAAACCTTGTATTTTGGCGTCAGTCAAGAATAAAAAATGAAAAATTACTGTCAGACAGGTGCTGAGAGTGCCGTCTCCTGACATCTTTTGAGGAGTGATGTTATGCATTCTGACGTCATGTCTCATCAGTGACACACACCACAAACGAAATTACGAAATGAAATTACATTGTACAACCCACCTCGCTCACAACCACACATGAACCGAGCACACAAGTACGTGGATTTTGATTTGGGGGGTAATTCTATGGCCGCGGAAGTCATTCCCACGAACTTGGAACGGTCCATACCGTGAAAATCGTGAAAGACAGCTACGAATAACAGAAATTAGCTACAACGGTATATGCTGGTATATACGCATTAGTTTTTTTTTTTTAATATACGCGTTAATACCGGTATAGTGTGTCATGTTTGAAGTACACCAATCGCAGTATTTCGAAATGCATTTTATGTACATTTTTTTAGGAGTACATTTGAAGTTTTTTCGCCCCCTTGAGGTGGGTATTTACCAGGGTATCACCGGAACTTCTGTAAGTTCTGTACGCCCGTGCCTCAATCGGAACTTCTGTGAGTTCTGTACGCCCGGGCCACAATCGGAACTTCTGTGAGTTCTGCACGACCGGGCCACAATCGGAGCTTCTGTGAGTGCTGCACGCCCGTTCCCCAATAAATACCCGGAACTTCTGCAAGTTCTGTACGCCCGTGTCACAATACCCGGAATTTCTGTGAGTTCTGCGCGACCTTCATACCCGTACCCGGAACTTCTGTAAGTTCTGTGCGACCGAGCCACAATACCCGGGGTACCGGTACAACGTGCTTATACCTGCCTGGAACTTCTGTGAGTTATGTACGCCCGTGCCACAATACCCGTAACTTCTGTGAGTTCTGTAAGGGTTTTATACCCGTACCCGGAACTTCTGTAAGTTATGTACGACCTTCATACCCTACAGAGAAGTTCTGTAAGTTCTGTACTCCCCGTTTCACAATACCCGGGGTACCGGTACAACGTGTTTGTACCTGCCCGGAACTTCTGTGAGTTCTGTAAGCCCGGGCCACAATACCCGGAACTTATGTGAGTTCTGTAAGGGTTTTGTACCCTAACCCGGAACTTCTGTAAGTTCTGTAAGACACCCATACCCTGACCCTAAATCCACAAACCCTACAGAACCTGACCTTGTAAAATTCACTTCCACGGAAGTTTTTATACTTTCGTCATTTTTGTTTTAACTTCCATGTGATTACATTCGAAGATAATTCTAATTATACTTTCATGGAAATACACCATGGAAGCAAGGGCATGCTTTCACCCTCTGCTCCCAGTTGGTACACCGTCTCACCCATCCCGATTACTAAAACATGGACCAATTACAATCTGGATATTCAAAACCGTGTAGCGCGCCGCGCGTACCTGTTTAGTGACCGAAGGTCCTCTTCAAAACTTCCACGGAACCATGGGAGTGTTTTTACACCCATGGAAGTAAATACGGGTTTTTACTTCCATGGGATTAAAAACGGTTTACTTCCATGATTTGTTTCACATGAGTAATTTGCCCCCACGAAAGTTTTGTTTCTTTTATGGAACTAAAACTTAACTTCCATGAAAGTAAACAAAACTTAAATGGAAGAATAGTTTCTTTGATAAAGTAAAAACAATATCGAAGAAAAACCTTTCATACTAAAAACAAATTCATAGGAGTAATTTATTTTCATGGAAGTAATTTGTTTTTTAGTTCGATGGAAGTACATGAAAAGACACCTCATGTGGTAGACCCAACTTGTGTGCAAACACGAAGACTCACCCTGAAACTATGAATTCTTTGCTGTTGGTTGTGTATCCACTGTGTGTGGAATCTTAAGGACCGTTCGAGTTCCCATAAACAAACACCAAACGTTCCTTAAAGTTTCGGACAGAGGGGAAAACATGTTGTCCATCCCAGATTTCGCCTGGTGCTTCGCACACCGTTTTTTTGTTCTTTTGTCCATCCCATTTATTTTTTCGCCCTTCTTTTCTCTCTCCCTCTTTAGTCGTTTAACTCAGATCCGGGGGCACTAAGTAGGTTCTTCTCCCCCCTCCCCACTACGGTACTTGCCTTGCATTCTTATCGCGAGAAGATTTCAGCACTCTCTTCCCTCGTCGACTTGCGTCGGATTCCGCCTACCCACGCCACGAAGGCGCTCTCAGCAATTGGTTCTTTTTTATTTTTTCAAATATAGTAAAAATCTCACCACGGTGGGATTCGAACTTGGGTACCAATGCCAGTAGTCTTCGAAGCTGACCACTAGTCTACCGGGGTGATCGGCAAAAATATAAGCACCGTTTGATTGAATGTTCATATGCAAACGGTCCTTGCGTTTCAGGACAGAGCGGTATTTTTCTATTAATGTTTTGTTTTTCAAGGGCCAATCTTGTTTTATGGTGGTTTGCAACAGTGTACGTGGTACATACTATTAATACGTTAATGCAGCGCCAATGAACGGCATGGACGCGCCGTCCCCTTGCGGTGCAGCTAGAGATACCTACTCCGAACGGAAATGTGAGGACCCTTTGGTCATAATACTCACATGTAATCGGTCTTACAGCTCTATCCACAGTAGTATTTCGTAAATGAAAATAACCAGAACCATCTCTTCTGGCGGCCCCACTAGCGGGGCGGCCGCTGGTGCGACGCTGACGGGCGGAAGGTTTACTCATGCCATGCATGGCCGTACGTAGTCGTATGCCCATAGACCCTCGCATCCCTGCAATGCCGGCACGGAGCACATATGATGTTCACTGACCAGACAGAGGTTGCTTGCACCAAGCGCGAAGCACCGGGAGGTGTTAGGCGAGTCAAATTTAGTGCGGGCGGCGTCCTACTAAGAACCGTTTGTGAGGCGGACTTTCTTGCATGTGGATGACGGCGTCAAATTTATTGATTCTATCGTATGGTATTGGTAAAGTTTTTCAGTTTACGATTATATTGTCGTCCGGAGCTGGTTTGTGGTGAAAATGTGGTTCGTGAATGTCTCGCCATATCAAAGTTACCGAAAGGGAAACACAACTCAAACGAAACACACAACTTCGATTCATAGGTATTCCATGCCCTTTTGTACAACGACGCCCCTGCACATTTTAAGTCCACTGATGGTAATGAATGTCGGTGTATTTGCTCCCGTTCGTAATAACGGGGTCAGCAGGACGCTGTTCTCATCGTTTGAGGTCCTTGGTCCCCACGGAACTGCGCCCTTTATAGTGCCGGCTGAGTAGTGCCGGTTGCCCGCTATGATATAGTACCCTGCTTCAGTGTCCGTTGCCGCCATAGTGCCGGTATTGTTGGCTATCGCTTACGGCGCTATAGAGGGAACGCTGCGGTTACCAAATTGGAATTGTGATGTGATTTTCGTGCAATGGTTGAAGCTTCCACCACCTTCCATGGAAGTATAGTTAATTACGAATTTACTTTCACATGGAAGAAAAACCCACTTTGTAGTTTCTTCTGTGACTGTGAAATTCAATTCAATATGACTTGCATGGAAGTAAATTGAACTTCCATGGAAGTACTTCAAAAGTTATGCCAACCTATTAGGAATGGTGATGGAATTTGCTTGCACTGGTAGAAGCTGCCACCAGCTTCCATGAAATTAGAAGTCTACTTCACTTCCATTGAGTCTACTTCATTTCCATTGGAACAAGAATACACATGCAAATGACTTCCATGAAAGGGATATTTACTTCCTTATTGGTTCCATTGAATATGATTTTTTCCATGCAAGCGCTTCCAAATTTGGCTCCATTGGGAGTAAAAGGAAAATAAAAGGTACTTCCAAATTTCTTCCATGGGGGTAAAATTTACTTCCATATTACTGTCATGGATGTTAAAGTTTCTAAATTTACTGTTTTCTTCTGTGGAAGTGATCCCCTTCCGAACTATTTCCATGGGAGTAAGAAATACTTCCATATTGCTGGAGGTTAAGTTTTCTTCCATGTAAGTTCCTTCAAATTCACTTCAATTGTTTTTTAAATGGGATTTTCTTGCATCGGTAGAAGATCCCACCAGTTTCCATGGGGGTAAACACCAAATTTACGCCCATTGGAAGTAAAATGTACTCCCGAATTAATTTCGAAAGTGACATTATACTATGATTAGTTTCATCATAATTCAGTTTGCTAATATACAAGTCCTTCCAAATGTATTTCTATTGGAAGTATACTTTAACTTCCAAATTACTTCCATCGGAGTAACATTTACTTCCTTATCACTTTCATCGGAGTGGACATTACTTACATATAAGTGCGTCCCAATTTACTCGAACTTGTTTGGAGTTCTAACGTGGATTATTTTGGAATAGTAGAAACTTCCACCAACTTCCATGGAACTACATTTGTGATACACGTTCTTGGATTATAATTCTGGCTCCAAATACATTTGTGATACACGTTCTTGGATTATAATTCTGGCTCCAAATGTTTTTCCTCCATATTACTTCCATCAAAGTAAAACGTTTTCTATTTCACTTCCACGCAAGTGTTTCCGATTTTAGCTCCATTGGAGGTAAAAGTTACTTCCAAATTTCTTCCATTGGAGTAAAGTTTACTTCAATGTTACTTTCACGAGTATTAAATAGACTAAATATAACATTTACTTCCTTGGAAGTGATCTACTTCCAAATTACTTCCATGGGAGCAAGAAATACTGCCAACTTGCTTCCATGGGAGGTAAATTTGCTTCCATGTAAGTACTTTCAATCAATGCAATTTAGTTTGTTTTGTAATGGAATTTTCTTCCATCGGTAAAATGTCCCACAGCGTCCATGGGAGTAAACACCAAATTCACGTCCACTGGAAGTAAAAAACTACTCCTGAGTTAATTTCGGAAGCGACATTCACTTTTATTAGTTCCATCGGAATACAGTTTTCATCCATTCAAGTCCTTCCAAATGTATTTCTATTGGAAATAAACTTTGCTTCCAAATTTCTTCCATCGGAGCAGAACTTACTTCTTTATTACTTTCATCGCAGTATACTTCACTTGCATAAACGTACGTCAAAAATTGACTTGAACTTGTTGGAATTCTACCTTGGATTTTCTTGGAATAACAGAAGCTCCTACCAACTTTATGGGGTTAAATTTTTATGCACTTCCTTGAATTATCACTTTGATAAAAACTGCCATTAAAGTTAAGTTTACCTCGTAATTACTTCCATCGAAGTTAAACATTTGGTATTTTACTCCCGTGCACGTACTCACAAATTTATTTCCATTGGCAGCGAACGTTACCTGCAAATTGATTCCAGGGGAGTGAACTCACTTCGATATTACTTTCGTGGGAGTTATATATTAACTACATTTAGCACTTTCTTCCTTGGAAGTGATCTACTTCTAAATTACTTCCATGGGAGTAATAAATACTTCCATATCTCTACCATGGAAGTTATATTCCTTGCATGTAAGTATTTCCAAGTTCACTTCAATTTCATTTTTTTGTTTTCGATGTTTTTTGCATCGGTAGAAAATCCCACCAGCTTCCATGGGAGTAAATACCAAATTTACGACAATTGGAAATAAACATATCTCCCAAATTAATTTAGGAAGTGGAATTTATTTATTGGTTCTATCGGAATACATTTTCCTTCTATGCAAGTCCTTCCACATTTTTTTTCATTTGAAGCAAACTTTACTCCTAAATTACTTCCATCAGATTAAACGTTACTTCCTTATTACTTTCATCGGAGTATACTTTACTTGCATAAACGCACGTCCCAACTTACTTGAACTTGTTAGGAATTAGTAGACGCTTCTACTAACTTCCATGGAACTACGTTTTAAATACACTTCCTTGGTATATAACTGTGATTCCATATAACTGACAAATTATTGAAATATACCTTCATATGACCTCCGTCGAAGCATTGTTTTTGCTATTATCCTTTCATGCAAGTACTTCCAAATGTAGCTCTATGGGAATTTGAAGTTTCTTCCAGATTGTTTCCGTGGGAGTAAACAAGTGAAATTTAGTGAATTTAACATTTTCTTTACTAGAAGTGATCTACTTGCGAATTACTTTCATGGGAGTAATACATTGGGTTAGTAACGCAAGCGAATGAGTATCATTCGCGTTGCTAGTCTCCAGGCCCGTTTTTATTGTATCCAAGAGGAAACACAACCGACAATAGACAGGAAGACGCTACGAATCGGGGGAAACGAAAACATATTTTATAAAGCACGGATATTTTATAAAGCACGGAGACGACCGCACAAAAGACCGAAAATTATAAAGTTAGTTGTCGTGCGTAGCTGGTCATGGAGAAGGCCACCAGACAACTGAAAAAAAAACGGGATTGGACGCCTTTGCACACGAGAAGAGCGGGAACCAAGCGCTACCAGGTCGGGAGTTTCGGGTGGACCTCCCGTGTGACCAGCTAAAATGGGACCGAAAAAGGAACGACGGCGTATCGATGGGACACCCCCATGTCCACCAGCAGGAGCAGTACGACTGGAACTGCGGCGCTGAACGCCACGGTTACTGTTGTCGTCTCCATGAAGTGCTTGACTCCTGCAATCATAAACAGCCACAAAGCAGCGTGACACACAAGAAGGATGACGGAAACGGCACATGATAAGATATAGTACATTATAGCGTCGACTGCTGTTGACCACGAGGTACCCACACGAAACTGCAGTGGTTATGTTGTTACAAACTGGTGCTGGTAGTAGACTGATGACGCTACAAACTCTAGCCTACTCAGACACGAGAGACAGGGATTGAAACCCCGCCCCCGTAGCCAGGTTTAAAGTATCTCAACTAACCAAGCAGAACCGCTTCCTTGGCAACAAGTGTTTTTGCCGTACAGCAGTAATTACTGTAGTGTACGTACACCAGGTGAGCTCAGTATCAACATACACCAGACGAACTCAGTAGCAACATTTACGTACAAGCCTCTCCTTCTTCCTGCAACACGATATGCTTATTTCGACATGTATTGACCCACCTCTGTCGTGTATAGTGATGTAGATAGATACGAGTGTGCTTTTGATAACAGCAGCATTACAAGCAGTATACAACCCATGTACACCAGCAACAGCACCACCAGTCCAGGAATAGCAAGCACGTAAAGCAGTACAGCTGCAAGGAACCCATTTAATTACAGCAGCTACAGCAGCAGGATCGACCCACAGCAGTACAAGCAGAATACAACCCATGTATAATATTGCTGTCGTGTATAGTGCTGTAGATAGATACGAGTGTGCTTTTGATAACAGCAGCAGTACAAGCAGTATACAACCCATGTGCAGCAGCAACAGCACCACCAGTCCAGGAAGAGCAAGTAGGACTGCAGTGAACCCATTTATTTATAGATAGATACGAGTGTGCTTTTGATAACAGCAGCAGTACAAGCAGTATACAACCCATGTACAGCAGCAACAGCACCACCAGTCCAGGAAGAGCAAGTAGTACTGCAGTGAACCCATTTATTTACAGCAGCAACAACTGCAGTATCGACCCACAGCAGTACATCAAGCAGAATACAACCCATGTACTACTGCTACAGCAGCACCAGTCCAGAAATAGCAAGTACGACTGCAACACGATAATGCTTTGGTCCTGTAAGGCAATAGTCAACACCCATGGCCAGGTTCGGCGTGGGTGGAGGAGGATGTAGAGAAGAGTCGAAGGTGCAACCCGGAATGACATAATATCTTATCGATGTAGTACTGTACGTAATATCTTACCGATATCATGCGACACATGAAATGAAAAACCTAGAGTACTGGGAGTCCTCGAGGTAGTTACGAGTATTGACCCACCTACCGACCGCGCCACTGCAAGTAGGCAGCACGAACTGACTGGCAACTAGCTGTACTTCGCGGACGGACACAACCATGTTACAAGAGAAGCGAAGTGTGGTGCTTACCTGAGAGAGCGCCGGACCGATGTCCCCGTTGCATACGAGCGTTTCCGTCTCTCCCGTTCTCGGCGTCATCAGGGCCCGTAGATACCAGCGGCGTATTATCCGGTTCGGATGGGGCCTCTGTGTCGTGAGCGTCCGAAGTGGGTTGCCCCTCTAGGCGAATAGCAAGGGCACCACTTCTGCCATCGCTACGAAGTAACTGGGGGCGTGGACCACCCGTGCTGCGACTGCCGTCGTTGTTTCCTCTTGTTGACATCCCCGAGGTTCGAGTACATCCAAGAAACCAAAGCAGAAGGGAGATGAAAGCGCAAACCGTGCGAGAACAACACATCTTCTACAGACAGACGGGACCGTCGCACAACCACTGGGGCCTGTACCTTCTACAAACAGACAAGACCGTGGCACAATCTCTGAGACCTGTGCGCACCCTTGAGCGACAGAAAAAACTGAAGGTCTAACTCGCGGTTCCCGGTACATTTCCTGATTTTATGGGCCTGGGACAATCCAACTTCAACCCCGTTTGATAAAAATCATCGATTGTTTATGGAACTCCCGTTTGCGTACTCATGCAGCTTTTGTCATTTCGTCTGTCCTGACCCAGTAAGTGTTGGGCGAGCACCACTCATCCTGTCGACCACCTGCTGACATGGCGTTGCGTGAGCACCTACGAGACACCAAAAGGAAGGGCCTGGGCGAAGTATCCACCCGATTCGGTGAGAGGGGAGCGCAGTACATGAGGCTTCGTGAGGCCCGCTCGTATCTCCGTGGCTCTCCACCGCGACATACCCACAGCCTCACCGTGCCGTGCTACCAGACGAAAGCAGGTTGTCGTGCGAGCGCTCGGTTGCCACAGCAGGACATCCCACAGTTGACCGCGGAAGAGCCCGTTTGCGAATCCACGGTCTGTGGCCGGCGCAATCAGCTGAATCGTCGAAGACCTCATTTTTTTCAGGGGCGAGCAAAAACTGCGCAAAACTAGAAATGCAATATCCATACTAAAGTACAGTAGTTATGATGTTACACTTTCCCATACTAAACTACAGTAGCTTTTTGTGACACTTTTGCCAGTCGAATACATAAGGTTTTAGAGAGGTGACTACTATGCTGGATTTAGAATGCGAGGGGAGGGGGGTCAAAAACCGAATTACCGCTGGTGAGCCTCCAGGCTGAAGCCTGGAGAATACTTCCATATTGCTTCATGGAAGTTAAATTTGCTTCCATGTTTGTACTTCCAAATTCACTTTAATTGATGTTTTTAAATGGAGTTTTCTCGCATTGGTAGAAGATGCCACCAGCTTCCCTGGGTGTCAAAAACAAACTTACATCGACTGGAAGTAAATTGTACTGCCGGATTATTTGATGTATTGTCTCAAAAGGAGGAATAAGCAAAAAAAACAGCAGCGACATAATTTCGGAAGTGACATCTGCTTCTATTAGTTCCATCGGAAAACTGTTTTCTTCCCATCCAAGTCCTCATACATTCGTTTTTATTGAATGAACTTTACTTTCGAATTAATTCCATCGGAGTAGAATTTCCTTCCTTATTACTTTCATCGGTGTAAACATTACTTGCATATAAGTATATCAAATTTACCCGAACTGATTTGTAATTCTAACTTAGATTTTCTTGAAATAGCAGAAGCTTCCAGCAACTTCCATGGGACTAAATTTGGAATACACTTTCTTGGAATACAACATTAATTCCAAAAAACTGCCATAGGAGTGAAAATTACCACTATATTACTTCAATCGAAGTTAAACGTTTTTTATTTTACTTACATGGGAGTACTTCCAAATTTCGCTCGATTGGAAGTGAAAATTACTTCCGAATTTCTTCCATGGGAGTAAATTTAACTCCTATATTACTCTCATGGATATGAAATTCAGGAAATGTGAAGTTTTCTTCCTTATAAGTGGTCTACGTTCAAATTACTTCCATCGGAATAAGCAGTACTTCCATACTGTACTTTAATCGGAATACAGTTTTGATCCATTCAAGTCCTTCCAAAATTGTTTCCATTGGAACCAAACTTTACTTCCAATTTACTTCCATCGGAGTAAAAATTTCTTCCTCGTTACTTTCATCGGAGTAAACTTTACTTACGTGGAAGTACGTCCAAATTTACGTGAACTTGTTTGGAATTCTAACTTAGATTATTTTGGAATAACAGAAGCTTCCAGCAACTTCCATGGAACTTAATTTGAAATACACTTCCTTGAAATATAACTTTAATTCGAAATATCTGCCATAGGAGTGAGAGCTACCTCCATATTATTTCAATCGAAGGTTTTTTGTACTTCCAAAGCTAGCTCCATTGAAAGTGAAAGTTACTTCCAGATTTCTTCCATGGGAGTAAACTTTACTCCCGTATTATTTTCAGGGCTAATAAATTCACGAACGTTGAAGTTTTCTTCCTTGGAAGTGATCTACGTTCAAATTTCTTCGATGGGAGTAAGCAGTACTTCCATACTGCTTGTAAGTTAAATTTACTTCCATGTAAGTACTTCCAAATTTACTTCAATTTCATTTATTTTTAAATTGAATTTTCTTGCATCGGTAGAAGATCCCACGAGCTGCCATGGGAGTAAAAACCAAATATACGTTCATTGGAAGTACAATTGACTCCCAAATACATTTCGGAAGTGACGTTTACTTCTATTAGTTAAATCGGAATACAGTTGCATCCATCCAAGTCCTTCCAAATTTATTTCCATTGGAACTAAACTTTCTTTCCAATTTACTTTCATCGGGGTATAATTAACTTCCTCATTACTTTCATCGGAGTAAACTTCCTTCTTTTATATAAGTACGTCCAAATTTACTTGAACTTGCTTTGGATTATAGCTTGAAAAGTAGAAGCTTCCACCAACTTCCATGGAACTTAATTTTGAATGCACTTCCTTGGAATATAACTTTCATTCCAAATAACTGCCATAAAAGTGAAATGTACCTCCAGATTGCTTCCACCGGAGTATAAAGCTTGCTTCTGTGGAAGCACTTCCAAATATACCTCCATCGGACGTAAACGTTGCTTCAAAATTTCTTCCATGGAAGTAAACGTCGCTTCCATATTACCTTCATGCACTCTGAGTTTTACTTCTATTGAAGTAAATTTGCTACCATGGAAGCTTTCGCCAAGTTCCATTCTCGCATGGAAGCTTCCACCAGCTTCCACTCTTCCATGGAACCGTCTCCACCAACTTCATGGAAGCTTCCACCAAGATTGGGCAAATTGTGGAAATTAGTGGAAGTCTGTGGCAGCTGGTCGAAGTACTGGAAGTCGGTGGACGCTTACGAAAGTTAAAGAAAGTTCACGAAACTCGTGGAAATAAGTGGAAATATATATGGGTATGGGGAATCTCTTGCAAGCTCCCATTGAATTTGGTTGTGGGAGCTTCAGTCGATGGAAGTCCGTGGACGATTCCACCCACCGACCCCACCGACAGGGAGAGGTTCCATTCTGTGCAAGCTTCCACAAACTCCCATGTAAGTTACTTCCATGGATATATTTACTTCAGTGGTAGGTTCCACTAAGATCCAGGGGAGAATATTTAGTTCCAACTTCACTTCTCCATCAGAAGTAACAATGACTTTCAATTTTTCAAATTGCTTCCATGGAAGTGAACTTCGCTTCCCGTATTACTTCCATGTAAGTAAAATCGACTTCCCTGGAAGTACTCCCCAAACATGCTTCCAATAGAAGTAAGCTTTACTTCCAAGTTACATCCATTTGAACTAACATTTACTTGCATATTACTTTCATGGATTTTAACCTTTTCTTCCATACAAGTAATATTTCTCAAATGGAAGCTTCCACCAAATTTCATGAACGTAGGTATTAAAACGGAAGTGCTCGTGAATAGAAAGACGTGTGCGGAATTCATGGAAGCTACCCGGTAGAAGTAGGTGGAAGTCGGTGGACGTTACTGGAAGCTTCGGCAAATGTGGAATTTTATGGAAGTCTATGGAAGCTAGTGGAATGTATTGGAAGGGGTGGGCTCTTGTGGAAGTTATTCCAAGTCCAGGAGACTGTTGGAAGTCTATGGGGATATAGGGAATCTCTTGCAGGCTTTCACAAGCTTTCACCGAATATGGTAGTGGAAGTTGCAGTTGACGTATGTTGGCGAATGCTTTTACTTCCACCAACAGCGGACGTTTGCATGCACTTCCATGGAAGGTTACTTCCATGAAGGGTGAATTTACTCAAACGGAAGCTTGCACAAGCTTCCATGGAACCCCGTTCGCTTCGGTAAACGTTTGGTGAACATGGAAGTACATGTTTTACTTCCATGGAAGCTTCCAGGGAAGTAAGTATGCAAAGTGAAAATGTGCAGGATTCGTTTTTTGGATCCATCTCGGGCTCTAATTGTTACGCCGGTCAGCTGTCGCAACATATCATGGCCACCAACCAGCCTTTTGGGGTTGGAGATGCCCTTCCCGCGGGAATTCGAGAGTAATGAGGCCAATCTTGCATACATACCTGGTACGATATTGTTGGCTCCTAACCTGTTGACCCCTGCGAAAATGTCCCACACTATTTCCAAGCGGTTTCCACCTGATGTTTTGGTGCAGTATTGACGAGGGTAATAATTTATGCTTGTCAAATTTGCGTCGAATGTCTTGATGGCTATGGTAACAGGTGATGGCCACCAATCTTCTGAGCCTGCCGGGAAGGCAATCAACTGTGGCAGTGGTCGGCCTGGCGCACGTGGATGGCATCGAGGCCATCTTGGTCGCCAACGGGTGGAAGCCTAAGCGGTGTTAGAGAGTAAACTCCTCAAATATCGCGGCAATCGCACCGTATAATTGCATGCCGGTACTAATGGTTACATGGTAATTATGAGCAGTGGGTGATGAGCGTAATGTTTTTTTCGGGGGTTATATAATAAACAGACGCTTTCGACTTTTACCCATGTTTATAAATAAGGTTGCTCCTGAGCGTGGCACGGAATAATTCACACCAAACATAAGGGCCGAGGTCTTCTTCAAACATTTTTACCCAAAATATAAAAACAAATCTCACATTTTTATTTCAGTTACAAACTAAAAAATACATCCCCTGCCGCCTAAAACACAAACGAACGTGGAAACCATTGTGGAAAGCGCACTTGCCCGCGTTGGCCCTTGTGGTGTTTGTGTTGCTGTGCACTTTCTATTTGCCTGGTATGTTGTACAGGCTTGAGGAAGCTTTGAGTTTCGTCAGAGCCGCTTGATGTTCGTCATAGGTCGTGGTGGTTTACAGCAGGTTACGGCTTCACCGGATTCAGCAGCGCGGGCCTGCAACGTTCTACGTATTGTTGATTGAGGAGCTCGAGAGCGCCCCCCCCCACCAAGGTAGTATATAGGAGTATCTGGTTTCCACTAACCTTTGCAACACCAATGTGATCCGTGGACTGGCGGTAGACAAACTAATAACAAACATGGTGATCTCAAGACGGTCGTATTTGAGCGGAGAAATGTAAGAAACCACCACTTTGGAATCTACGCTGGTGATGCTGGTGAGGGCACACAAGATAAGACTTTGATCTGGACGACACGGTTTGGTTTCCTAACTGCCGGCGCCCACTGTAGGCCACGATTGACCAAGAAATGTACCATGCCACACACACCATAAACCCATTGGCTGCGCCATGTACCATTTTACATTCCACGAGGCAGGTTTTTTCCACGCGTTGCACCATGGTATATGCCATGGTATATGCCATGGTCGGCCATGAAAAAGCCGTATCCCTTGGGACACCCGCCATCGCACGATCCATGCATGGCGTTGTTCATGGATGAACCGATGGGTTCACCACGGTGTGTGTCACGATTAACCCCACGGACTGTGACCGATGGTTGATGCCACATGGGTTCACCATGGAACGTGCTGCCCAACCAATGCTCGTTACGGCGCCATTGTTCAACCTTTCCCCTGTCGTTTCGTTCTGTTATGGACGAGTGCTACGGTAGAGGTAGCACTTTTTGGCTGAATTGTTTTCTGAACGATCGGGCTCCTTAACCCGAATTCGTCGGACTTTTCATCATCGTGACGAAATATGTTTCAGAGTATACTTCGGTCATGAGATGTCGCATCCGGCAGCACTTTGATTTTCCTCCAAAATCATTTTGTCGGTGAGGTATGACGCTCCTTAAGTGAGGAGCTCAGAAAAAACATGGTGCACCTCTATCGTAGCATGCGTCTCGGCCGCTGCGCGTCCAGGTCTATTACAGTACGTATATTACGATTATATTAGTTGCAGCCGGCTGTACATCCAGTTGCTATATGAATGTGCATACGTAGTAGTGGTGATGATAACTGTTGCGGACGGTGTTCGCTTGTGACCTTGTCGTCTAGTCCAGAGGCTTGTCACGAGCCGCGGTTAGGCGCTAGTCAGCTCTCTTAGAAGGGTGATGTTACGCCTTTTTCCTCTCTGCGCCAGGATGAAGAACACGAAATAAAAGATCAGGCAGAGCTGAGAAGGTTGTTGTGAGCTTGGTGGGCGCATCCTCAACCAGCGTCGACACGGTCGGTTCTACGGCTAGAATATGCACTCTACAGGATCATTCTACTTACCAACCCACAGCAAGGCTCCGTGGATGCTTGCTCGTGAGCGTTCCCTTGATGCTTGCTCGTGACGATCGACGACGAGCAGACTTGTCTTACCAGGTGTAACTTTATTATTTCGCCTCATACCCGTGGTTGCACTTCTATGCAGGCTGGTTCTATCTCGAGGACCGAACATTATTTCCCAGCCAAAGTCCAAGCCAGATTTGTTTGCATACGTCTCCTATGAGTCCTTCCGGAGATCTCGCGTAGCGTTTGTTCTTTTTGTTTGCGTGCGTTTTCGTTAGTTTACATTTTTGGGGAAATTGAACCACCTCAGCAAGAGGGCGTCCGAAACAAAAAGTGCTTCACACCTCCCCACCCCCCCAGCGAGTCGTTTTTGTTTTGCGAACTTTTTTTGTATTTTTCAAGTCGTTTGTTTCACACGTTTTGAATGCTTTGCCTTCGCCCAAGCTCTTGCGCTTCGTTTGATACAACTGTCATTACGCCACGTATGCCCAAGTTTTAAATTGATGTGAAGTACAAGTCGGTTGTGATGCCTGGGTTAGGCACATTTCAAATTTATACTTGGTGTGTGCTCGGCGTGTGCAACGAAGTGCGATACTCTCCTTGTATGGTATACTCGGTGGCAACTGTGTGTCGTGCCACACACTATACTGCTGCATGGCCAGTGCCAGCGGATCCAGTCCGTAGACAACGTTGTTGACTTTGCTACATGTGGAACACCAACAACAGCTAGATGTCGATATTGTTAAAACCAGAGTTGTAGCGTTGCCGAACTTCGTGTAGTTCCGTGATCAATGCCAGTCAATGCAAGTGAATGTAAAGAATGCTGAAGTTGTCTCTGTCGTTGTGGATGTCTTAATATAGACTGGCGATGTACAAAACAAAACTCAATGGGAAGACAACTCAATAGGTCTACGAGCTGGTTCCAGCGACAGCCAGAGCTTTACACCTTCGCAACTTTGCCCTTTGGTTTTTGAGAGTTGGAAACCGAAATTTGGCAGGATTGTGCGTCATGGCTCTACAAAAATGCTCAGGCCTGGACTTGTTTTGATAACATATTGTTTCGTAGGTGCATTTTTCCTTTTTTTCTTAGGGTTTCGGCAACTTTGACCGCCCCTCATCATTCACGAAATATTTATTGTAACAACAAAAGCTCTGCCGTCAGTTTTGTTTATTGTTGTTACGCACAACCCTGCCAATCTCGTTTTCCAACCCTCCGAAACCAAAGCGCAACAATGATTGCCATGAAGAGTAAATGTTTCCCTAGGTTTTCCCAAGAGCTCAATACATGTTGTTCCAGTACTTCGACAGACGTTTTTACAACAGCCTTGTACGACTCGCAATACAACACACGTGCCCCTTGTTGATGCGATCAATTTAATCCGTCTATTGCCGAATTATTGGCCGTATTGGCCGATATATGGCCTTAATACACATCATAAAGGTTTTACAATAGGGAGCTAAAATCCCTACGAAACAACGCCCCCCCCAAGTAATACGAACAATGCCCATACCTCGCGAACTCAATACGTAGTGGACGAAGCATGACCGTGAATCTTCTTGAGGCAGGTATTTAGGTCCTCTGCTTGGCTGAGCGTATGTTTTACGCGGCTCAATCAACTTGGAGTATTTCCCAGCCACAGCATCCCGAGTCAACCTACTGTAGAGTCATTCCAAGCTCAGCTTTCCACGCCGGCCGAGTCAAACTAGAGTCTCACCAAGCACAGCATCCCAGCACTGACCGCTGACATAGGGTTAGGGTTAGGGTTTGAGTCGGAGGTTCGGCTTCAGGCGCCAATCACAAACCCCCGTACATATCTACTATCAAGGTACGTCCACCCCTCCGCGGACTACAACTTGCACGCCAAACAATTCTTCATCGATATGTTCTCCTTGTCCATGTAACCATGTTGATATTGAAAATATCAACGTATTCCCCATTGTATTGCCCGAAGATGCGATTTTTCGCAGTTTCTTGAAACCACCTCGTAGAGTAGACACTACACTTCGCATAGAGTAGCCAACAAAATCAATGGCAGCAAAAGGCCTCCTCTTCTATATACTTCGAAGTATTTTATGAATTCATCCCATATATTTACTTCGCCCTCCTCGTCTCTCTCCCTCTTAGTCGTAACTAGCATTCCGGAGCCACCAAGTAGGCTTTTCTCCGCCCTCCTCACTACGGTACGTGCCTTGCTTTTTTATCGCGAGTACCTGGTAGATGCCAGCACTCTCTTCCCTCGCCGACTCTCGTCGAACTTGTGCCTACCCACGCCATAATTTGCGCTCTCGACAGTTGATATAAGTTGAGAATAAAGATCTCCATACGGAGACTCGAACCCCTGACTTCTACCTTCCTTCGTGGCTACTTGCTAGCCCACCGGGGCGGCCTTGACCTACGCCGACTACACAATGTATCGGTAGTTAGTCCGCACACATAATCAACCATACCCCAAGCACTTGGTGTGTATATAGGGTGTATATGTGTTGGATAGGTGACTGACCGTATTCAAGCGGTACGTGTATCATCATTGTTTTAGAGCCCAATTTGTTTTAGCGTACTACAGTACTGTACGACATAGTACCGAAGTATACACACATAACCGCCTTTGTGGCTGTTTATATAACCGCTCAAATAGGGACTTTGTGGTATCAGGCTGAAGTGAACAGGACTACTCTGGGATTCTAGTGTTGCATATGTGGCACCTGGAGACGAGCGTGGGGACGGTGCATGTACCACGCTCATGGCTACGGCCACCACGCCCACTCCATCATCCCCCCCGCCGAGCCTGTTTACAAGCTTGCGGGACCTAATAATACAGGCATCCATACACCGTCTATTTCACGCTGTGTGCTGCTGTGGAGGTTGCAGCCTGAGTGGGGGCTGCTTGGAGCACGTTAAAACTTTAGCCGGTTCGCAGGTGAGAATCAGGCCAGGGAGATGATACTTTGCGTGTGATCTAACGGATGTACTGCAGCAGCTGCTGTGGATCGCGCTAGGTCGGTGCATCAGAGTGTCCGCATGCTCAAGCCCCAGTAGAAAAGTGGTGGGCGTGCTAGTCGTACCGTTGTACTGTAGAGTTACAGAGTAATATTAAGCATATATAATATATACGAGTATAAAGACCAAGATCATGACATGTTTAGTTTATTAACGAGGTATTCGTCGACTGCAAAGTTTTCCTCGGAGCCTGTCCTGCATGACCATGGACTCACTTTTAGCAATGACCAAATACGAAAACAACACCAGCAACAGCAACAAATTACTGCTCTGTGCTGTTTTTTTGTGCAGTCATACTCCCCAAAAGTCAGCCTTTTAATGTATGGTGGTACTACTTTATGTGCTTGATTCCCGCGGTGATAATTTTTTCTGTGTATAAACTAAGTACTATTATTATATTAATACCTTGATAAGACTTTTCGATCGTTTTTTTCAAAAACGTACCGGTGTTACAACATGGTATAATTTAGATAATTTGAAGTATTTGGTTGGATAATTACAGTACCTAATGTAGCAAAAGGAGGAGAACAATATACAACGTGCGACGCAGCTTTCTTATTGACGTGTTTTTGTATTTATAATATCTATATATTGCGATGTGTCTGGTTGCTGGCTTTTGTGCGATGTGCTTGTCGTATCGAGCTGTACTGGTATCAAGTATTGTTACTGCCTGTATTCCCCAAACAAAGCTGAAACAAAAAATGCATTTCGATGGGAGAAGGCATAAACATTTACGAAATAGTGCGCACGGCAGTAGTGCCAATACGTAAGGAAACCGTACTGAACGAGCTGTGAATATATCTATCCCGTATCCCATATCACGTGCAACCAAATAATATACCAGGTGATAAACCTATTATAACAAAGTAAAAATCAGAGTGACTTTTTCGCCAGGTGGCGCGTTTTCACTTTGCGGTTGCGCGGCCGATCTCGTCGCCGCTAGGGTCGGCGGACGGGGAGTCGATCGGGCTACGCGCCCCGCCAGCCTCGCCCTTGTTCGAGGCCCGTTGCCCGCGCGGCGCGCTCGTGAAGTCGAAAACATAGAGTCCGTTTCACGGGGCACCCCGTCCCATTCGGCCGAGCCGAGAAGGGCAAGTGAAACCCGTTTGCGAATTCTGTGCGGCCGAGTGTGTGGTCCCTTTTCAACTTGCAACTCCCCCGGAATTTCAAGTGACCAACATCCCGGAGGGGAATTTTTATATATATGATATTATATGTACACCCGAAAACATAAGAAGACAGAGAAAATAAAGTAATGAAGAAGGGTGAAAAAAAAACGAAGGCAGAAACAACAGAAATAAGGGAAAAAAGTGAAATAAAGAAGAAATTTAACAAACATGCGCTCAGGGCGCTGGCGGAGCCCCGAGGGGACAAGGCTGCTGTTTGGTGGTAGGATCATTCGTATGGTTTGTCTAGCTGATGGATCAACACGGGGACGCTACAAGAAAAGCAGACGAAAGAAGAAAGGCAAGGAAAAGGTAGAGACAAAGAGCTAATATCAAAACCGAGTAGTGACGCGTGCTACGGTAGAGGTGCACCATGTTTCTGCCTTCTGAGGGTGGTCACTTATTAAGGAGCTCTATACCTCACAGAACAAAATCATTTGGAGGAAAATAACAAGCACTGCCCGATGAACGGTCCCACGGCCTAAGCATAAAATGAAACATATTGTAACGAAAACGTGAAATTCCGACGATCGTGGGTTAAGGAGCCTTTAATACTTTAATACGTCATTCAGAAAACAAATCAGCCAAAACGTGCTACCTCTATCGTAGAGCGCGTCCAGTCGTCTATCCAGCTGTGGTGGATCAAGGACGACACAAGGTATACACACGAGGACAAACACAGACGGACAAAGGGGGGACAAAACACACGTAAACATAATCAGAACATAAAACAAAAACACAGGTGACGCAAAATTGGATATTTGAAACTAACAAAACGGTGAAGCAGCCGACAGAGAATGGCAGGGTACCGTCGACTTGGCAGGGAATAGGAGGGCAACACAGCGAACAAACAAACGTTTCAGGGCATTGTATCACAGCAGTAGTAGGCAGTAATCGCTGGGTGTTTCAGCTAGAAATACGCCCACTGCCACGTTTCGGCTGGTGCCTTCACTTTCTTGACCGGCCTAGCGAATTTTCCTCGCACAGCAGTATATATACGTAGTAGTACAGTACAGTAGTTATCTACTACTTGCTGCTGTAAATAAAAATATAGGATGGGTACTGTGTTCAGTACGGACGCCGGGCGCGCTGGATGTCGACGGGGTAGATATACAGTAGAGGTGTTTGCAACAGCAAGCAGTGACCTCGCATACTTGGCATTTGTTGGTCCGATACATTGTTAGTACTCGTATACGTTGTTACTGCAGGATGCATTGTTAGTATACTATACTCTGGTTGGTGGTGTGGTCCGATGCATTCTTAGCGAACAACTCAATGTATCTACACACACGCCTGTCCACAGTCCGTGAAACTCAGAATGTTTGTTTTGCCTCTTATTATTTTCTATCCGATTTCAACAGAAAAACTCAACTCCAATTTCACGGTGTGCGAAGGAGCGCTAAACGCGAAACCCCTAAAATTCATATCCATCAGGTATGTGTATTGATACTATGCTCTTCACATCAAACCGCGTTCTTTCTACCCGTGGTCATTCAGCACTCCCCGTGCCCGTGCCGACTCTATGACAACAAAACCGCGACACAGACATCACACATAAACAAACGACATTCTTCACATTAAACCTCTTATGTCCCTGGTATACGATTACTCAAAATCGTGAGTTGGCGAACTTCCGGTGAATATCGAGCAGTGAAAGGTTACTGCAGGCCTCTCGTCGAACATGCGAAAAACAACTGCTGTAATAATTATACTTCGCATACCGGTAGTTACTGTTCCAGTTTAGGCACCGGTATATACCTTCAGTCTGCCCGTCGAATGGGCGAAAGTTTTGTCGTGTATCGGGAAGCAACACTTAGCGTAGTAGTACTGTGGTATATGGCAGTATAGTAATAATACACCGTGGTACATGGGGCAGAGAGTTCCATACCCGTATGCCGTAACAATCCATGCTTCAGTAGTAAGTGTCCAGCACGGAACAGACGCCCCGAAGACACCTTTTCAGCGAAAACTAGTCACCCGGAGTATACGCCCGCCGGATAAACCAAAACGCAAAACGCCCCGGCCATACAGTAACTCCCTTCATTCGTTTGGGGCGAATGCGGAGCTAGCAAGCCATGTGAGGGAGGGCAATAAGACCGTTATTCTACCATCGAACTATGGAAGCAGATATCTGGAACGTAGCCATTCCGTGAAGAACGCTAAAGCTTCACATAATATACATCATAGTATTGGTTTTACCGCTCTGGGGTAACCCAGTAAGATAAAACCAAGACTTCTGACGAATATACATGTTGTCGACGGGGTTCACCATTTTCCTGAGTGGTGCCAGTGAGATAAACACGTCGAGTATAACCTCTTTAGTAACCGTCTGTCCTGAGCGTCGGATTCGGCCAGTCTTTCTCTTGGCCGCTTTGAAAAACAAAATCACGTGTGGCTTGTGTGGACTGTTTTAAACCAAAATTACGATTAAAGCACTCCAAGTGTCAAATTTGATTTAGACCTCCCGTCGAAAATAATTGTATCTGGTATACTACGTGTTTGATACTATTAATACAAGGAGTACGATACATAAATAGGAAACTCCAATAGCAGTCGCAGTCCGACTCGTAGCGGCAGTAGTAGTAGTAGTACGCGTAGTGGTAGTGGTAGTGGTAGTAGTAGTGGTAGGGGTCGTAGTCGTAGCAAATGTAGCAGTAGTACATAGTAATGATAACGGGGGGCTGTTGTAAGTAGGACCTACGGTATAGACAAAAGACTACCATATATTTTTGATTTATCGCCCTGTGATTTTGCAGGCCGGCCGTTGCGAACCATCTTTAGATGTCTACGTAGATGTAAGGGTTATCGATATTTTCGTGAACAAGTACATGTCACCCTTTCAGCTTTGCAATGGTTGATTGGTCAGACGTCGGTGAGGAGTCGGTGAAGCCATTCATTTGGGGGACGGCATTATTATTGGTACAAGTTTGTCAAACATTCAGGGATGATTTGATGGTTGTGATTTTGTTGTTGTTTTGTTGTTTTTCTTCACATTAAACTCGTTTCAGTTGCTAATCCCTATAGTCTGATCTAGCAAGATCACGGCCCGTGGTCACAAAAGTGCTAGAGCCATCAGAGAATCCTAAAGAACACGTACACTTAGCAGGGAAAGGATACACAAGTCCGA
This sequence comes from Saccharina japonica, assembly GCA_008828725.1. NCBI lineage: Eukaryota > Phaeophyceae > Laminariales > Laminariaceae > Saccharina > Saccharina japonica. The sequence goes on from MEHQ01001429.1 coordinate 161,527, forward strand.
AGAGGTACACCTAAAATCCCTACAGCATGTTATGCGTGTCCAAAACTGAACTACACGCCCGCAATCTCCATTCGACTACAGCAGCATCGTCCCCCCCCCCCCCCTCCCACTCTTTACCAATGAATTTGCCGACTACAGCGTAACTACTGTCTGAAGTGCTGTCTGTACAAAAACAAACGGTAGGCGTGGGAACAAGATGGAGCACGCAGCTGCTGTCTGAAGTGCTGCCAGAATGACAGTCCGCGGGCACAAAGTGAAAAAGAACAGCCAACCAAAGCCATCATGTCCATTGACAATGACCCGAATCTATCCTGAACGGTCTGTGTTAGGCACAGCATTATAAACATCGACACTGATTAGGAATCGTTCCACATTGAAGGGGTCTTCCACGATCAGGCACACAATGAAGGCACCCGGGGTGTCCGCGCCATCTCTGCCGCGTCTCTCTACAAAACCAGTGACGTCATCCACACCGACCCAACAACAACATTCGGGGGAAAAAGCGAAGAATTTGTCAACAGAAAACAGAAAAACAATAATGTTCGTCCGTCACGATTTTGTAGGTATATGCGAATGGTATGATTGAAAAATAAGCTGTACATTGTCAGGTGGCAAATATAATCAGAATAGTATTTGCTCCTATTTTCTATGGTCACCAGTAAAAGTAGTATTGATAGTCGTACGATTAATAGGGTTCATTTTATTGTAGTTAAAGAGGATTATGGGAGAACGTATCTGAAACAAATATGGTGTCTGGTTTTCTGCTTTAGGGAATGTTCTGAGTGATCAACGTTGAAGCTCATGCTGCACATTGTCGGATGGCAAAGATGAAAATAATAGTATGGTGTCTATATATTCTGTAGGGGGATGTCGGGTTTCTTCGTCCATCGTGCGTTCTGATCATATACTACTATTACTAATGTTTATTACTAAATACGGGAGGTCACAAACTTTCATAACGAAATGTGGTGTCTCATTATATGGGGAGATACATGTTTTTTGGATCATCGTGCTTTCCGAATAGCACCCCCCATCCCATTTGTTATCTTCGCTCTTACTTTCTGCCTCGGCCGTAATTCAGATCCGGGATCACTAAGCACTAAGTAGGCTCTCCCCCTCCCTCTTCCCTCCCCAGTACGGTATGTGCCTTGCGTTTTTATCGCGATAATAGTTTAGCACTTTTTCCCCTCGTCGACGCTCATCAAATTGTGCCTACCCACGCTATGAAAAGCGTTCTCGACAGGTAGGTGATGCTATTTGAGAAAACACATCTACATACTGCGGAGACGCGAACCCCTGACTTCAACCCTATTTCTTCGCATTCTTCGTGGTTGCCTGCTAGACCACCGGGGGGAACGGTTCAGGTCCTTCGTGAATTTTGTACAGCAGTTGTAGATAACAATGATGATGCTCTTACTCGCTCTTACATACATACGTGTACCTTCCTTGTATACATGCATACACTCAAACCAACTTGTATGCGCGTGCTCGTGTAACTGCCGGGTGTGCAAAGCTTGATTTAGGATGTATACTCCATCGTTTTAACCACATCCAATCCATACTTTCTTCATGTATCCACCGCATTTGTTTCACACTTAAAATAGGCCTTTCAAGTCCGGCTTCGAAAGTTCTAGTAAACTATTATTTTAAAAAAGCATATTTAAGCTGCATAAATCCGTTGTTATTAGTGCAAGAATACCATGAAACCAATCGGATATTTGCGTAGAGAAGAACGACATATAGGAAATGGAATGATTCATCCCCGAGGAAAACATCTGTTTGTGTCTGCATTCTCCTCGTGATGTTACTACCGTAACCGGGTGTAGTTCTAAAGGTACCTTAAGTTTTTCACAGATAAAATCCGAGTCATCTGGGACGGAGCCAGGTGCCAATATCATTCATGTTTGAAGCAACCTGCCCTTGTGAGAGCGGCAGATTGAATGACAACGCTTGACATCATCCCGCTCGCATTCACGGTTCACGGGGAGGTATTCAACGGTGAATACGAAGTGTGAGGGGCGTTGAAGTCGACCCTCTCGCCACAGCAGCACTGTGAAATGTAGAGAGCACCTACACCGTAAATACTCACTCGGGGAGATGTCGTGCGAAGAAAAATGGACCTCGACGATACAAAGGGCGGACAAAATGTGACTCCTGCATGATACTACTCCACTATTTTAAGAAGTCACCGCGTTATGTTTGTGACCACCCCCCCCCTGTCACGATTCAAAGAAATGCTCGACATGCCACCCAAAATTCAAGATTGTGCCTACTTCTCGCTTCTCGCTCTCTGCCCCGCACGCGTTCGCGGCGAGGTAAGCGGGGGGAACGAAGGGCGAGGGGCATCGGAGATGATCCTCGAAGAGGGCGCTCGAAGAAATGAAAACACCCTCGAGATATTGAGGTGCCGAGATTCCGATACTGAGGCCGGCCCGAAATAAAAAATATTTATCCTGCGTGCTTTACGGTGGACTCAACATTAAATTATATGTGTTTATGCAAGTGTACGTCGTGGTAGTGGCCGTAGTATGTCGTAGTAGTAGCAGTAGTAGTAGCAGTCGTATTTCTCATACACATATATTACAGCTACAGTAGGAACTCGACCGACTGTATACATTTGTTTACCTGCCCAACTTGACCTAGCTATTCAAAGTTTGCGGAATCGCGCATCACGTGCGAAGGAGGTTTAGGGGCCAGCAAGCAGCAGTATCAGGATCTACGGCATATGCTGAACTATGTCATTGTAGATTATCGTTGCGCATGTTAGGCCTAACGGAAATCCGCATCGACGGCGGTCACGCATGCCTTTATGTGTGCTCGGGGTTCGTCTTCGACTGGAGACATTGCGATGTGTGTCGGCTTGAAATATATCATCCATTTGCCATATTCCCAAATTTATTTGCGGCCGAACAATATAGCGTATGGTACCTGAATCTTTAGTTTACCGAGTTGAGCGCGTGGAGAACATTTAATGGTATCATACGATGACGCAACGCACCACGAGGCATCGGCAACGTAAGGAAAACTGAAACATATACAAGACGTTTCACTAGCGACTCCACGCCTGGCGTTGTTTCGTGACTGAATTCTCAACCTGAGTATCGGACTTTGAATGATATGTCACAATAATACAACGCGCCACCAGACATCAGCAGCACAAGAAGGACAACATGGACAATCCACGCGTTTTCGTGACTGGAATCGCATGAAAGACTGGTCCAACCAAGCAGTCACAGCAGCAGCAGTATATATCACAGTATAGCAACCAGTATTTTCCTGATGTTCAACGTGTAGATGCAGTGTTTGGTTGGGGTTGCTGGGAGTACACGACATTTTCTCCAAACTGCTGTACCACCAGTCAGACCACGACAACGTGGTGGGCAAACCCAGCTGTGAGATCGATCGTCGCATAAACTGATTGTTTGACGGCGTGTTGTCATTTACAGCGTGGAACAAAAAGTATTCCTAGTGAATCAATATACCAGGTAAAGAAGAACACTTTGTTTTAAACGTTTTCCCCACAGCGGCGGTACGAGAATATCTTCAGCTGTTCGCTTTAATTTATAGTTTGGACACTACAATTTCCAAGATAGTGGCTTCACTGGCGGCCTCAAACCCGCTGTTTCGGTCATCCGTTTGCGTGTGCGCCCTACCGCTGTTTTTGCCCGACTCATCCAGGAAAAGTATTATTTGTGGCCTTATTTTACTGTTGTTACTGGTTTCGCCACTCACTGTAAATCATGCAACGAAACCCTTTGCGTCGAACTCAAAATGCTTAGTTAACGGTGAAAACATCAAAGGCAGCAAGTATTCGAGATCGGGTCCGCGTTGAACGGCGTAGCAAAAACTCCATGTCCGCAGATATGTTCACTTACGGCGTAGCTAGATACGGTGCTGCACGGCTGGGTTCCACGAGCTGATGTGGTATTGCGGTGTGGGCGCGTTGATTAGTAATCTCCAATCGTGGATACCTGCCACCTCGTTACTCCTGGTCTGCAGCATTTCCTAATAAAAGCATGCACCGCTACCAAGATTAAGCTGCTCTGCGATATTCTTCACAGCCCATGTGCGTTCTGTGTTTGCCTTTGCCGCGTATTTTCCACTTCTGCCCAGGTTTTCGCATCCAGCGAGGAAGCCAAAATGCGTGCTGGCCGCCTCGCCCCGCGTGCAGTCTTGCTATGCCTCGTCAACTGGAGAGCAGCTGCTATGCCATGCAGCATGCTACAAATGGACGTTCCAACAATGGTAGAAGACACACGTGGGGCCTATCAATTGGCGGAGGCCCTGAACTGCTCCGGTGGGTCATTCGATGTCCAGTGGAGCGGACTCGTCAAGATTGAACAGCCGATCCGCGTGGCGAACGGCACGACGCTCAGGGTAGCCGGCGCGTCTAGCAGCTCCTCAGTTGTAGACGGTGGAAATGATACTTCTCTATTCGAAGTGTTTGGCGGGACCCTAAACCTGTCCAACCTCACTCTGGCAAGCGGTTATGCGTACAGCGGAGGCGCTATACTTGGGGAAGACTCTCGGATAACTGCAGCAAGGTGCAGCCTCGTCGGCAACACCGCATATTATGGGGGAGGCACCTGTCTGTTAAATTCCACGTTTGAAGCTGTCCAAACGGCATTCGTATCCAACGATGCTATTTTGGGCGGGGCCATTTACGCAAACGACTCACATGTAACTGCGAGGAATGGCGTTTTATTTAGGAACAACAATGCGTCGTTTGGAGGTGCTATGTTTGCGGTGGCGTCCTCGATACACGCTGTCGATTCTACCGTTTCGGGCAACACTGCTGATGTTGGTGGGGGCGTTTTGATCAATAATTCCACTATGGAGATGGCCAACACGACATTTGTCGGCAACAATGCTACAGGATTTGGCGGAGCAATTTACGCCGAAAACGTCAATGTATCCGTGGGGTATGGGGGGATGTTCGACGACAACTCCGCGCTTGAAGGGGGTGCTATTGCTTCCGTGGGTTCCTCGATACACGTCGCCGGTTCTTCTTTTTCGGGAAATTCAGCAACTTACGGCGGAAGCCTTGTACTCCGTGAATGCAGCGTTGTGGCCGAGGAAACGGTATTCGTGTCCAACAGTGCGACACAGTATGGTGGTGCGATTGTGTCCCTTGACTCAAATGTAACCGTAAGGTATGGCGGACTGTTTGAGGACAACACTGCGTCCGAAGGAGGGGCGGTGTGGTCGATGGGTTCCTCGATAAATGTCGCCAGTTCTTCGTTCTTGGGAAACACCGCCAATTTCGGTGGTGGCGTACTGGTCTGGGAATCAAAAATGGAAACCAACAACACCATTTGTTTCGGAAACAATGTTACCACCTATGGCGGTGCGATCTTTGCCTACATTTCGACTCTCACCTTAGGTGATGGCTCAGACTTCGTGGCCAACAATGCGACACGGTATGGTGGTGCGATGTTCGTCTCTAACAGTTCCTTCGTGTTTTTGACGGGCACAGTCGTGTTCGAGCGAAATGAAGCAGCTGAAGTCGGCGGTGCTACGTATATAGAAGCCTCCGTGCTCTTCATGGATGGATATACACTTTTCGCAAACAACGTTGCCGAAGGTGGTGGTGGGGCTGTGTACGCTGCCCGTTCTGAGATCGATGTCACGGGCGTCGCGCTCTTTACGGGAAACCAGGCTCCATACGGCGCGGGTATGCGGCTTTATGACCTCTGCAATGTCACTGTTTCTGTTTCCGGCCTAGTTGACTTCCACAACAACGTAGCAGCGCAGGGTGCGGGGGTGTGGATGTCGCAGCAGTCAACCTTCATTGTACTCGGGTCGTGTTCGTTTGAGTCGAACAATGCAAACGACGGTGGCGGGCTATTGATATATCGTGCGTTGGCTCTGTTCTCGTCCAGCAGCATTACCAGTTTCTACAACAACACTGCTGTGTACGGCGGGGGCCTCCGTCTTCTGGACGAGAGCAAGGTTATTTTTGAGGGCCTAGCAGCCTTCACCGAGAACCGTGCGTGGATAGGAGGGGGTATCGCGACATCGCCTGTTTCTGATGTCACGATAACTGGTGATACTACGATGACAGGCAATTTTGCGTCGTCATCGGGCGGGGCTATATTTATCGAGGGGTCCGGCAGCTCACAGATCAAAGGTGCTCGTTTTTATGCAAACAAGGCGGTTCGAACTGGCGGGGCAATATCAATGTATTCAACCGGGACATTCGATGTCGAAACTGTCTCAGGGTGTGTTTTCACGCAAATCGAGGCTGACGACGCTGGGGGGGCCTTATTCGTCGGTGGTGGGTTCGTCAATATTGCCGCCTCTACATTCGAGCATAACAGGGCCGGTGAGTGGTGGTCAGAGCGTGTCTTAGCAAATGAATTCCCCTATACCGTGCTCTTGATGTCGCGATAACCATATGCAAATAGCAGCTTACGTTTGGTCCTAATAAAGTAATATGAGTACAAGCTGGTGGTGGCTTGAATTCGTGCGAAGCAAATATCGTATCTCCGTAACCAGTCGATTTATTGACGCGGTGCTCGTATCCCCTCTTAGTTTGGACTCTTGGACAATGTGGCAGTCAGGTGTCGGTTCGGGCTATCTTACGGCGTATTTGAGTCTTGCCTTGTGGCCCTTGAGAGCACTCTTCTCATGCCCCAACAACCACTTGGAATTCGCCTGAGGCTTACAAACAACGCCCCAAATGAGGTCGAAACGTCTTAGTTGCGTTCGTGCGTGAGGTCTGGTTGTACAATGTTTGCTAGACTAGCGAAACCGTCAATGGCAGACGGACAGAAGTGCGCGTCGGACCATACCTTGGCATAAACATACTACTGCTGTACGCCTCTAACGCTCCCCACTCTTCTTGGACATTCTCCGTAAGGCAGCCGCCGTTCCCTCAACTGATTGGATCCACCCATCACCCAAGCAGGCACCTTTCCTACTGTTTTTGTTTTTGCGGACGTGACTAAAAGCAGGAAACACAGATTGTGTCAAATAACAGACACCAACAGGCGGCGTGCAGCAATCAATATCTTGCTTGAAGATAATTATTTCGCGAGTTGAACACGAGTCGGTTAAGTTGAACGCCCAAATTTTGTCAGACACGAATGCCCGTTGCAATATATTTGATATCACATGAACAGTGGAAGAGCACCACATAGACAGTTTTTCAGTTGGTGCGTTAGGGCTGGTGGTACCGGCGAAACAATGTCCTGACTGACCACGGGTCTTAAAGAGGACCTGAACAAGTCACGCGCTTTTGTAAGAAATTTCGTGCTTGGATTTTCAACATTGTGTTCCAAACGATCCGGTTTCAGGTGCTTCAATATATTAAAAAATTAAAAAAACAACAGCTGTGAGCTCGAGGATTTCGTCGAAACTCATCTTTGCTAGCTGAGTGTAATACTTCGATCGCGCGTACTTACGGATTTTATATGTCCTCATGTAGGATGTACATCCCGTATGAGGGGGACACAATCTGAGGCTGTAGAATGTACATCCCGTATGAGGGGGACACAATCTGAGGCTGTAGAATTCAGGAAGTGTGTGTCTATTTGTGGGGGAAGAAGAAATAAAATTAAGTTAATATATGTCTGTAATACAACACCCGAACGTTGGATTTTGAATGGTAGCAGTACCGCACTTCGAATGGTTGCTACAGTACATCTTCTAGAAGAAGTTTTGTACGTAAAACATACCGGTACCAGATATTCTGAAGACAGCGTACGGTAAAATTGGTAGCAATCGTTCATCGCGGGTGGCGCCTACTGCTGCCATGAAGATTAAACCAGGACTGTTGTAGTCTAGAAACGGTTATTTCTAGGGCTCGGCGTCGAGAGCATAGCAGTCCTCAAGTCATCGATGCTTCAAAGCCCAGCATCCTCTCTTCTGGCCCGGAGCCGCCTTTTTAACACACGTTATCGCTCTTATAAGCCGAGGATCGCAACCGTACTTGCCTGTTAATATCCAGAAGGCAAACTCTGGTCGGACATATTTCCCGCAGGGTATGAGCCCCAACTTTGTCAAACTGCTTCGACGAGAACAGCGTATATTACTGCCCACGTCGCGAACCCAAGCAACTACAACTGCGGGGGCTGAGGGATACACGGCAAGAGCTTGTTGTGTGCCGCGAGCCTCTTCTGCCGGACCACGGACTGTCAGACTGGACTAATGGCCATTGCTATATTGCCGGGACGGCTGTGTGCTCGGTACGACAAACATGGTCGGAGAATGTACATGCCACTGCGGCTGTCACGGTCGATGTACTACTATTGTAATACTGCGCTTCGAGGACATTAGAGAACGAGCAACGTATCGCTGTACTCTACAAGGCGGCAGCAGCAGCCTCGATATCGACCCTGGCCCTGCTGTGCGTATGTACGACACCTGCGTTCGGGACAACTACTGTAGTGCTGCTGTGGTTGAAGGATTACAGTACGTAATGCCTGTCGGACGGCGAAATTGAAGTCTCGGGTCCAACACACCACTGCTTCGTAGACCCTCAACTCTACCAAACGTCCTTCACTTGTGCTGTCAGAAGGTTTCATGCACGTACTCCACGAGGTACTGCGGATCAGAGGTCCCTGACACCGAGGAATGACTGTTGCACGACACCAACTAAGTTCTACCACAACTGCGAGTATTGTGCTGCTATGGATAGGAGCTTTTCGGTGCGAGTTCACTATCGCGCATGCGGCCCAAATTGCTACAGTTCGGCTGCCGCTGGTAAGTATCCGCGCTTGTCGCTGCACTAGCGATCACGATCGGATACATCACAACAATTATCTGCAACGAATCCGACGACCTCAACTGCCATGCGGACAATCTACGCTCAAACGGTACTCTGGACTGTATGGCCATTTCCGCAGCATCACACGACAGTAGGGTTACGTTTATGTGGTGTGACAGCGTCAGTGCAGACATTTGTTTTGCCAGGAAACTGGCGACAAGGCAGGGCGTATCTCGCGCAACTTTCGTGTGCCCACCTACAATAATACCATCAAGATCTCAGCCGGAGGATCACCAAGTAGGGCGCGGGCAAGAACACAGCAAGGCGATACGCCCTGGAGCAAGGGCCTGATCTGTCGGAGGAGGCGGCGGCGGACAACAGCAGTGATCCGCTCAGGAACAAATACGTGCAACGGGCATTGCGCCCACAGCACAGCTAGTCCACCACGAGGTAGCTCCTCATGACGACAAAACGAAAGCGTCGGCCTCCAACTCCAGCGATAATTTCAACGGCAGCGTCTAGTCGATGGCGTAAGATGAAGGACGGGTACCTCTTCCCCACAGCCGCGACTTGGCGATGCTGTTAGAAAGCGGGCCTGTGAAGCACACCATGAATGACGAGCAAACAATGGCAGGTTGAAGTACCAAACTTAGGACTACGCGTTCCTAGTTCGACGCGAGGCGACGAGGGAAGACAGTGCTGAAATCGTCTCGCGATACAAGTACAAGGCACGCCCCATGGTGGAGAGGGATGATAAAATCATACTTAGTGACCCCGGATCTGAATTACGACTAAGAAAGAGATAGGAAGGAAGGGCGAAGACAATACATGGGATCGGCACAAATTAACACGTCTGGACGCTAGTCTTGACAGCTGCCAATTAGGTGTGGGACTGCAACCGGTCTCCTCTACGACACCATCGTCGATGAGACCAGAAGTACGCTTAAGCGGGAGGGTTCCAGGCTTTTAACTCCAGGCCGGGGGTGCCACATCTTTGTTGATTTGGACTATGTTCAGCGATGACAGTTACGCGTCAGTTACGTGTCTGTTCGGGCTATGGGCCTATTATAGGTCATGGACTCAAGTATGTTTGAGATTGTGTGATGACATCTGAGCACCAGAGAACATTCTGTATATCTCTCCCTAAGGGGGACTGATACTATAATGTATGACATGAAATACATCTTGCCTGGAGCTCGAGAACAATCTTCTCTCCCTCCGTAGCAATGCAGCGAGTGATCATAGTTCGGTTTCATAGCCGCAGCGACTGGCACTTCAATCGCGTTATACCACTAAAGCGCCCTCCAGGACACAGCACCCTTGCTCTCGCTGGAAATTGTAGAGCTTTGTTTTGGTTGTAATGCCGACGGATGACATTGGGCGACGTTGATTTACATCGGATGACATTGAGACACGCGCAACGATGAAGGAGAATCACCGAATAATTATGAGGCTCCTCATATTGATTTTAGTACAGGGGCTCCATCTACCTCACCCAAACTCGACTCCGAGACAAGGTGGAGGCTTGACCCAATAGCCCAGGGATAAATAAAGGGTGTATTGAAAACGCCAAACGAAATACCGAGATGAGCCTCGGTTGAGAAGTAACATAATAGTCATATCCGCCAACGAGGGCTCCCCTGTATCGTAGCGCGCCTCTGGGGCGAGAGAGTTGGCCTTAGCAAGGAATTGTCGATCGCGGGTGACTTTAGCCTTCCATGCTACACGACAGATGGTTAACCAGTGACCACGCCCCGCTCCCTCCCATGCATTCACCCATTCCGTCCTTGTACTGCGTCACAGCACGGGCTGGTGGCGCTATAATGGCATCGGGTGTTGTGACAGTTAGGCATTGCGTCCTGGCGAAAAATGAGGCTCGCCTGGGGCCAGGAATCTACAACGCAGTGTCGGTCACACTCGAAGGTACAGACGTTTGCGACAACCAACTCCTATGCGACGATGGCAACTTTCTCGACTGGAACATTGTGAGTGGCGTATGGTGTGACTTAAAGTCTGGGTGGTTAGTGAAGTGCAGGGCGGGTTTTTTTTGGCTGTAACCATTTCCACTCCTGAGCCGTGACACCGACTGCCACCCGATATGATGGGACGTGCACAGAGCTACGCCCTACCAGCCCCAAATCACTGCCGTAAGTACCGATCGTTTCGTTTTGAAGTCAACGAGATGATCTCCTATCCGACATAAATCGTTGCCTCACGTATTGTGTATGGGCAAGGCCACCTTATAGGGGTGATGGTTTATTGTTGTGGGCTCCTTACATGAAGAGCTCGATGTCTCACCCGAAACACGTTTTCGAAGAAGCTTGTTCACACCACCTGGCCAATATGTCTATGCAAAAGTCCTAAAGCATATATACTACTGTACCTGGTAGTAAACATGCCACATACTGGACGGTACTTTCTCACTGGAGGAGCTCGACCAGTCCGAACCTATCCCTGAGGTAGTAGTTCGTATGTACCGAGGCATGCTGTGCACTAGGCATCCGCAGTGGTGATCCATGAAACATATCGTACAGCAAGCGTTACGTCTGTCCTTGGTTTGGTTGCTAACACTTGACTTCCAACGCCAACCTCTGACTGCCACCGCTGCCTATACGTACGTGCATTGAGGTGCTCAGACCTCTGTGTACGATACCGCCTGCGACTCTTGTCCCGTAGAAGGCAACAACTGCTCCATGGCGCACAACAGCAGCATGCGGCTTTGCGAGCCTGTTCTTGCGCATACCACTAGTCCTGCTCCAGATGGAACGTTGCAGTCGTTGCAGGTGCTTCCGGGATACTGGCGGCGCTCAACCACGAGCAGGGACATTCGAGAGTGCTATGAGTCTGCCGCGTGCGTTGGTGGAACGCAAGAACTTTGCGCGTCTGGATACGAGGGGGCTGTGAGTACACTGCTTAATAAGTGCACATGAGCTTTGCCAGTGGAAATGCATCCTGCTTTTAATTTCACCCTGTGGCCTACGACGACCATACAGCTGCACCTGGGCGTCATTGTCACAACGACTATGCTGGTGTCCCTCGTACCCACAATGAATGGATACGCTGCCTGTGTGAAACAACAATTTCAGCAAATACTTAAGTGACCAACACCCAGAGAGGTCCACCTCAAAGGTGTACGGTTTGTTAGCACGCGCTAGAAAATAACCCCGCCCACCCGCCCGCCCCCCGCCCTTCTTGTAATTTTTTTGTGATCGTAGTTTGTGCCGTATGCGCAGACGGGTACGGCCAAGGCTTGGGTTATACTTGTGTCAAGTGCAGCAGGTTTCGTCGACCAACAACTCTCAGTGTGGTTATTGCTCTAGTGGCCGCTGTGTTTTTGATGGTGGCAGTCTGCATCAAAGTACTGGGGCATTCAGGTGCCGAACCGACGACGGCGATAACGCCTTCGACTTCTCGAGGGCGTTGTGGCATGTCGTTGTCGCACTTCGAATGTACCAAGGCTTCTCAGGCTTTCAAAATCGCCATCGTGGCATGGAAAATCGTCACTCAGGCAAGGAAACACCCCAACGCAAAGACTGCTCTGATGTTCTAAACATGACTCCGGTCCACAACCCACTACTGTAATGGGATTTTGTGTATTTTGTCGCGGACGCAACACGCGATTGGTCGTGTCTTGTTTGACTTAGGTCTATATAGAGGTCGTATGCTCACTGTTGACAGTAGCCAGCGCCATGAACAGGTTCTCATCGCTAACAGTACACTCTTAGGGGTGCAGTTGCCGAAGGTTATGAACGCGACTTGAAATTCCAACTGATATTGACCTATCAGACGGAGGCCAACCATGCGGAATGTGATTTACGTGGTTACCACGAACTTGTGTGCGTAGCTCGATGAGCCCGAGATAAAGGTGATCATTAATATATTATGGTCCGTTGGGTATAATGGCCACGGCGAGCCTCTAGTTTGGGAGGTAAATTGTCGTTGGATTGATGCCTTTGCCTATCGGACTAATGTTACGAACCCCAGTTATGTTTTACCATATGGGAGCTCAGAACGTTTACACGAGCGAACTTGCTCAAGTACTCTTTGTACGTTCCCTTCCCTCACGCTGAGTGCTACAACCTTTCGTGAATCCGGGATTCTAACAGTTTGCAGGTGTGACGAGCACGACATACCCTGCCGTGTATGCGACTTTCCTCGGGTGGGTCGACGTGGTCAACCTGAATATCACTTGGATACTATCAGCGGGATGCTTCGTCGAAAGCACCTTCTACCACAGCCTTCTGGTATTGACCGGTGGGACCTTGGGGGTCGTGGGCTTGGTTCTGGTCTCGCACAGAGTCAGCTGCCGCAGATGTCCCGCGGGCGATCGAGAAGGACGAGCCAAAGTTGACCGCCGGCATGAATCGGCGCTTTTTTGGACTTCGTTGCTCATCTACTCTACCGTTTCGTCTGCGATTTTCCAGACTTTCGCCTGCGATCATCTCGACGATGGGAGATCCTTTCTTCGCGCGGATCACAGTCTGGAATGCTACACCAACACGCACAAGGCGTTCATGGCGTACGCTGGCGTGATGATAGCTGTATACCCTGTAGGAATCCCTGCATGCTATGCTCTTGTTCTATATCGAAGCCGGGAATGTCTGAAGGCTGGTCACGGTGCTAGCACTGCCGAAGCCGCTATCGCCAAAGAGCTGTGGGCACCCTACCGTCCCCAAGTGTATTACTACGAGGTCGTGGAATGTTTCCGCCGCGTTTTGCTATCTGGGGCTGTTGTGTTCGTGTATCCAAACTCGGCCGGACAAGTCGCCACTAGTGTGTTGCTTGCTTTTTGTTTGCCGCTGTGCTCATGGCGCTGAATCCTAATTCGTGCCGTTGGCACACGTGGATAGCGAGGACTGGCCACGCCGTTGTAATCTTGAGTATGTACTTGGCGTTGTTGCAAAAAATTGACGACTTTACTGACGACAGTTCCAGCAAGCATGTGTTTGCCTTTGTTCTGGTGGCGCTCAACTGCGGTCTGATTCTAGCCGTCATCGTGGAGGCTTTTGGGATGTGTTCAGTCGCCGTGTCAGAAATTCACGAGCCTGTAGCACGTGTCGCCGCCAGGAGGATGAAACCATCCTCGAGGGTAAGACGTTCCAGCTATGCCTCGGCTGCACGAGTGACACCATTCACGGAGACTTGGCGCCTCTGGCGTACCCAAGTTGTGTAGAGGCGTGCGTTCGCCGCTCACGAATTTCCAAGCGGTGTCCATCCATACGTCCATCGACGTCAGCACACTGTCAACGAAAGGCTCTAGCGGCACTAGATGGGAAACTCTGTTTCACGTGGACCACCAACGGCAGCGGGAAACACGGTGGACGCGTGCTACGATTTTGCGGTGGAACGGGTTGGGTCAAATATTCTCTGGGTAAAGGGTCTCCTTCACCCATAAGTTTCGGAATGCCACCCTTTTATTTGGCGGTGTGATTTGGGTATACTTAGGCCGTGGGATTATTCATCGGGTGCTCTTCTAGTTGGTATTGGAATCGCTTGTTTGGGTGACATACTACTAATAGTAGTACAGAGTACTAAGGACTTTATAGTAGTAGAGGGCACCTCGAGCGAAGAACCTTTGAAAAACAAATGGTTCATCTCCAACTTCACATGTTCCGGTGGTACATGCCTGAACTGAACGTTACCGGCTTCGAGCGTAAACTGCTTTGAACTGCGACGGCAAAGTGGCACGATACCGTACTGGTTTAGACGGTGCCGGAAGAAGGCCATAGTAGACCGCTAACCGCAGTCCTATCACGGTAGGGGTGATGCCATACACCAGCCCTACCGGCCAGAATGTAGAGCTGTTGACTCACCGGCTCTTAGTATCGGTAGATATACGTACGCAAAAACGGGAAGGTATGCCGTAGTTCCGGTTTGTGCCTCGCGGGCGCGCTGCCGTAGGGAGTTTCGCCCCCTGATCTCGCCGTAGACCGTGGGATCGGGATGCACAAAGGGCGAAACACGTAGTCTTGCGTTGCGCGGGCTGGCGCTCTTCGCGGCGCCGGCGCGGAAGTTGGGGCACAGGATGCAGCAAGGTCAGGCGTGTACTTGAAAATGGAAGAGGTAAAACCCATGCAACGGTATGGGTGCTCGAATTTGTCTGGGGCTCCTCACTTGATTATCTTGATTATAGTATAGTAGCTGTCTACGTCGTCCAAAACCTGGCTCTGAGAAAACCGAAACGGTGAACCCGACCAAACAATTGATGCTCTGGGTACACCACGAAAACCTGACAACTAGTTAACGATGGAGGGTAGTGTTGTCAGTTCGGTAGCCCCGTCAGTCTAAAAAACGTTTCCCGAAAAGTGCTACCTTTATCGTATCACGCGTCGTATGTAGCCTTCGCGGGGATTCGATGAGGGCAAGAGTGCTTCGACCGGTGTTGGCGGGCTCTGGCAGGGAGAGGGGCTTTGGCGTTTTCGAGTATTGTCATTGCCCGATCTTGGAGGCACGAGGGTAGCAGGTTTAAGCCTCTCGCTAGACTTCCCGTGTTGCCATGTATGAAAATCTGTCCGATAATTCAATATTTCGTTTGAAGTCAAACAAGTATGAAGGCGGTGCTTATATATCCTCGAATCCATCGGATTTTGTGTAGCAAGATCAGTTCGAAGATCTGGGTGGTTTCGCTTGGTGCTTGTGGTCTCTTGCGTTGTTCTTGGTTTTGGGGGTTTTGGTCGGTTTTCATGTTGTACATACTCGTATTTTATGTTATATTCGTTGGTCAGAGGTTCGAGATTTTTTGTGGGTTCTTCTTATTGTTCGGAGGGTTTGGCTTTGTTTGTTTCGGTGTTCATGAGTGTGTACCGGTAGTAAGGAACACGCTTAAAACCGGAGGATGGCCATGAACATACCGCCTTGTTGAGATGCTGCTGAACGGTTACCGGTCGCCGGTACCACATCCGACGACGAAACTCCCGAGGATTGCATCTCAGAGGCCTTGTCTCACTGAAACGCTGACTGGCGACATCTTGATATGAAACCCTCCTTCGTAGCCCACACCCAGCCTAAACCTGCTGTCACCGTAATGCCGTAGCAGTCACGCTGGTTGTAACGACAATTTCCGTGACGGGCCCTGTGTAATGGGGTGCAGCCGTTGCCTCCATGCTTGTGTCGGTATCGACATCGATGCATTTCGATGCTACAGTAGTTGTGCACGATTGTTGTCCCCCGGGTGTACTGCCTTTGGAGTTTGATGCTTTTTTCAGCGTACCTTCGCAGGGGGTGTGGTATTCAACGTATCCCCCGTGATAAAGTGAAGGTCGGCAAAATACCAAATATATTACCCCGGGTGTGCTCTTGTTGGGGGCCGTATCGTCTAAGGGGTGTATGCAATCATGCATGTTGTACGGTAAGCTCACTCGGGGCCCCACCGGTGCTTCCCTCGTGCCTCCGGGTGGGCGGCCGCGACTCGAGACGGCTGTGTTTGCCTTGGGTGCACCCCCCAGTCCCCATACCCACGTCGAGGTTCGGGGCCGAAACGCCCCGGAGCGGTGGGCCCGCGAGGACTTCACTAATCTAGTACAACGACGTCATACAAAACTTACAGGCTACGGCTAATATACTGTTTTATATATACAGATTCGGTCGGCGTGAGGCCGGGAAAGGAGAAGGGGTGGATAGGTCGTCACAGATCCGTCCTGCAACGGAAAGTGTTACGTGCGCTCTGGCGCAAAACAAACGTCACCACACAAGCCGCGCGGTAGGCGTTGTTGTTGTTGTTGTTGTTGTTGCTATTGTTATTGTAGATGATGTTGTTGTTGTCAGGATGCACGACACAGCAGGAGTGGAGTAAAAGGTTTTCCTGCGGAGTGGTCATAGTAAGGGTGACGCAAGAAATACGGGTTACGTCCACCGCGGCAGAGCATCAACATAGTGCACAGCAGCAGCAACAACAGCAACAGCAGCAGCAAAATCGACAGAATCAACTAGACTGCCGCATAACCTATAAGAGAAGAGCAACTTGTAGGTTGAGACTCGTGTCGACCATGCAGGCGTGCGGTCCCCTGATCTATCTCCTTTAAAAATATCGATATTTCCCGACCTCTCTCTGATTTCGAAACACAGTTGTTTTTTCCTGGCTTATATATAGAGCATGCCACGATAAGGGCAACATTTAGCGAGTCCAATTGATAACTTCGAAGTCGTTGTCTGCATGCACTGGCCTTACCCAACACGAAGCGGGTTGACCGTGGCTTGGTTTTACGGTCGAAAGTCGGGTTCAAAGGTCTGACGTCGTATGAACTGGTCTGTAGCAACGTGTTTATACTCTGTAGTTGATGGAGGAGAAAACAATTCGACCCGCGTGAACAATGTTTTGATATTGCTGTAAAACAATTTGATAAAACATTACGTCCCCCCCCCGCTTTTCATACATTGCTGTACACGAAGGAGCAGCAGCCGCGGCAACAGCAACGTATGAAACAGCAGAAGCAGCAGCAGCAGCAGCACAGGATACATTTATACGCCAAACTACCGTTGCTACTACTGTAGTACTGCTACTGCTGCTGCTGGTTCTGCTGTGAACGGCGCGCGCAATTTATAGTTGAATGAGGAGGAAGCAAATTGCCCCTTGTGAAAAAATATTTGTATAACGCATTTTGTTCTGCTGTAAAACAAATATTGGCTCCCCCCTGCTTTTCATTCGTCGTTGTACACGAAGGAGCAGTAGCAGCAGTAACAGCAACATTTGAAAGAGCAGAGACAGCAGCAGCAGCAGCACAAGAGTACACACATACGCACAACTACCGCTGCTACTACGGTAGTACCGCTGCCGCTGCTGCGCGAAATCTGGTGCACGTTCAATTGTTTCCCTTTTTTGTTGTTGAATCAGTCTTGCGTTGTTCTTTCTAACTGGTAATATCATGTACAGCTAGTACCTGGTTTGTATGTACACGTATTATATATACATTGTAGGCAAAACCCTAGCCTTTCGTCGAGGTTGAGAACGAAGCATACTTACCTTTAGGTATTATAGCAGACAACTCCAGCTGGCGTATGATGCGTACGCTCGCCTCACAGCCATACTACTGAGTGCTGTACGGTCTGCTGTGGGACCGCGCGTAGGCGCAACGTATGTGGGAATGGGGGCCAGGGATTGATCGTACTACTGGCTGAAGTCTTGCTGCGCAAGGGTGAACAACCTCGCCAACTGTAAATTTGTGGCGGACGTGTCGTGGGGCTGTGGCCTATGTGTGGCATATGGCAAACCATGCGTTGCTTGCTTGTGCTGACCAGATACGGCCTGTTTCTTGTCCGTTTCCCTCGCCCAAAACAAAGTACGGGTTCTTTTCTTGTCGGACACTTAAGTGTACTGGCGAAGGCCTGGGAATTGGTGGCCGAACGTTGAACAAAAAACAAATCTAAAGGCGTGAAAATTTCGAAAGTGGAAAGCGTATCTTCAAAACAGCTTCGAAAGTTGGAAAAACGGAATACTTACCTAAAACCGATCATAAAAGAACAACAACAAACCACCGCGCAAGTAACCCGTAAAGCTGATACGGACCGCTCTCTGTGCTCAAGTACATATCTATATGTAGGTATATATCCCGTCGTAGCTGGTAGTGCTACGAGCACCAAGGTATACAGCGCAGCCGCGCCCAGCATGAACTACGTAGTACTCACAGATACACGAGCTTCGCGTAACGTGCTGTTGCGATGGTTCGTTGCGCAGCGGGGTCTTCAGGCAGTGGTTGATTGCACCGATCGGCTATCATGGGCGAAAGCAAACCACAGACTCGTTGTGCCCATTACTGTAGTTGGGATAGCCTGTGTGTCCGTGATACCTACCACAAGTGTTTCATATTGCTTCTTCCGATCGAGCTTTTACGTTTGATCGCGCCTGACCATCAGGACCACTGTCTGGATGGCCGCAGCAGGAACTTCTACCGTGTATGAAATCTACCACCGCCGACACGAACAGATTGAAGACAATTAATTCAGGACCGGCGACATTTTAGTTCGGCCAAGCAATCACGACAAGACACAATACCAGCAGACTCATGATCAGCACAGGCAACAGGACATAATTAAAGCAGGGGCATGAGCACAGGACCCGGTCGCAAAACCGTCACCGCATATGTCGTGCGCACCCTGCCCCGTGGATCGGAACCGCTCGCTTGGCTCCCTGTTGTTTGATGCAGCCCTAATGTGCTTACTGCTGTTTGAGTTCTCCCCCGTCATATATATTCCGAGACAGTACTTAAAGTACAACTTGTTGGTTGCCTCGGCCTCATATTCGTTGGGGGCACAGAATGGTAGACGGCAAATACAGCAAGGTGTATGCAAAAGGCAAGTCGCACGAGCGGTTGCCTGAGAGGAAATCAGATAAATACTGTCAAACGCCAGCAGATGCGGAGGCGAGCACTTGCCCGCTTGACATATGTTTGTCTCAGTCGGACGGAACGCCTCGTTCATTGAGGGATCTAAAGTACATTCTTCGACGTTTTTGTGGAATTCCATGGCATTGTCATGGCAACACACCCTGGCAATGGTGTGGTGATGTCATGGCACTAGCATAATTGGATGCAAACTCTTCAATATGTTTTTGTTGAATGTCATATCATGTATTCCCATGAGCCTTCATCGCATGCCATGGCATTCCCTTGAACCTCCATGGCATTACCTTCAACCTCCATTGCACGCCATGATATTTCCCCGAGTCTCCATGGCATTGCCATGAACCCTCATGGCGGGCCATGGCATCGCCATGAACCTCCATGTGTGTGTGTTCTTCACATCAAACCTTCCTTTCTACCCGTCGACATCCAGCACACCCAGTGTCCGTGCCGATTCATCATCCTAAAAAGGTACCAGTTCTGTGGCCACAAAACTACGACACAGAGATACTACGCTTAGTGGGTTTCCATGGCTATCCCATGGACCATCATGAAATCACCACAGTGCATCATGGCGTTACCATTTAATTTACATGGGTTCCTTGACAATGGCATGGGCAGATACCATGGTGTGTTTAATAGCATGCCGTGAAACGCCTGGCATTGCCATGGACACCCATGGCACCTCCATGGAATCGCCATGAAGCACGAGGACAGTTCGTGCGATGCCATGATGTGTCATGGCGTGCCATGGACTGGCAAGACAATTGCCATGGCAATGCTATGGAGTGCCATACCGACTGCAATGGTACGCGATGGCAATGCCACGGCGCGCCATGACAGTGACATGGCGTCCAATGACAACCCGTGGGGAATACCATGGAGCTGTTGAAGATGGAAGGTGGCCGACTATGGTGATAGTCGTGAGGTAAGTGCTTGGATTGCTGTTAGGCAAGTCCGGTTGCGAGCTTCGCTCAGAAGAAATATATCGATGGGGTTGAAATCGCTATCTCTGGCTGATTAGGAGAAGGAAAAAAAGAAAGAGTGGGAGGATGGTGGTGCCACCATCATTCAGTTCTCAGCAAGACGCACGCCTTACGGCTAATCCCGGGCTATTGTATTTCCCCGAGGTACATACACGTTCCCAGTATCGATATTTAGCAGCGTTCCCAGCATCGATACGGATGGTGCTTGCTCGATATCGTTCTCGATACGTACTCGTGAATATCACTTATCGATATTGCGCCGAAAACTGACGAACGATCACTAGGAGAATTTTCTTGGAGCGTGCTTCGTACGCGCATTTTGAGTACCAAACAATATCACTCTTATATCAAGTATATCTCGTTGTGGTACGTACGTGGATACATATTGCTACTGTGCTCTGACGTATAGATGACTATGTTACCGATCAGCGACTCGGTAGGCTACTGGCTGCTGCTATAGCGAAGCACCTGTCACTAACACGACTCCTCGATGGCGGTGGCAGCATCAAATTTGCTATTGGACACCGAATTAAAAAACTCCTTAACGAACTTGCTTAATTGCGTGAGCAAACTGGATACTGACTTGAATTCTCTGTATACCCGAAGATCTAGACAACAATGTGATCCGCTGCGGGGAAGATGTTCTAACGTAGGCAACAATTGAACAACATATTCAGGCCCGTGTATAAACGACGGCAATATGGGTGTAGGCTTGGCACATATGAACCCGTGGCTTACGTACTCTACCAAATAATATGTGAATGCCCCAGCAATCAGTTTTCGACCAAGACATTGGGAAACAAACTACATTATAGCAGTCTTCTATGTCTCTGCCTACCTTACAACTTGCATGGTTTACAAAGGTTTACCTACTAGCCTACGCGACTACAATCAAGCGCAAACAATATTCCAGTCAGTTGTTCGACCAATAATAGAAGATTTTAGCCGTAGTCTAAAACAGTGACTCCGTTCATTGCTGAATAAGCATAGAATCGAACAGTCTCCCAATGTCGCTGCCACCCACAAACGAAGGAACAAAGGGGCACTGCCAGCACTATTACAGCTGTCAGACTACGACTGCGTTTGTAGAGAGACATCACCTCATGTGTATACCGATTTCCCGGTTATGCTCGTCCACATGGAGGGTCCTCCTACCATGCGTGTTGAAGTGAGCTCAGGGTTACTTTACCCTAAGACGACACATGAACCGGGGGAGATGCTGCAGGAGAGAAACAAACAGCAGGTGTACGTGGAAATTACAGACGAAGGAGGTGCAGGAGATGCCACCTCTTTCGAACTTCGTCGCCAGCGTTGGTAGAATGGTTGTGGTGCCCCCCGCAGGTGATGCCACAGACAACACAAACATTATACAACACGTGAACATCAAAACGAACTAGGATGCCCCACAAACCAGGTTTGCTACCCACCAAGATAAACAAAACGTCCTTCTTAAGAGGGTAAGCACGAAATTTAATAAACGGAAAGCTACAATATGACTGAAAGCACCACAAAGTAAACTAACCACCGATGCATTCGAACCACACTACGGTACGAGTACGAGGCAGTGGCAGGTTTGCCTCCACTATTGATACTCGGTCAGGCACCTTGCTACCCTGTTTGCCGCCTTACTCCTGCGTTCATCAACCACGGTTTTTCTAAGACGGTTGCCCCCCCCGCTCGCTTGACAGTTTGGCACGAAGTCAGTGACACAACGTCCTCCAAACATGGCATAAACAACCAATACTACCCCGAGTCGATGCTGTTCACGTCAAAAACCAGCTCGAGACCGATTTGTTTAGCAATCGATACATGTGCCACCGTTCACAGGTTACCGTTCGTGTTTCACGTGAAACTTCCGTCGGTCGCCATTGTCGTGCATGACTCTGGGTTGCAGTATGTTGACTTCGACAGACTCGTGAACACTTCTTGCGAACAATTAAAGCTGCGCCGTGTATGTGTCATATGTGTGGGATGGAGGCGCCACCTCTGTGCAGGGTTTCACCCGCGCAGCCGGGACCAAAAAGGAACGTCTCGCCCTGGATGAATGTTCCACTTTGTTGGGGCCAACGTGCGCTGCTACGGGTTCCCGAATTTCTAACACGTCGACTGAACACATCCCAAAAGCCTCGACACCGACAGCTAGAATCAGACCGCAGTTAAGCGCCACCAGAACAGAGGCAAACAGATGTTGGCTGGAGTGGTCGTCAGTAACGTCGTCAACCTTCTGCAACAAGATCAAGTAAATGCTCAAGATCACAACGGCGTGGCCATCCCTAGCTATCCACGCTTGCCAACGGCCCGCAAAAGGATCCAGGGCCATGAACACAGCGGCAAACCTAACTGCAAGCAACACACTGGTAGCCACTTGTCCGGCCGAGTTAGGTTACACGAACACCACAGCCCCAGATAGCAAAGCGTGGCGGAAACATTCCACGACTTCGTAGTAATACACTTGGGGGCGGTAGGACGCCCACAGCTCTCTGGCGATAGCGGCTTCAGCAGTACTGGCACCTTGACCAGCCTTCAGGTAATCCCGGCTTCGATATAAAACAACCGCATAGCATGCAGAGATCCTACAGGGAATACAACAACCATCGCACCAGCGGGTACGCCATGAACGCCTTGTGCGTGTTGGTGTCGCACTCCAAACTGTGGAGAAAGGATCTCCCATCGTCGAGATGATCGTAGGCGAAAGTCTGGAAAATGAAACACAATACAGTAGAGGAGCAGCGAAGCCCAAAACAGCCCAGATGCATGCCGGCGGTCAGCGTTGATCCGGGCGTCTCATTCTCCCGCGGGATATATGCGGCAGCTGACTCTGTATGAGACCAGAACGAAACCCAAAACCCCCAATGTTTCACCGGTCAATGCCAGAAGGCTGTCGTAGAAGCTGCTCTCTATCAAGCATCCCGCCAGTAGTATCCAGGCTATAATCAGGTTTAAGACGGGGGGATCTACACCCGAGGAAAGACGCAAACACGGTAGGGTATGTTGTGCTCGTTAAACCTGCAATCTGTTAGTACGCCGAATGTGCGAAGGGTCAGAAAACTCAGCGTGAGAGAAGGGAAACTAAAAAGAGCGTTTGCACAAGTTCGCCCGCCCGAACCTCCTGAAGTCTCGTATTGAAATTCGTAGCTGGGGCAGGTGAGATTAGTCCGATAGGCAACGGAACCAGTTCAAAGACAGGATACCTCCCAACCAAGAGGCCCGCTGTGACCTTTATACAAGGCTCACTGAAAGGCGAAATGTATGTCATAGCCACACCACCGCGATTTAGTTATGATATATCTCGATATTGTCGAGCTACGTGCACTAGTTCGTGATAATACGCAATTCACGTTCCGCATAGTAAGCCTCCGTTTGATAGATCAATATCACTTGGAACGTCTAGACGCGTTCACAACCTTCGGCACAACTGCACCCCCAAGAGTGTGAGGTCACCGATAAAAACCTTATCATGGCAACGGGTACGGTCAGCAGTGAGCATACGACTTTTTGATAACCGAACGTCAGGCAAGGCAAGGCCAATCGCGGGTACGTCCGCGGCTACATACACATGAAATATCCCATCACAGTAGTGGGTTTTAAAGCATAATCTTGTCTAGAACATTGGAGAGAATGTGCCTCGGGGTGTTTGGTTGTCTGGGTGACGATTTTCCATGTCACGACGACGCTTTGGAAAGCCTGAGAGGACTTAGTGCACCGGAAGCGCGACAGCGACATACCACGACGCCTTCGACAAAACGAGAGCGTTGTCGCCGTTGACGTTTCCGCAGCTCAAGGCCCCCTTAATATAATGCCCGAAAGACACAGCAGCCACTAGAGCAAGAGCCGCAGTGAGAGTTGCTGGACTCGACACACGTATAACTTAAGCCTCCACCGAAACCGTTTGCGCACACGGCACAAACTGCAACCAAACCAACGACAACACTAATGGCACGCGCGGGGGGTACACTCATGGCATGCATGGCCGTAGTCGCATGACCATGCCCCCCCGCATCCCTTCAATACTGGGACGGAGCACGGTCGAGTTTCACCGACCAGCGGGGGGGGGGGGGGGGGGGGCGTACTCATTTGTTGCTTGCCTTAGTCATTTGACCATTGACCACGCATCCCTTTCGAGACGGGGGTAGGGGAGGAGGGGGGGGCGTACTAATTCGTTCCTTGCCTTGGTCATATGACCATAGACCCCTCGCATCCCTACAATGCCGGGACGGAGCGCGTTGGGCTTTCACCAACCAGGCAGATATTGCTTGCACCAAGCGCGAAACGCCGTGGGGTATTGGGCGAGTCGCATGGAGGGTGAGCTGCATCCTGCTAAGAACCGCCTCTGAGGCGGACTTGCATATGGACGACAGCTTCAATGAGTTACTTTAATTTCTGGTGTGGCCACTTCCGGAGACAGCAATGGGTTTTACTATGTAACTGCCTCGCGGACGCCTTACCATATTAACACTACGTGGTACGACCATTCCCCTTGTGCGGAGCAAAGGTTCTCCACCCCGCACAAATGATCTACTCGACCGCCAGAATTGGTGACCGCCAAAAAAAATAACAAAAAAAAACGGCACCCTGGTTGTCGAGCTCACGCAGCGAGTGGCGTGTTTTACAGCGTCGTTGCCAACCGACGCCAACCCAACCTATAAATATATCATATATTGGGGGGGGTATTTCCTAGCACCTGCTAAGAAACCGTAGGCACTTCTCGTGAACATCTCTGGCTGCTGATCACTTAAGCGTTTGCAGGTATTGTTGGTTAACACGGGTAGCGTCCCCATTTTGGGTGCAAGGGACATCGAGACGGCCGCTTTGACAATATTGCGCAGGTGCAGCTGTATGGTCTTAGGCTACACGGTAAAATGGTGAGGAACGCCTGATTCACGAACTTCAGCCCAACAATAGCGTACCCGGAGCTGGGGTTTCCCCGACGTAAAGGGCCTTATCGACCCGGGGGGGCTACTTTTGTTGTCGCCCGTTTGTTGGAGTTGTAGATACGGGATCCGGAGACAGGATCATATATATCCCCCCCCCGCCGGGTGGCACTGGCTTTGTTTTTGAGACCCAGGCAATTAACTGTCGGCCGGCAGGGGTGGGGTTCCACACCGTTTGAGGCCGTGTGGACCCGGGAGGTCGCCATTGACGTCCCTTGTGTGTTTGATTATTAAATGTATACAGGCGTTTATCATGCGGGGATGACACCTTACTATCCCCGGGTGGCGCTGGCTCTTCGAACCTCAGCCAATCAGTGACGGGGCCAGTAGGTCGGGGTACCTCAAAACTACCCAACCGATCAGCTATGAACTAGCGGGGTTTGGGTTTCCACACCGTGCCAGGCCGTATCGTCTCCGGGGATAACAGTTTTCGTCCCGGTTGTGGTGTAATTGGAGTTTAGAAGGGTCAATTCCTCGTTGATCTGTGTTACGTAACGTTTTAACCCACGTTTCTACCACATTGTCGTCGACGGCAGGACATCGTGCTTTCAGCAGGCAAGGTCGCTGGTTCGATCCCCATTCCCCTAAAAATGAATTTTCCATGTTCAAGAATCTGTAAAATCTCCCACTAAAAGAAAGACAATAACGATGAGAGCAATGGGTCGCGTATACTGACTCCAATACCGAGAAATCGGGAGTAAACTCTGGAGGCAGAATCTCATTGGTGTTCCTGACATAGTCTACGAGATATATGTCAAGTTTAGTGTGGGAGAGTGTGGTGTGTTCGTGGTATGCGGTAGCTTGATACAGACCTGCAGATATCTTTGGGGGTTTCATATATTGAGGGGTTTCGTATTTTTTATCGAGGCATTATTTAGTATGCCTCGTGGTGGAAGTGTGTTGCTGCCCCGACCCGGGGTAGTCGATAATGTTACGATACGACCCGGGCTTTGATGATAAGATACTGCCCGTATATATGTGAGGGTGGAGCGTGACATCAATGTACGGCTCACTCCTGTGTGGTGTTTATGATGGGCCTTTGACGACAGGTACTGGGTCTACTTGTGTGTGTATATTTGGTAACGTGGTGGTACGAGTACATTATCTACTACTCTCTCCTTGACGACTCATTGTGTAGCCGCGCGGTTACAAAGTACGCGTTCGACAGCGGCGTACACAAACACGATACTCGTGGGTTTCCGGGCCCGGAGCTTGGTGAAGGGCTGTTGTTATGGCCGAGGAGGCCGAGCTGCTTCGACAGCAGCTTGAAGAAGTGTAGATCGATTTATCTGAGCGGAACGCGACGTTGGCTGAGCGAGACGCGGCGTTGTCAGCGGAGAGAGTTGAGGATCTCCGCCGAGGCAGCGGCTCAGAGGGGTACCGCTGGGCGGAGCGGGTAGCCCATGCAGCAGGCAAGTGTTGGGCTGCCTGTGCGGGAGCCAGGCTACTGTCACCAGACCCCCCCGGCGATCATCGTGTCGTCGCAAGATAGCATGCGGATACCTAAGTTTGGTGGGCGGAGCCAGCTGCACCTGTGGCCACACAGGTTCCAAACTGTTTTGTCGGCGCGGGGTCTGATCGAAGCGCTTGGCCTCGAGCCCACGAGCGACCCCATTCGAATAGCCGGAGGTTTAGGAGGAATGGAGGAGCGAAACCGGTCCATCTATCTGCATGGGCAGCAGAAAGTCGGGAAATGCGAGAAGGCATGGGAGTTCCTCATGGAAGCTATGCAAGGACAGCCTGTTGAGGAACGTATGCATGTCGCTGGGTCGGTGGAGGGAGGGTTGAAGGCGGTGATGGCTTGGTATCAGCCGCAGGGTGATGCCGAGAGAAATCATCTCGAAAAAGAGTTCGAGAATATTGGAATGCAGGGGGATTAGGATCCCAAGCTCTTCTTCGCCCGTGCCGAGGGGAAACTCAATGTGTTGTCCGCATCGGGTATCCATAAATCGGACCGCGAGGTTACCTGCATACTCACACGTCGTCTTCCGTCCGAGTTTTACGACGTGGAGCAGCGCACCAGTCTGCTTTGGCCCGGTATCACGCGATCGGAGATGGAGGAAGACGTCCGCACCTCCCACGCTAACCGCAAGACGAAGGAGTTGGAGGAGCGGAAGTTAGCGGCGGTCGTGCCAATGGCTGCAGCGCCGTTGGTGGATCTCCACGCCTCTGCCGTTGGTGGGGGTGTTCAGGGCCGATTTGGAGGCGCTGGGCAGCAGCAGCAGCAGCAACAGCAGCATCGGCAGTATGGAGGCGCCGGGCCACAGCAGCAGCAGCAGCAGCGGCAGTATGGACAACAGCAGCAGCAGCAGCGGCGGCGGCAGTATGGAGGCGTCGGGCCACAGCAGCAGCAGCAGCGGCCGTACAATGGCACCGCGCCGCCGCAGCAGCAACAGCAGCAGCAGCAGCAGCGACAGTTGGGGGGTGCGAAACAGTAGCAGCGTGGGGGTGGAGGCCATAGTTTCCAGCAGCAGCGCCCACCTCAGCCGTAGCAGCACCGCCAGCAACAGTACAGACCGGAAGGCACTGGTTGGGTTGGCAACACCGGAAGTGGGTGGTATCAGTCGGAGCCCCCTCCGCCTCCAGGAGCGTCCATGGGGGAAGTGTACAAGTGCGATCGGTGTGGTGCCCTCGGGAAAAAAATCCGGGATTTGCAAAGCGTCGAATGCTTTCGCAGGGGCGTGCGGTACTTGTAGAGCCTACGACCACACGGCCAGGCAGTGCCGTGCTGCCCCGCCCACCCGTATGCGTGCAAACAATGTCGCGGCCCCTCTGTATAGCCTTCCGGCCCCTCAGGAGCACTACAGTAGTGCCCCACCACCACCGGGAGCTCGGCCTCAGCACAAACTGGCTTCGTAGTTCACGGCGACGGATTGGACGGGGGCGGTGTTAGCGGAGGCGCACAGGGATGGGACGGGGGTGGTGTGGGCGGCGGGGAGCCGAAATGGGGCGGGGGCGGTGTGGGCGGCGGCGAACCGAAATGAGGCGGGGGCGGTGTGGGCGGCAGCGAACCAAAATAGGGCGGGGGCAGTTTGGGCGGCGGCGAACCAAAATGGGACGGAGGCGGTGTGGGCGGCGGCGAACCACAATGGGGCGGGGCGGTGTGGGCGGAGGCGAACCAAAAGGGGGCGGGGGCGGTGTTGGTGAAGGCGAACCGTACTGGGACGGGGGCGGTATGGGCGGAGGCGCATCATACTGGGACGGGGGCGATGTGGGCGGCGGAGTGAAAGGTCAACCAGACCCGGGAAGTGGAGAAGCCGGGAGGGCTTACGAGGGCGGACCGCTTTCCTCAACTATCGAGAGCCAAGCAACGTCCAGCAGCGAGCCCACCCTCTTCGTGGCGCATTTGACGTCTATAGGCAAGGGGCATGCTCTTTCTGTTGGTGGTGGTCTTGTGAGGCCAACACGGCCTGCGAGTAAGATTGTGATTGGTAATAGTGCTGCGTCAATCCATTGCACTGGTGATAGTGCATTGTTTTACAACAAGAGACCCCCTACCCCCGATGATAAGTTGTTGATCATAGGCGATGAAAATAGGATAGAAGTAGAGTTTTTCGGGTTTGCCGATCTCGTGATGCACTGTGCGGAGGACGTAGCAGTGACTCTGAGGAATGTGGCGTATGTGCCTGGGGTCCCTTTCGGCCTTTGCTCGTTCAACGTGATCCAAGAGGAGCACGTAATTACCCTTGACCACAAAGGGGCGCACATGCTTAACGGGCGCGTGTTTTTCCGCAGGGAGAAGTTCGGTAATTACGTCGAGGCCACTCGTGTAGCGATACACGAGAAACCCCCCGCACTTGCGGCTGCAGTGCTGAGGCCTGGTGGGCAGAGATGGATAGACGTCAATGACCTGCACTGTTCTCTTGGCCACGCCCACGATGCCGTTTTACGCGAGACTGCTCGCCAAATGGGCATCAAGGTGACGGGACGTTTGGGGGATTCCGATGGGTGCGCGGGGGGGAAGGGGATCCGCAAAGCCATCGAAACATCAACATCGTGCCGTGCTTAGAAGCGGATGCGGCGCCTGTTCGCCGACCTCGCAGGACCGATGCCGACGTCATCGGGCGGCGCTCGATACTGTTTGATTATCGTCGACGACGCCACCAACATGGACTGGCTGGTATTTCTGACGGACAAGAGTGCGGCCACCGTCACCCTCGGTTTCCGCACTTTCCTGGTGGCTGTAAATGCCTACGGGAAGCCTGAATGCCTTCGCACGGACAACGCCCCCGAATGTACTTCCACTGAGTTCCAAAGGCTGATGGCCGAGCACAACATCCGCCGCGAGTTCACGTCCATCGACGGTCCGAAGCGCAACGAGCGGGTGGAGCGGAACTAGGCCTTGTTGCCGAAGGAGGTCAGGCAGCATTCTTGGAGTTCCAGACCATGTTCGATGGTGTGGAGTTTCCGGCCAAGGCCCTCAACTACGATCGCACGTGGCCGGAAGCATGGACGTGGGTGTGCGACGCGCTCAACCTCCGCCGGTGGATGAAAAGCCGGACATGATGTGCTCGTTCGAGAAGTTCCACGAGAGGCCTTACAGGAGCCCGGTGCTTCCATTCATGATGCCGGGACGCCACAAGGCCAAGCGGGCGGCTAAGTCAGAGCCGAAGGGCGAGCGATGCTTCTACCTGGACTCCGGCAACGACCACGCCTCGGATTGCAGCAAGATCATGTTGTCGCCTTCCGGCATCGCGAGCTACTCGACCGATGTGACGTGGGGCTATCGGCGCGCGCCGTTCGATGGAGGGACCGCGGTAGCCGGGTCTCCGTCGCCGGCCAAGGAGGGGGTCGTCGGTGACCCAGCTCAGCAACCGCAAGCGCCGCGGGGCTTTGAGGTGTGGTACCAGCCGTCGACGCCATCGACTGGTGTAACGCCAGAGTCTTCGCCTACGCCCCTGCTTGCTGCGTCGTACGTACTGCAGAAGCAGGAGCCGACCTCAACGCCCGTTGCACCGCCGGAGTCCTTGCCCGCGTCCATTCCCCCTGCGCCGCCCGCAACCGTTTCACCGCCAGACTCCTCGCCCGCACCTCCGCCCCCTGTGTCGGAGGTGCCGGTGCAGCAGCAGCAGCAACTGCGGGTATCGCCGTCGGTGACACGGTCGGCGTCGCGGCAGCAGGGGGGCATGGGTACGCAGCATGGCTTCGTTTTGATGCTAGCTGCTCGGGAGAATATCCATGGGCATTGTTGACCAGTCTCCGCCGCACATTCCCGCTCCTGACTTGCCTTCATGCCCTGCGAGTGAGTTGGTAACGCCCGACTCGTATCACGAAGCGTGCGAGGATGAACACGGAGACGTGTGGTTTCACGCCATGGACACTGAGTTTGACGGCCTGTACCGCGCGAAGACGTTCGGTGCTGTGATCGACGAGAAAGGTAGAGGCACGTAGCAACGAAACGGAATCAACGTGGTCTCTGCTAAGTGGGTCTATTCTTGGAAGGTTAACGAATTTGGCAGAGTAGGGCGGGAAAAGGCCAGATTGGTAGCGAGAGGCTTTGGGCAGCGTGCAGGCGTCGACTATTTCGAGACCTATTCCCCGTGCCCATCCGTTGGGAGTATTCGTTTGCTGACTGCCATCGCGTGTGAGTTGGGATAGGATGTATGCCATTTTGATGCCGAGCAGGAGTTTGTCCAGTCAGAGCTAAGTGAAGACGTCTACATGCGCCTCCCCAAGGGGTGCGGGTCGATGTCCGGGAAGGTGGTCAAGTCGTGTCGTAGCTTGTATGGTTTGAAGCAGGCGTCGCGGCAATGGCACCATCACTTGGTGCGTGGTATGAGGGGTCTTGGTTTTGAGCAGTGTGAGGCTGATGCGTGTGTCGTGCGTTTGGTGGAAGCGGGGGCCATTTCTATGGTAGTAGTAGTGCATGTGGATGACATATTTGCGATGGGACTTAAGAGTAGGTGTGACCAGTTCTGTGAGGACCTGAACCAGTTCGTTCCTATCAACAACCTGGGGTAGTTGCGTTGGTACGCAGGTTGCCGATTTTCTCGAGACCGTGATGCAGGGACATTGACGATATCACAGCACGTTTTCGCTGAAAGCACCGTAGGGACGTTTGTTGTCACCCGCGGCAAGTGCATTCCTGCGGTGGTCCACCTAAAGCTTGAGGTGATTGACAAGGATGAACCAGACGTTGATGAGCCTTTTCGGTCGTTGGTAGGGCATTTGATGTGGCTAGCGAACCAGACCCGCCCGGACCTCCTTAACGCGGTTCGGGTGGTGGCGAGATACTCTGCAGCCCCAACCTTATTGCATTGGCAGGCAGCGTTGCACATCATTATGTACATCAAATCCACGAGTACGTACGGTATCACGTTTCAGAGGGGTCTGAGTAATGGAACACAGCTGGAGTCGTACGTGGATGCGGACTACGCGCACGAGGCCAATGACTGGAGGTCTGTCTCTGGTGGAGTTGTCATGTGCGCTGGTGCTTGTGTATTGTTCTACTCTAGGACGCATACATCCATTACCCTTTCGTCTACAGAGGCAGAGTATGTGGCGATGGCCACCGGTTTCCGAGAGACGATTTTTATGCGGTATCTCTGGAGTTTTGTTTTCCCGGACCGCGATATTGGATGTACCACGGTGAAGGAAGATAGTCAGGGGGCGATACATCTAGCGAAGAACCCTGTAACCACCCCTAACAGCAAGCACATTGATGTCCGTCATCATTTCCTTCGGGGACGTGTTGCTAATGGGGAGTTCGAGGTTGTCAACGTATCGTCGGCATTGCAGCATGCTGATTTCCTCTCCAAGCCCTTACACACGGAAGCGTTTCGTTGCACCGAAACTTTGTGATGAATTTGTGGCGATTTATTTCAGTATTTTATATGTTTCGAGTAGTTTGGGGTATTGGTTGAGATGAGAACGGAGAAGAGTTATTTTTAGGGAATTGGAGAAAGTATTGGGATGCACTCATGCGTCGAGTAATGTTAACACGCCAATAGGGTATGCCGATGGTCTTGACGAATCGAGCCGTACCCGTTCGCTATTGGTTAAGGATGCACAACGTGCAGGGGACCCAAAATTACTCTTAAAGTATCCATAGTACGTTCAAATTCAGATGCAGTACGTATGTTGTTGACTTTTGCATACTCCCGGGGTGAACACCTATTAATAGCAGGGGGGCTGCTATGATTCGATTTGAGATGTTTTATATCAGGGATGTTCTGTTGTTGTGATCTTACAGAGTACACAACAGGGGGGCCGATGTTATCGGGCGGTACAGTATCTATGCGGAGACGGTGTTTTTGATTTTTTTTATGGTTTTACCAGCATACTCACGTTTGTTGGATTTTCCCCTTCCCGTAGTTACTGTCTTGATATATTTTAGGAGCTCTATACTGGAATCAATATTGAGATATTTGGTATCGGGATTGCCATCTTTGGCAATTCTGGAGGATGGAATTTGGGGTTGCCGTTTTACCTTGGCAACGATGGAGGATGGAATTTGGGGTTGCTTTTTCCCCTTGACAATTCTTTATTTGTGGAATTTGGGACTTGCCGTTTTACCTGGCAATTGGGGATAAGATATTCGGGACCCATCGTATCGCGCACTGAATAGGGGGGCTGTTCGTGGTATGCGGTAGCTTGATACAGACCTGCGGATATCTTTGGGGGTTTCATATATTGAGGGGTTTCGTATTATGTATCGAGGCATTCTTTAGTATGCCTCGTGGTGGAAGTGTGCTGCTGCACCGACCCGGGGTAGTCGATGATGTCAAGATACGACTCGGGCTTTGATGAAAATATACTGCCCGCATATATGTGAGGGTGGAGCGTGACGGAAAGGTACGGCTTACTCCTGTGTGGTGTTTATGATGGGCCTTTGACGACAGGTACTGGGTCTACTTATGTGTGTATATTTGGTAACGTGGTGGTACGAGTACATTATCTACTACTCTCTCCTTGACGACTCATGGTATGGCCGCGCGGTTACGAAGAACGCGTTCGACAGCAGCGTGCACAATCATGGTGGAATGGGGTTAAGAAGGGTCAATTCCACGTCGATCCGTGTTACGTAACATTTTAGTCCACGTTTCTACCACACGGTGTTGTCGGAGTTGTAGGTGTATGGAAGGATTTATGATCCGGGGATGACACTTTATCCTCCCCGGGGAGCACTGACACCACGATATTCAGCCACTCAGTGATGGAGCCAGTAGGCCACGGGGTTTCCACACCGTTCGAGCCGGTATCGACCCTGGGGATCACATATTTTATACCCGGTCTTCGCAGTTGTAAATGTATGGAGAAATTACCTATCCAGAAATGGAATCTTACCCTCCCCATGTGCTTCGAAACATCAAGAGGACCCTAGCCGACCACTGGAAGAGACAGTGGGGCTGCGGCTTACTCGCCATGTGCGGCGGTGTCGACTCGGGTGAACTTGGTTCTTCGTCCCCAGGTTGTTGCAGTTGAAGATGCGGGGAAGGGGCTACGATCCGGGATGGGACTCTATCGTTCCCAGATGGCGCTGGCTTCATTTTCGAGCCCCAGACAATCAGCGATTGGCCGGTTGGGCTGGTGTTTCCAAGTCGCGCGGGGCGGTAGCGTCCCGGGGGTTCAACGTTTTCCTCCACTGATGGTTGGAGTGATAGATGTACGGTTTTGTTTTCGAACCGGGGATGGGGACTTATCGCCCCCGGAGAGAAAGCGGGGGGTTGCCCCGAACGGCAACCCACGCCGAGCGCGCCGTGACCCCTCATTAACCGAAGGTGGGCGGGGGGGGGTCTTAGCCACTCGAAACTCACTGGGATGAAAGCTGTTGGTTGTTATATAGCACCACTTCACGTACAGCAGCAGTACACGAGCAACGCATATGATCAGGTGTCGTGCAGGATCACCTGGTTGGTTAGGCGGGTGGATGGATGGGTTCGTCTGATGGTGCGTGGGTGGGTGGGTTGGCAGGTGGGTTCGCAGGTAGGTGAGTGGTGTTGGGTTGTTGGGTTATTGGGTTGGTGGGTGAGTGGGTGTGTGGGTGGATGGGTGGGTGGGTGGCTGACCGTAATAAAACATTACGTGTAACACAGTTTGAAAGTCCTCTGGGGTTGCAGCGTACCACTACAGCAGTACACACACATAGCCGCCTTTTAGGCTCTTTATATAACCGATCAATAGGGACTTTGTGGTATTAGACTATAATATATAGGACTCCTCTGTAATCCGAGTGCTACATATTTGGTGCCTGGAGACGAGCTCCGTGACGTTGCCTACCACGCTAATCGCTACGGTGGCGGGTGTGTGGCTAGGTGGTGTGTGGGTGGGTGGAAGAGCGCGTGTGTGGGTTGCTAAGTGGGTGGGCGGCCGTAATTTAACGTTACTTGACAGTGTCATCGACCCCACTGGTGTTGCAACGGGCGCAAACCGCCCACACTGTCATAGTGAAAGGCACCATTTTATTACCATTTTATTACACACATACCGTATAATACGGAAGAAAGCACACCCCCCTTAAATAACACCTCCCCACACATAAGCACACCCCGTGATACATATTTTACTTCGTTTGTTTACCGTCAATTTATCACCGGGGATACGTTAGATAACACAACCCCTACGCATGTACGCCTGAAAACAGTGCCAAACTCACCAATTATCACGCTACCTGGTGGTTGGATATCATTCACAATTCACAGTCAACCCGCACCGGTATGGACACCAGCATAGAGGCAGCTGCTGCTCCCCCTCACAGCGGACCGAACGCGTAGACCCCATCTGTAGCTGCTGCTGCCGCGCCTCGGGAGACGACAATTTCGTTTTTCTCTGGAACCATCGCGCTTACCGGTTCTGGCACCAACGATATCACGTCTCCTACGTCCGCCGTGTCCAAGCATATGCCGTGATCACACCCTCTCACTACCGCACACCCTGAATCTGGCCGGGGTCTGTTAACTCTCATTATCAACCAATAATAATGCCGTTAGCACACCCCCTCGTTGTCACACCCCCTCGTTGTCACACCCCCTCGCTACCACACCTCCTAGCTGCAGGGCTCTTGTGCATGGTATTCATCACCGGCGATGCGTTAGACAGCATACCCCCCCACAACAGCACACCCGGTGATAATATTCCTCAATGTCAAACTGTTATCACCGGGGTGTGCTTTCTTCCGTCTTATACGGTAACCGCCTTTGGGGCTGTTCAGAGAACGGCCCAGGAAATGTTCTGGTATTAGTCTATACCACTCTGTCCAGAAATATAAGAACCGTTTATACATACATATCAAATCATAACGGTGATTATATTTATAGACAGAGTGGTACATATTACTCTGGAATGATATATGCCTGGTACCTAGCGACGAGCGTCGGGACGATACCTACCACGCTCATCGCTACGGGGAGAGGTGATATTATACTGGCGGCGCACGCCCGTCGGTTCGTGTTGCGGTATTTTATTTTGACTCACCGTCGGTTCGTGTCGCATATGGTTTCACTTGATTCAAGTAGGGTTTTATACGCCTGGATCACCAACAATAAAGGAACAGGGGGCATCATGAGAGGTTCGTCGGTACGTGTCGGGTTTTTTTTACGTGTCGTTTTTTGCACGAGGCCAGCCCCGCCCGCAGCTCGGAGCAGTGTGCAGGGAGCAGCTCCAGACGGAGCCAGCCTCTGACGAATATGACAAGGGCTTGCCATGTACACCACCAGAGTAAAAAGGCGTGCCCCCGTGAGCGGTGTGTGGCAAGTACTCGAGGTATCATACGACTACCCGCACGTAAAAATGAGCACAAGTACAAGCAAACCAGACGAGGCCAACAAAGAGGATAACGGCAACATCCTTCAACCCAATGAGCTTGAGGCTGCTGGTGCTGCTTGCTGCTGTTGCTGCTGCTGCTGTGAGGCGAGAACACCCTCCCTGCGACCGAACGAGCGTCGAAAAGCACTCGGAAAAGAGGTACCTGGGAAGCAAGGAGAATGAAAACACTTGCTGTATAACTTCAAAGCTCGGAATTGGGGACACTGCCAGATCGATTTTTTTATATCGTTTTTGTACGATGCACGTTTTGTCTTGCTTTCAGCAGCGACAAAGAAGATTCCGAGCGCTCTTCGCTTGATATCTCATACACCCCGAAGAGTTGAGCTGAGTTGAAATAACTTATGGATAGCTCTCGATGTTTTATTTTGAATGCGGTTACTAAAAGGGTTGTTCTTATCGAGCATCTTTTCCCCAAAACTTCCTATATATAATAGTGTTAAAAAAACAGGAAAAGCAAGAAATAGGATTTATTTGGAAAGTTCGGAATTTTAACAGAGGGCAAAATAATTGGAAGGCTTCGCATTCCAATGCAGTATTTGGAAATTATTTGTGGAAGATTGAACGAAGGAAATCTAGGGTTTGTGGAGAGGTATTGAATCGTTGGCATGATTGAAAGAGGGGGTCGGGAAAGGTTTATCAAGTACGTATCATGGCGGTGCAGTTGGTTGAGCTGGAGAGACAGAGGTTGGAAGGTTTGAGGCAGGAAGGAAGAAGACCATCTAATACGGGGCTCTACTCGTGGTGTTGACGAGCAAGGGTTTGGTACTGGGTGGAAGGTCGGGCAGTTGAAAGAGGAAGAAGGGGGGTTCAGCGGGAGACGGAAATGAGTCACCATGGGAGTGCGCAAGAAGCGGCAGCGGCGGCAGCTCAAGCGTGGAAAAACGCACACCCACTCGGTGCCGACGCAGCAAGGGGAGAAGGGTCAGGCAACGTGGGGGTTGATGAAGATGCTGCTGCAGCTGCGGCTGCTGGGGTTGCTGCGGCTGCGGCTGCTGCTGCTGCTGCGGCTGCTGTTGCAGTTGCTGCTGCGGGGAATGCGGATGGGATGGCAGTTCCTGCTGTTGCTGTGGAGAATGCTCCTGCTATAGCTGACGCCGGAATTGCTGCTGCAGCTGCTCTCGGCGCGGCAGCTGCTGGGGTTGCGGCCGGGGCGCTTGATGTGGACGAGGTAGTGATTGGCGAAGGAGCAGGAGCGATGCATGGTGGAATCGGAGGAGGGGGTGCAGGGCCGGGTCAGCAGGTACTTGCTGGGGCGGCTGTGGGTAATGATCTCGTGGTGGTCCAGGTCGGTTTTGCGGACCAAATGCACGAAAATACGGCTCGTATTACAACCATCGTTGAGCAGCTGGCGGTTGCATTGCCGATGATTCAAGGGTTGGTTGAGCAAGTCAATACGATGCAAAATCATCAACCAGCAGGGGGAGTAGGAGCTCAAATGGCGGGGGTAGGGGCATCTCACGACGGGGCGATCATTGCACCAAATCCTAATGAGGCCATCGAAGAAAAAGAGGCGGCGAAGCGTCGTATAACGGCATGGAGCAAAGACGGTACCAAGCGTTTTTTTGCACTGTCAGGAGTAGTGCAGTCTTTCACCAAGGAGCGGATTCAAGAAATGCTCGGCGAAGATCTGGTCGTGAACGAGGCTGTTTTCAAGATGTTGACATCGTGTTTCGGGGTCCGCATACAACAGTTCGCGCCGAAAAAGGGGGTTTGGGGGGGTTCGATGGAAAAAGGGACGCCGGTTGCAGCGAAGGTCACTTTTCAAGATCGCTTCGCCGCACTGATGAGGGGCTTCGAGGTCGTCTTGGGGGAATACACTCGGGCAGGGGCCTTTCTTCCGGAATTGCGCGACGTCAGGCAAGAGCTGTTCGCGTATGCAGCAAGATAGCAGGAGGTTTTAGCAGGGGAGTTTGGGCCGTACATATCTCAAGCGATTATGGCCTCGATTGACCAGGATTTCGTGGATGTGGCAAAAGCGATCGGGGATGTGGCGGCCGCACTCAAGACGTCGTACCCAAACGGTCCGCCAATGCCGGGTCAGAGTGTTCCAGATTTGCCGTCGCCGGTTTTTCCGAGGACTCGTTCAGCTACTGACCGAATTAGAGGGGTTCAGCAACAGGTGTTATTTCAGTCAGGATTTAGCGCGACAAGTAAGCGGAGCGGAGAGGGTGGAGGTTCGCTGGGAAAGAGGAAGGGCACGCCGTCGGGGGGAGTGAATTCTTCCCGGCAGCCGGCTCAGGCCACACAACAAGCGTTTGCAGCTACGTCGAGAACAAGGGATTTGGAAGCGTCTGGCTGTCCTCGCGGTACGTGCATTCACCATTGGAAGAATGAGGGATGCTCGTTGGGCCAATCGTGTCGTTTTAAGCACGACTTTCAGGCGATGAACAACAACTCGGGGGGGGGGGGGGCAGCACTGGGCGGTTCAGGTTTTGGGGGTGGTTTCGGACGAGGAGGAGGAGGAGGAGGAGGGAGCGGACGGGGAGGGGGGGCGCCGGTGGGGGGTTCCTTCGGTTCGGCTTCAATGTTTGGGGGTGGGGGTGGTTTTGGTGGCCGGGGACGCGGTGGTGGTGCTCGCGGATGAGGACACGGGCTCCGTTCGTTTACGGGGCCAACAACGAGTCGACGAGCAGGCGCGGTACTGGAGGGGGGGAGATGGCGACCAATTTCGTGGACTACTAACTTGGACGGATCGTCTAGGTCGGTAGAGCACCAGGGTGTGCCTCCCCCGAAGTCGGTTTCGTTGAAGGACGTGATGGGTGAGTGAATGCGCGGTATGAATCTTGTATGTATATTGAATGATATATATATTAAGTTTCTGGGGACGGAAATGGTGGTTCGGAAAAAGGTTGGTTTCGGAAGGATGAGGGAAATTGGTCGAAGGTTCGTGGTCATTGCCTTTGTTTTTACGTTGTTTTTTCATTTGAATTTTATAGTTTTATTTTTCTTTTTGTTTGTCTTTTTGTGTTTTTGGTTTGTTGATTTAATTTTCGAGGTGGATTATGTATATTTTGGACAAGTATCATGAAGGCATGCATATTGACATGAGCAACAATTACAAACAACTACGTACGAGTATTAATATTATACGTGTTTTGTTATTGTCAAGTATCAAGGAGGACCATAGTTGGAGGTAATTTTAATTTACCGAAAGTTATGAAGGAAGAAATTAAAAAGGGACCACGGTACAAAGTGAATCACGTTTCACTGAGTGTTATGAAAGGGGTATTTTATTTCCAAGTACCGAGGAGGACCATAACATGAGGTGTATTTAAATTTATTGAATGTTATGAAAAATATGGACCATGGTACGATACAAAGTTAACGAATTATGGTTATTGACTATCGTGAAGGGGGGATACGAAGTAAATTAAAAATTGTATGTACGTATAGATTTTTAATTTTTCCCAAGTATTAGGAAGGACCGTAACATAATTAAAAAAAAACAATTTACTGCATGTTATGAAGAAAGGAAAAAGGATGGACCATGAGGTGAATTGATATCCAACGAATGTTATGAAGAAAGGAAAAATATGGACCATGATGCAAAGTAAACTATGTTTAATGACTATCGTGAAGGGGGGATACGAAACAAATTAAAACTATACTTAGTACGTACGTCAAGCGTACGTATATAATTTTAATTTCCCCAAGTATCAAGAAGGACCATAATATAACGTAAATTTAATTTAATGAATGTTGAAATTATTTTTGGATAATATGGAAGGGTCGTTCTTGTCGAGCAACTGTTTTCCAAAATTTCAAAATAATGTTTTCGCGCAATTTTCAGGATTTCTAAAAATAGTTTCCAAATATTGGAATGCGAAGACTTCCAAATATGTTACCCTATGTTAAAATTCCGAACTTTCCAAATACATCCTGTTTATCTTTATTTTCCTGTTCTTTTGGGAACATATATTGGAGTTTTTGGGGAAAAGATGCTCGATAAGAACGATCCCAACTCGCTGGGCATCCAACTGTAGCGCTCGTGGTGGCGGCATTGCTGAGGGCACCTCAAGGGGGGGGGGAAGCAAACATCTTTAAAGCTACAGCAACCCGCGTAAAAAACGTCCGGGATAAAATCGTTTTTTTTTTTTTTTTTGCAGATGCGCCAGGGGCGCCCGCAGAATAGTCTTTCGACACCTAATATCTAAAAGGGTCAGAATGGAAAAAAACCGAAGCACTGTGTGATCGCTGCGCTATTTTGAATAAAATAACTTTTTTTCCTGAATTTTTCCAAAAACCAATCACTCGGTTTTAAAGACCCCCCGTTGTTTTGTGCTCAATGGTCCAGCGATCACAGTGCTCTTTGTTTTTCCGGGGGGGTCTTTTCCAACCAAGTGATTGGCTTTCGGAGCAAATCATAACAAAACAAGTTGTTTTGTGCTCAATGGTCCAGCGATCACAGTGCTTCTATTGTTTTTCCATTCTGACCATTTTAGATATCGAAACACTATTCTGTGGGGCCCCCTGGATGCGCCGCTATTAAAAAAATGGGCAACTGCCAAAATCAGGTATACCTGATCCATTTGGGCCAAAATCAGGTATCTACTAAAACCAAGTAAAAAACGCACGCCTCGAACGGTGTTTTTTCAGGACTTTTTGGCTGCGAGAAAAAATCAAACATACTTTTGAATTTGCGCCTGAACAGCAGATTGATAGCGAATGTGGGTGTCCTCCAAACTCCTGAAAAATGTTGTATCATATGTTTATTTCAGTACGGGTATAGATATCGGTCGCATGCTTTAATTGATTTCGTGATCACACTCACTCGTACGACGTGTATTTCCGTATTCTTGTACCAGGTACGTATGTATATAGTCGTAGCCACATTGATAGCATACGAACAAAACATCGACTTAATTTGAGACTGAACTGCTCGCTTCCCGTACCGTGTCAGTGTCAGCAAGCAGCAGTAGTACGTGATACCGGGTATATTACAACAGGTCCATTGTGCTGTATGCGCGCGTATGATACGTTCTGTACTCGTTGTGGCGGGTCGTATGTACGGAGTGTGGGGATGTCTTCGTGTCGGGCGTATAGGAGACAGTGTACGTATGGCCTCTGATTGGCTCAAAATTCGCCAAAATCAGTTGAAAGCTAACCAAAGTAGACAACTCCAGGTGTACCTGACCATTTCATGCCAAAATCAGGTACGATGTGAGGCTGGCCAATGAGAGGTGTCCTATTGTGTGATTTGTACTTGGTTTTAATGTAGTACCTGTGTTTGGCACCAAAGTGACCAGGTGTACCTTATTTTGGCTACTGCCCTAAAAACATCCTCCGCTACGGTTGTGGTAGGGATGTGTGTGGGTGTGTGGGCGTGTGTGTGAGTTGGTTGCTTGGCGGGTAAGGGGCTGTAATATAACGTAACGTAACATCAGTGGCATTGGCCCCACTGGTGTTGTAGCGGGCGCAAGTCGGCCCCGCTGGCATAGTTCACCGCACCACTCACTGTATTACACACATAACCGCCTTTGGCGCTGATAAGACAACCAACCGCCCTAGGAAATTTCTGGTATTTTTTTCTGTGTGTCTATACGTATACGTATCACTCTGCAATCATACTTCGTATTATTGTATTATTAGTAGTAGTGTTGAGGTGGTGTGCCTCGAGACGAGCGTCGGGACGATGCCTACGCACCCCACGCTCATCGCGAAGGCCACCACGCCCACTCCATTATCCCCCCCGCCGAGTCTGTCCACTACGAGCTTGCGGGACCTAATAAAGGCATTCAAACCTTGTCTATTACACGCCGTGTGCTGCGGTGGAGCTCTCAACCTGAGTTGGGGCTGCTTGGAGCACGTTCAAACTGCAGTATACAGCCGGTTCACAGGTGAGAACCAATCCAGGGGGAGACTTTACGTGTTACTAAAAAACAATATACTGCAGCAGCTGCCGTGGACTGCGCTGGGTCGGCGCAGAGTGTCGGCATGCTTCAGGCGCAGTAGAAACGTGGTGGACGTGCAATATGTAACGTTGTACTACTGTCAAATTACAGAGTAACAGGGGTGTATATAAGCCGGTCGCCCCGGTGGTCTAACTGGTAGCCACGAAGCCTGTAGGCCCGGATGTCGAGGGTTCGATTCTCCCCATGGAGGTTTTTATTCTCAAATGACACCGTCTGTCGAGAGCGCATATTGTAGCGTGGGTAAGCAAAATTCGACGAGAGTTGACGAGGGAAGAAAGTGCTGAAATCTTCTCGCGATAAAAATGCAAGGCAAGAACCGTAGTGGGGGAGGAGGGAGAGGAGCCTACTTTGTGACCCCGGATCTGAGTTACGACCAGGGAGGGAGAAAGACGGAAGTGCGAAGATAATAAATGGGATAGACAAACAAAAATATATATATATATATATAAAGACCAAAACCATGTCATCATGTTTGTTTTTTACCTGAGGCATTCGTCGACTGCAAAATATTTGGCGGCTGTTCTGCATGACCATGAACTCGCTTTTGGCGATAACTAAATACGAAAAATACACCAGCAATAGCAAAAACTTACTTCTGTGTGCTGCTGTGTTGTTCGTTTTGTGCAGCCTTCCTACCAAATCGTCAACTTGATAGTAATATACCTGGTATGTATGTGTGCTTGATTTCCTACAAAATCGTCAGCTTGTTAGCACTATATGTGTGCTTGATCTCCACGTTAATATCGTTTGTCATTGTACTACTACTGAAGTATGTGTACAACGTGTCGCAGCTTTCTGTATTTCTGTATTTTTAACTTTTATGTCTCGCTTGTGCCTTGTTTTGCTGGCTTTTATACGTTGTGCTTGTCGTATCGAGCTGTACTGATATCCAGTATCAATACAAGATTTTTGCGGCTGACGCCACCCGGTCAAGGGATCGAAACCAAAACCTTGATACTAGCTGCCAGTGGGCGTCAAAAGGACGCCTACTTGCTGTCGAACGATTAATACGTAGAAGATGTGATTACGTATTTCCTTCACCATTATCATAGTACACACCACAGACAGGGTAGCAACACGCCGCAGTGGGGAGGCGGTAGAGGCATGCTGGTAGAGAGCATTCATATTGCCGTGCGAGTAGTGGTATGTAGTGGTTGATCAACGAATCCAAACGAAGACCGTGGTAGTGGCTGCCAGTGTGCGTAAGAAGGACGCCTGCTTGCTGCTGATTGGTTCATAGAGCATGTGATTACGCATTTCCGTCATCACGCTCATGGTAAATAACAGACAGGGTAGCAGCACGCCGCAGTGGGGAGGCAGTAGAGGCATGCTAGTACATAGGAGGAGGAGAAGGAGGAGGAGGAGGAGGAGGAGGAAGAGGAGGAGAAGTAGTAGTAGTAGTAGTAGTAGTAGTAGTAGTAGTAGCAGTAGTACAGTAGTAGTAGTAGGAGTAGTATTGTTGTTGTTGTTGTTGTTGTTGTTGTTGTTGTTGTTGTTGTTGTTGTTGTTGTTGTTGTTGTCTTCACATTAAACTCGTTTCAGTTCCTAATCCCTATAGTCTGACCGAGCAAGATCACAGCCGGTGGTCGCGAAAGTGCTAGAGGCATCAGATAATCCTGAAGAACACGTAAACTTAGCGGGGAAATGATACACAAGTCCGACGAGGTACACCTAAAATCCCTACAGCATGTTATGCGTGTCCAAAACTGAACTACACGCCCGCAATCTCCATTCGACTACAGCAGCATCGCCCCCCCCCCTCCCCCGTCCCACTCTTTACCAACGAATTTGCCGACTACAGCGTAACTACTGTCTGAAGTGCTGTCTCTACAAAATCACACGGTAGGCGTCGGAACAAGATGGAGCACGCAGCTGCTGTCTGAAGTGCTGCCAGAATTACATTCCGTGGGCACACAATGAAAAAGAACAGGCAACCAAAGCCATCACGTCAATTGACAATTACCCGAATCTATCATGAACATCTGTGTTAGGCACAACATTATAAACATCGACACTGATTAGGAATCGTTCCACATAGAAGGGGTCTTCCACGATCAGGCACACAATTAAGGCGCCCGGGGTGTCCGCGCCATCTCTGCCGCGTCTCTCTACAAAACCAGTGACGTCATCAACACAGACCCAATATCAACATTCAGTGAGAAAAATCGAAATAGTTGTCAACATAAGAATAATGTTTGTCCGTGCGCCACGGATCGATGTTACCCGTATGCTCCGGTGTCTCGCTTCTCCGGCGAGCTGCTCCGGTGCCGCTCCGGAGAGCTGCTCCGGTGCCGCTCTGGCGCGATACTCTGGTGCCGCTCTGGCTAGTCCTAGCACGACCACACTCGACCCGCTCCGTCCGTACACGCTCTCGTTGCTGTCCTTCCCAGTCTGCTCCTCGCTTTCTCCCTTGTTGCACTCAGGGTCCTTGGTCTGGAAAAACAAAATTCTCGCGCCGAAGGGGTCAACCAGCCCAATCTTCAGCTCGTTGCCACACGCTCCCTCCT
The DNA here is from genome assembly GCA_008828725.1 of Saccharina japonica. Lineage (NCBI taxonomy): Eukaryota > Phaeophyceae > Laminariales > Laminariaceae > Saccharina > Saccharina japonica. The sequence continues at coordinate 205,671 of MEHQ01001429.1, forward strand.
CCTTTGATGGCGAAGCCAGGTTACTGAGACAGTACAGCACCCTCTAGCAAACACACCTAGGGCCGTGTACGTAGTGTCCGTTCACCTTCCTGATGGCGTCTGCCTCCGCGCACAAAAGTGAGATGGACATTGCTATCTACACCGACGGCCAAAAAGGCCCGTGCATCTGATTTTTGTGCCTGACGCACCAGTGCCGACCCAACTCCACCGCCGCGCACGCTTCGCGGCGGGCGCGCAGCAGCAAAAATGTATCGGTCCGCTTGAGGGTGAGTCTAGCCTTGCTCGGTACAAAGACCCCCCCCCCTCGCTATGGGCCATGCCAAAGCAAAAGCCTTGCCGAGGCAGCGAGGGGAAGAAAGGAAGTTAGGGTTAGGGTAATACATATTAAATAGTATTAATAGTATTATATCATACGTACTGGTATTTCTGGGACGGGGTATACGTACGTATCGGATAACTGCTGGAGTGCAATTTCGCGGTGAACATGCGCTGAAGGCTACCAAAGGCTACGTACGTACGTATTGATAATACAAAATGGGTACGTATGCATGTGGGAAGACTACGGAATACCTGGTACTCTGTAACTGGGCTTGTAAATGAAAAATGTTAAGGTGCTGTCGTTGACTGTAGGAGAGAAGAGCAGATAGAGGCTAGAACGGTTTTGGGAGCGTACAGATAGATGCTAGACCGGTTTTGTGAGCGTATTGTCTGAATGGTCTGAAGGGCTCTGAGCGATCTCGTTTCAAACGTAATTTGTAATAGACATATAGACATACTGCCTGCATCCCCGAAACAAGCTGAAACTAAAAACGTACTTCCATTTTGTTTTTTGTCCATCCCATTCGTTATCTTCGCATTTCCGTCTTTCTCCCTCCCTAGTCGTAACTCAGTTCCGGGGTCACAAAGTAGGCTCCTCTCCCTCCTCCCCAACTACGGTTCTTGCTTTGCATTTTTATCGCGAGAAGATTTCAGCACTTTCTTCCCTCGTCAGCTCTCGTCGAATTTTGGGTTAGTGGGACATATATACTCATTACATTAAATAATTGGGCAACTGCCACAATCAGGTATACCTGATCCATTTGAGCCAAAATCAGGTATGTACTAAAACCAAAAAACAAGTAAAAAACGCACGCCACGAACGGTGTTTTTCAGGACTTTTTAGCTGTGAGAAATAATCAAACATACTTTTAGAATTTGCGCCTGAACGGCAGAATGATAGCGAATGTGTGGCCTCCAAACTCTTGATAAATGTAGTATGCTATTTTCAGTACGGTATTAATATCTGTCGTATTCTTTAATTGATTTCGTGATCACACTCACTCCTACGACGTGTATTTCCGTATTCTTGTACCAGGTACAGTACGTATGTATAAAGTCGTAGCCACATTGATAGCATACGAACAAAACATCGAGTAATTTGAAATTTGAGACTACACTGCTCGCTTTCCGTACCGTGTCAGCAAGCAGCAGTACGTAATACCTGGTATATTACAACAGGTCCATTGTGCTGTATGCGCGCGTTTGATACGTTATGTAGTCGTTGTGGCGGGTTGGATGTACGCAGTGTGGTGATGTCTTCGTGTCGGGCGTATAGAAGACAGTGTACGTATGGCTTCTGATTGGCTCAAAATTCGCCAAAATCAGTTGAAAGCTAAACAAAGTACGTAGACAAATCCAGGTGTACCTGACCATTTCATGCCAAAATCAGGTACGATGTGAGGCTGGCCAATGTGAGGTGTCCTATTGTGTGATTTGTACTTGGTTTTAGTCTAGTACCTGTTTTTGGCACCAAAGTGACCAGGTGTACCTGATTTTGGCGAACGCCCAAATATACATGTTCTCCGGTGTAAAATAGATGGTTTTAAATTTTCGCGCACAAGGTACTCTACGAACGCTTTCACTTGATTTAAGTAAAAAGTTATTAACTATTGAAAGTAAAATGGATGGTTGACTTCCTATTTTTATCTCCGGTGAGACTTCAGACGTTCCGCGTACAAAACGAATTCATGCTGACAGACCCGTCGAGTGAGATGACAGCAGCTGTTGTCTTTTTTTCTTGATAGAGTGTTTGCGATAGAAGTAAAATAGAGTGTTTGCGTTTTTTTTTTTCTTACTTTTACTTCTCGAAAAATTCTCCCGAAGGAAGGATTTGCGGTACATTTTATAAAAAACGGCAAAAAAGTACTTTAGAGAAGTACGTTTTTGATCAAAAGTTACGGTAACTTTTGGCTCTCAGTTTCATTGGCCTACACACATCGAGCATTCTACCGACGCAGAACGCCACAAATTATGGGACATGTCTCCCATAGGCTCCAACCTTGCTGCTTGCTCTACACAACACAACAACCGGTGGGAGCACAGAGGCTCGAGAGGTGTGCTACAGTATGATACGGACAAGCGGTGCTGGATTTTGCTGACGGGGCGCCGGCGGACTGCTGGCGGCCCGCTACGGTACGCTCTCGCCGGCTTGGTGTCGTGGAGGATGTGCTGTTCAGAAGAACTACTCGTACGAGTACAAGTTACTCGTACGAGTCGTACTCGTATGGAGACGTAGTCTTACCGCCTTGCTTGTAGAGCGCGACAGGATGACAGATCGCCGTGTATCATTTCAATTTCACCACACTGCGGTAGCAGCACTAGCAGCACTAGCAGCAGCGTCGGCGCGCCGCCACGGTCTATATATGTCGGGCGCCGGGCGGGCTTGGAGCGGAGCGTGCCGGCGCGGTGTCGCGCGTAGGTCGTGGGCAGCAGCAGGAGCAGCACACGACGACAAGAAGAGTTGGACGCAAAATCGAGAAAAGCAAAAACGGAAGCTGTTGCTTCTCCTGCTCTGCTGCTCCTCTGCTGTTGTTGCTGCTGCTGCTGCTGCTGCTGCTGCTGCCGCTGCTGCTGGGGCTGCCGCTGCTGCTGGGGCTGCCGCCACATAGCTGCAGCCACCGGTGCTGCTGCTTGCGGTCGTGGGATTGCAGCTGCGGCACTGCGGTCATACCCCTGCCGCCGCCACCGTTGCTTGGGTGACGTTCCTCTCGTACGCTACTTTTTGTTTTCGTTGTTTGTTTGGTCTGCCGCATTGCCTCACCCCACTTCCCTTATTAGTTTTGGAGGCGTCCCCTGCAGGATTTTGTTTACTTCTATCGCAACCACACCGAAACCATGAGGGGAAGGGAATTCACTTTTTTGAGCGGAAGGAAAGTATATTTTTGTTTTACTTCTAACGCAAACACTCTAATATATACATACTTTTCTTCCGCTCAAAAAAGTCAATTCCCTCCCCCTCATGGTTTCGGTGTGTTTGCGATAGAAGTAAACAAAATTCTGCAGGCGACGCCTCCGAAAATGATACGGGAAGTGGGGTGAGGCAATGCGGCAAACCAAACAAACAACGAAAACAAAAGGTAGCGTACGAGAGGAACGGCAGCCAAGCAACGGTTGCGGCGGCGGGGGTATGACCGCAGTGCCGCAGCTGCTATCCCACAACCGCAAGCACCAGCACCGGTGGCTGCAGCTACGTGGCGGCAGCCCTAGCAGAATCGGCAGCCCCAGCAGCAGTGGCAGCAGCACCAGCAGCAGCAGCAGCAGCAGCAGCAGAAACAACAGCTTCTGTTTTTCTTTTTTCGATTTTGCGTCCGACTATTCTTGTCGTCGTGTGCTGCTGCTCCTGCTGCTGCCCACGACCTACGCGCGACATCGCGCCGGCACGCTCCGCTCCAAGCCCGCCCGGCGCCCGACATATATAGACCGTGGCGGCGCGCCGCCGCTGCTGCTAGTACTGCTACTGCTGCTACCGCAGTGTGGTGAAATTGAAATGATACACGACGATCTGTCATCCTGTCGCTCTACAAGCAAGGCGGTACGAGCACGTCTCCATACGAGTACGACTCGTACGAGTAACTCGTACTCGTACAAGTAGTTCTTCTGAACAGCGCATCCTCGACGACACCAAGCCGGCGAGAGCGTACCGTAGCGGGCCGCCAGCAGTCCGCCGGCGCCCCGTTAGCAAAACCCAGCACCGCTTGTCCGTATCATACTGTAGCTACACCTCTGAAGCCTCTGTGCTCCCACCGGTTGTTGTGTTGTGTAGAGCAGGCAGCAAGGTTGGGGCCTATGGGAGACATCTCACATAATTTGTGGCGTTCTGCGTCGGTAGAATGCTCGGTGCGTGTAGGCCAATCAAACTGAGAGACAAAAGTTGCCGTAACTTTTGATCCAAAACATCCTTCTCTAACAAGTTGTCTCTAAAGTAAATGTTTGCCGTTTTTTAAAAAAATTACCTTAAACCCTCCCTTCGGCAGAATTTTCAGAGAAGTAAAAGTAAAAAACGCAAACACTCCAATATATTATGTTGCAGCCTTAGCCTTTTGAAAAATGCATTAATCAAACGACCTGCCCCCCCCCGCAGACAAGGGTATTGTGCGCTGACGCTTATCGCTTACCAGGGTACCAGGTAATGGTGAGCCACAACGGTCGATCGAACACTTGAGCCTTGAGCATAACAACGGGAAAACATACTTTTGAAAAAGGCATTAATAAAACGCCCCCCCCCCCCCCGGGCGACAAGATTATTCTGCGCTGACGCGCAACGCTTAGCAGTGAATGCGATCCCATGACTGTTGCTGGAACACAGTCACTCTCACCAACTCCAACTGCAACTTGACACAAAAAAACAAACAAACCAACTAAGAACAGCGCTCGACTGCATATCATCGAGGGCAATAGCAATTTATATATGCCGCGAGAATCACACATCACTTTGGCATTGAACAGGTCAGCCGCAACCGACGAGTACGGTACTACCACACTGCTGTAATACCTTGGATATGAGGGTACTCTCTTGACCTCCCCAATCAACAAACCTGTAACTCACTAAAGCCTGCCATATGTAACGAAGGATAAGAGCTACTTTAGGCGCACGCACTCTAGGTCTCCAACCCCATGTCCCTAGTCTCTCACCGCTTCGTTGTTCGTTTCCTTTCCGTAGATGCTATCAGGTTGGCCTGCCTCCTTGTCTCAACAGCTTCCTGTAAAGACCAGTCTTCTGTCTGCTAACTCCTCTTCGTTCCTCTTGTGCTACACAACAGATCTCCGTATCAAACCTTCGACAATGCCTTACTGTTACGCTCGCAGTACTCAGTCTCGCTTCTCAGTCACTCAAGCTCAATCACGTTCAAGTTCTCTTCCTTTTTCCCTCGTATTAGTTTTGTGTGTTTTTGGTTTGTTTTCGAACTAACCAAGGCGGAGCTTCCCTTGACTTCGCAGGGAGTTGCATATCTAGGAAGCATCCGCTACGTACGTATTTTACGTTACGTATGCCATTTCCGCCGCAACACCCCCCCAGCACGGTTCCCTAAGAATACCGTGCTAGCCGGGCTGCGGACACACTGGAGTAAGAGTGAGGGCCTTTTCCCACACTTAATCGTGTTTCGATTGCCGTAAGGCTCGAATGAGTGGCGTCTACCATTTTCATGGAAAGGCGTCACCCCGGGGGTAGGGACCCTGGGTCTTCCGCGTTTCCGCATTAGGTCCCAGATCGGTACTGCTGGACTTGCTAGAATTTCTCATCAAGCGCACCAGCTGAAAGCCTCTTATCCAACCACTTCCCGACTTTTCCCGTTAACCCGGGTTGGCCGAGGTCTTGATCCCGTTCGCTAGTCGATCTTCGGCTAACGTCTTCTCCCGCTCTCCATCGAACTCTATTCGCGTTTACAGGGAACCGGATTACGAATTTCCAGTTCTCCTAGCTTCCAGGATCTCACGTTCGGCGAGTTCCTCCCAATCTCCGTCTGAGTGCCGAACCCGCCAGTACGGTGACTTGTAGTCGAAGATCTTCGAAAGGTGACGCTTCTTATTTCCTTCAGCGCCCGCGAATTCTCTCCAGATCACGGTCCTCACGGGGTGTTGTTTCAACGCATGTTCACGGTCGATTGCATCTCTTTCCTTCCGTGTTAGCATCGAAGACGGCCTTGCCCGACACTCCGCTTCGTGATATGTCTCCCACAGTGCATGGAAAACGTCCAGCTGTAAGGGGGTGAAACTGTCTCGCGTCTCTTCCTCGGACAGCCACTGCGACTCTGAACCATCCACGAATCGCCCCTTGTATCGCCACTTCCAAGCGTTGCCCTGACCCATCACAGCCTCTCTGTCTATTAGGGTATACATAGGCGACGCTACAATCGACGGCTCCGCAAGTGCGAAGTCAACTCCCCATGCCAGGTGAGCAAACTCGTCCTCGAAGTCGTGACGGAGGTTGTCCGGACGTAAGTGGAACATCTTGATGTTCGCTGCTGACGCTCTCCGTCGGCGAATCCCTCGCCCATTCATCGTGACGATGTAGCTGAGTCCTGGTAAGACAACTTCAGTCACCTCCCAAGGTCCGGTCCAGTGCTCGTGGGCAAGTTTATGATGTATTCCTTCCCTTGCCATCACAGACTCTGCCTCCTTCACCAGCACCTTGTCTCCGACAACCACACGGGTTCCTACCGAGGTTCGACCGATTTCAGCATTCCGACTCTCACGAGTTTTCTGCCTGTCATCATGTCTTTTCAATAGAGCCTCCCGTACATCCCGTACCTCCTTGTACGCTTGACGTTTGTCGGCCACGTAACTGTGCATCCCGCCCCTGAAATCACCACCATCGATCTCGGGGTGCGTAGCATCAAGTTGCGTGCGCGCATCACGACCGAAGAAAAGACGGAAGGGAGTTGGCTTCCCCGGCAAGCGCAGGTCCGGCGTGGTACGATGGATCCACAGTGCCGGCTGTACGTACTCGTCCCATCTGCGTGGCCAGGTCTTGCACAGTTCTCCTAGTGCTTCGTGTAGCCACCCCCCCAGTCTCTCCACCGTCCCCTGCGCACGAGGATGGTCGGCAGGCCCATAGGCGATGGTCACGTTCAACCACTTGCATAAGTGTTGCATCACCTCTGCCGTGAACTCGGATCCCGGATCACTGCGAACATACAGCGGTAGCCCAAAAGTAAGCATCACTTCAAGCAGTTTCTTCGCTACTCCGAGTGCTTCTTTCGTGGGGAGCGGGAAGGCGAACAAGAACTTGCTGGCTTTGTCGACTGCCACCAGTAGAACTTTGTTGCCTGCGTCCGACTTCACCCCCATGTCCTGGATGTCGACTTCGAGTACCTCCCCGGGTCGCAGAAACCTCGCCGGTAGCATGGCAACCCGTTGACTCGCTGATCGCTTGCGACGCCTGCACCCACACGAGAGGACGTAGTCTCTCACGTCCCTGATGAGGGTAGGCCAGCAATACCGACGACTAACCAAGGCTGTAGTTCTCGCCGTCCCTGGATGCCCATAGGTGCTGTGCGCCAGCGCCATAATCCCTGGAACGAGAGATTGGGGAACTGCAAGTCGTGGGACCTTTCCCAGAGGTGCTACCCACAAGAGGCCATTGTCATCCATCACATATTCGCCACCTCCTGCTCCTCGGTTTCCCACTTCCTGGAGTTCTTTCCGAATCCTGCCAAGTACCATATCTTCGCACTGCCTCTGCATCAGCTGTGGCGTATCTTGGAGAATAGCTGTCACCTTTTCCAGCATGGGCGGCTCCGACCGCTGGGACTCCTTGGCCTCTTTCCCTGATCCGCTTGAACGGCTGCTGGTGTCCTTCGGTGGTTCCTCCAAAGGATCTCGTTGCCGTTTCGGTTTTGGGATGGGCTCTCTCTGCCCCTTGCGTTTGCGTGGACGATCAACTTCCACTGGTAGCTCAGTAGTAGTGATTGTCTGCGTCGGTGCATTCTCCATCTCCTCCTCCTCAGGTAACGGTGGTTCTGCCTCCCAGACAACCTCCGGTTCCTGGGGAGTGGCCTTCGCCTGCGATCTCGTGACCGCTCTCGTCACCCCCAAGGTTTCTGCTGCTGCGAGGTAATCCTCAAACACCACGCAGGCCAATCCTTCCAGTTCCACGACCTCTGGCACCGGTTTTCCCAGTAAGCCTTGAACAGCTAGTTCAACTAACACTGCTCGTAGCATTGGAGGAGACGTGAAATCTGCGATGACGTTCGCCGCTGCGCTTTCGCTGACCGTCTGCGGGATCACATAGTGTTCCTGTCCTGTGGTGATCTTGGCGTAGTCGTTGAAGTGCAACTCTTCAGCTTCTTCAAGGCGTGCCGTATCCGCTGGGTGTGCGACATACCCTTCGGTTGGCTTTTCCCCCATGATGTGAACACGGTTCAAAGAGATGATGGGTTCGCTGAACGAATAAACCGCTCGCTCTCCGATGCCTCTCTTCAGGAAGTATGCGCCTCTTCGTCCCAGAAATTCCCCCAATTCCTGAACTGGTTGCTTTACCTTCTCCAACCTCCGCTTCCAAACGGCTAACTTCCCCTTCGTGGCAAGGCCTCCCTTGATTCCTACCACGAATGTCCGTTTCCTCCTCCACGGAATCCCTACTTGGCTCGCCGATATCTCCGCCTTGTCCACGATGTATGACTCTCGTTCCAAAGCAGGGAGAATCTCGTCGTTCCATTCCGTCGTTCGCAGAAGGTTGCTCAGACATTCGAGTATAAAAACTCGTGCGTCTGAGGCGATGGCAGCTTGGACTAAGCTACTCGCTCCGGATACTCCTTCCTTCTCTCGTACCCCTTCAAACCTCCTGCAGGCATCACCGACCACCACGTCTGGCTTCACCTCTCTCAACATGCTTAGGCATTCCTGTGACCCTGTTGTCACCCTGAGTAGCCTCGCACCGTTGTCCAGTCCGTTTGCTCTGATGCATTCCAGTGCTGTCCAGTCCTGGTCTACCGCTCTTCTGACCGTCAGCAATCCCTCCGATGCAAGGATGCTGCCTCCCCCCCCACAGTCGAGCGTGACCACCACTGGAAGCTCCGGTGCAATAACAAGCTCGGCCTGTTGAGTATCTGCCTCAGATGGGTCTGCGGGTGTGAATGCGACGGCTGCCAGCACTGCAAGACTCTGAGTAATTGTTTCGTCCACACCTTCCACTCCTAAGGTTTCGAGGTGTACGCCGTCGAGCACTGGCTCCTGTGGCCCCTTGTAAACGTTTGGCAACGACTCGTCCCCAGGAAAAGAGTCGTCGAAGTTCTCGATCACGTTGCTCTTGGTCGGTTACCGCGACATGGCGTCCGGGAGCTGATGTTGTGTCCCCGGCCTCCACTTCAAGATTATGTCGTGCTCCATCAACCTCAGAGCCCAGCGGTGGTATTTCGGTGTCAGGGATTGGCTTTTAAAGAGCCAAGTCAATGCCGAACAGTCCGTGATGAGCGTGAATGGTCGTCCCCAAAGATAGGGTTGGAACTTGTTCACCGCTCACATGACCGCCATGCATTCACGGTCTGTTGCTGACCTTTTGGAGTCCCCTCTTGACCACCTCTTGCTGGCATACGCGATCACCTTGTCCACTCCTTCGATGCATTGCGTGAGCACCGCCCCTGCTCCTATCTCACTGGCGTCGGTGTACAGCAAGAACGGTTCTGTCCACACCGGCAGGGCTACAATTGGAGGTGACGTCAAAGCCTCGATAAGCGCGTTAAAAGCCTTGTTCTGCTCTTCTCCCCGCGGAACTTTCTTTTTCCTCGCTCTCTTGGTTCTGAACCTTGGATCTCTCAGCAAGTAGGAAATAGGCGCCACCACTGCGCAATAATGGGGTACGAATTGCCGTAAATACCCTGTCATGCCCAGCAGCACTCGCACTTCCTCCACCGTGTCCGGTCTCGATAGCTGTGTGATAGCATCAATCTTGCTCGGGGCCGGTCTGGTACCAAGCCTATCCACGATCGTGCCGACGAACTCCATGTCCGACTGACAGAAATGCGATTTCTGGAGATTGACGGTTAGACGTCCTTGCCGTAGACACTCGAACGTTTCTCGAAGCAGCCCCCAATGATCTTCAAGGGTTTTCGACGGGATGGCGATGTCGTCCAACCAGTGCTTGATTCCTTCATTCTTGACTGGTAACAGTCGCCCTCCCACGTAGTTGGCAAACGCGGATGACACTGTCTTCAACCCGAAGCCTCATCGAACGTACTCGTACAGCTTCCCGTCAGCGTCTCGAAACGCCGTCATGTGTCGATCGTCCTCATGGATCTTGAGCTGTAAGAATTCTGAAGCCAAATCGATGCTGAAGAAATACTTCGACCCTTCCATCTCGTCCTTAATGTGCTGCAAGTCCCCGAGTCCACCACTCTGGGATTTGAGAAGCATATTGGCACCTCGAAAATCCTGCACAACCCGCACTGCCCCGCCTTTCTTGCGAACCGTCGAACAATTGGCGGCCCACTCGGGAGTTGTTTCCCGAATGGATCTATTCTTCAGGAGTTTCGCCACTTCAGTCTGAATCATCTCGCGCTGTTCCGGGCTGTAGTGTCGAATGGGGGCTACGTATGGCTTGACGTTGGGATCTTTGACATCCAGTCGCATTGGTACTCCTTTGCATGCTGGTACGCTCTTGGGGTTGACTGCGAACACGTCGATGTATTCATTGAGAATGCTCACCAGTGTGTCCTTTTCCCCTGGGCTGAGCTGTCCGAAGTGGGCCTCCCCCAGGTCCACCGTGGGGATTTCGCTCGGAGTATTTGCGATCTCACCACCTTTGTCGAGTTGCTCCGGTGGTCTCCCCTTGTGTTTCCCCTCAACCTCGTCCTGCTTTGGGCCCGTCGGTTCCTCCGGCACCGGGTTCATGAGTGACTTCATGCGTTCCCGATCGTAGTTGTTGACAGCGTAAACCGTCGCAACCACGATACCCCCCTGGATCTCCACGTTATCTTGGGTAACATTCGACAACTTGCATTGGAGCGGCATACCTGGGAACCACCACTGTGCTCCCCTTGGTACTCCTAGATCCACTCCTAGCTTAAGATCATAGCGGTTAGCTGGCTCTACCACTACGAGCTGTTGTACTTGAGGTTGAGGACCTTTGACAAAAGCGTCTACCTGGGTACTGGTACCTACCTGAACCTCTACGTCTTTCGCAATTCGTAGTTTCCAGTGTAGAGTACCTTCGTCCTCCCATACAGAGCTTCCTAACTCCATAATCCCCGCCGGAATCTTCTGTTCTTCCAATTCTTCCGGTTCTCGCTCGTCTGTCGATGGTTTCACCGCGCAATAGTGGTCCCATTCGGCATACATCGCTCCTGCCGTGGCCTCTCCGACCTCTTTCGGGGCGAATGGTACCCACGACGAGGATGGTGTCGGCCGGAAACCCTCCTTACCATCGAAACTGATGATACTTCAATGATCCATCATGAACGCGGCCCCAAGTACCATCGCGTACGGAAGTCCTTTCACCACCCTGACCTTCACACGGAAGATCTGGTCGACCAGTGCAATGACTAGCGGTAGCAAGCACGAGCCTACCACTTCCATCGGGGGTACGGCGCTGTTCTTCGGGTTTGCTGCGCTGAGTAGGCCCTTTCCTGTTGGATTCACCAGCGACTTTCCCCAACCATCACTTTCCTCAATGGACTTGATGAACTGCCGTGACACGTAGTTTCCTCCGCCTGCCCCAGTATCCACCAACACCGCAATCGGAAGTCGCCGGCTCGAGCTCGTTGCATGCCACAACGTTGCGTGTACCCAAAACGGTGACGTCTTAGCTTGCAGTGCTCCCATTTCCGACTGGTAGGAGGAACTCTCTTTGTCGTCCGTCATCTTCCCTCTATCTACTGGCTTCCCCGGGCGTGTTGAACTTCCCGGGGCGTGTCCTCAATTCTCCGTACCGTCTGCGTCGTCTGTCGACGTCGGCGATCCTTTGCCAGCGAGGTCATATGCGACAATCATGTCGTACGACGTCTGGTTTGTGGCTTGTTCCGTGTCCTTCTGCACCGTGTTCCTGTAGAAGCCGTAGGCGACATCTCCCTCTTCGTGAGAGAAGCGACATCCGGTTTCGTGGAAAGGACAATCCTGGCCGCGCGCGTGGAAGAAACAAATGTTGCGATTCCTTAGCGCTTCTTCAATTTCTCCCTTTGCGGCAGTGTTGGGCGGTAGAGGGAGGGGGTCTTTCTTTGCCTTGCGTTGGCTACCCTCTCTTTGCCACCTTCTTGGTGTTGAGGTAGTCGCCTGGGGTGGGTTGGGTCCTAGCCGTCTTGACGGTGTGCTGGTGGGGACGAAAGGAGTTCCTCCCTTTCCTGGCAACGACGCTGGGTGGGTAGACTACGCGGCCAACCATTGCATGAGCTCATCTCTCATCTTATCGCCAGAGGTGTCTTCCTCGTCTGACAGTCCGCTATGGGCATCGGATTGAAACTGGGAATCCGCTGTGAATGCGGCAATACCGAGTTTCCGTCGCTGTTTTCTCGTCCTGTAACTTGATAAGGACCCCTCACGTTTCCTGGAATTCTCCTTCTCTTTCCAGCTCGCTCCACGCGTTACAGTCCCTTGAGAGCTTCCACCATGCACGTGTCCGACTCCGAAGATGTCCCGCATGCGACTGTCATTCTTCGAGGATCGTCCGCCTGACGTGTTGCCAAACGCAGAAACCGAGGCATGCGTGCCCTTGGGTTTCGTTGTGGTAGATACCTTCGGGTCGCTGAAGTCGCTGCTCCGCATGTTAATTTTCTCAACAAACTTGTTGAAAATATCACACGCCTTTCTCCCCCTCAGTTCCATCGTGCTATCGAGAAGCTGTCCCGTATTGACCGGGAATGCTCTGAGGCTCTCCCACTGCGCTTGTACGTCGTAGAGAGGTGCTTCGAACTTGTCGGTATCGTATGGGGCCACCATTCCGACGATGCACCGACAGATCCCCATGGCATCCGTCTCCGACAGGACTTTCCAAAAGTAGTCCTCCTCCACCAAGAATGGTCGGTTTGGGTCCACCATCGCTTCTCGCTTGTGTAGTAGAACCACTCGCGCTGCCACGGCCCATCCTTCCCCTGATTCCACCGCCAGTCGTTTGGTGACCCGGATATGTTCTTCTCTCCACTCACTCCTCCACCCCCCCCCGAGACGCCGCCCGTTTCCGTTTGACGAAACCTCTCGCTTTGTTGTCCTGTAGAGGAAGATGAGTTTGACGGAGTTATGCAGTACACGACGAACTCGACGACGCTGTGTTGTACCCGACCAATGGAGTTGTGCAGCGGACTGGATGAAGCTGCGTGGTACACGAGGTACTCGACGAAGCCGCGTCGTACAAAGCGAAGATGGTATCTAACGGTGTAGTTCAGGGAGACGAGTGGAGTCCGGGGAATTGATGGAGTCCAGTAACACCGGGTTGTCTCCACCAAACGGGTATAAACAGTGGCTTGGGACGAGGTTTCGAGTACATGTATATTTACCTTCCTGGTTTATTGAAAATTATCCACTTATCATAAATATATATATACAAACCATCGAAAATGAGTTTTCACGAACAGAGTAACGTATGGAATCCCCTAGGTATCTAAGGCACAGCAATCTAATCGTAGGCATTTGCTATATCTGTCATTGTTGTATATCGTTTACACAGTATCTCAACGAATTTGGAACAGCAGAATCTATCCTTTTGTAAACATCTATCGAGGTATGAACGCCTATTTATAGAGTATCCATTTATAGAGTAACAATCGATAAATATTTTAGGGGCTACATATTTTCATTCATAACTACTACTACTGTAGTAATTTCTACGTAGCTTTGAAAGCATATGAAAGTGTTTGTATAGTAGCTCTCCTGATGTATGCAGCTCCACTGTATGTATTAATTCCCATGATGTATATAGCTCCACTGGCATCTGAAATATTATTTTGCTTCCATTGATTAATATTAGAGCATTCTCTGCAATTCTCAAAATTCCAAGGTATTGTTACTGGGCTTCCCCCTGTTCCCGCTCCGCTATGATAATATCACTAGACTATGTTTCCAATTCCGGTAAGTAATCAGCATGACAAAGCGCAGCTATAGAAAGGTTTACATTCCCCATACAAAATTGAAAACTAGAACCAATTTGCAATATCGCCACCCCTGAAACATCTGTGAGAGCGACCTTGCCGTGTCTGTAGAATCTGCGAAGATATAAAATCGTAGAAGGCCCTTGTCTTGTGATCGTCTCATAGTATGTAACAAGTGTGGGTCAATCAACAGATCTGAACTCATTTGCCACCTGTACGAGGAACATAGGTACATTCCTATAGTGATTTATCACGTAAGAACTTACTCGTAATCAGTGATGATGATCTCGCTGTCCCGATGTCCTATTTGTCGCAAATTCCTAAGTCTATTTCCTACATTTTTATACTACTTAGTCAGCCCCAGCTATATTTTCCTAAAATAACCCGGCCCCTATTTTTTTCTAAAATAACCCGGTCCCGATATCAACTCTCTTTACCGCTTTGTCTATAGAAACCATGTTTCAACAACTGGACTAAAGGTGACCGATTTCCGTTCTCGATCCCTGTCGTGGGTAGTTTTGAAAGCTGGTTTGATCTTGGTCTTGGTTGCCGGTTCTGCCATTTCCTTCAGGATTCTGATTGTGAAACTAGTTTTCGTTGGGTGTTTCTTCTTCTTCGTCTTCTTTTTCTGTTGTTGTGATGAAGAAGACGGCTGTTTCACATGAATAGTCATCGTGAATCTAGTCTTGGTCATGGTGGACAGCACTGATATGTTACCTACAAATTACGAGCTGATTTATCACACATGCGTTCAACAGTCCATGTCACTCCGTTTTCATCATCCTGCCTGAATATATACATCCTGCCTGAACATATATCGACGGACATAGGCACCCCCCCAGCTTGTTAGTAGAACACGCTTACTATAGCAGAGGCAGGGATGCATGTACGTACACCTTTCGAAGAAAAAAACAAATCTTTCCCAAAAACACAACATGTTGGTGCCTGAAAAAACCGTAAAGTAAAGCAATCATAGCACCTACCCATAAAAAAATTGTGAAACAATAAATTTGACTTTATCACTTAACCGGTCGAACTCACAGCAACGTACAGCAAGCAGCAAGCAGCAGCGGTTACCAGCACAATTAACTAAAAAATAGCACAACACCGGCCGAGCCCCTCCTCGCCACCTCGACAGCGAGCATGCATACGCATACGAGCTTGTTGGGACTCGTACGAGTACAACGGCAGGTTGTTGTTGCTGTGTTGTTGCTGCAGCATGTTGGTGTTGTTATCGTCGCAACGAGAGAGGAACGTACATATCATTCTGCATCGGGGATGGGTCATCCATATACTGCAACCTGCTTCTTTCAAGAACATAATCCGCCAGATGATACATATATCCTACATGCTCCCACGCATTGAGGTAATTTCAACAGTGTCGATAGCTCTACACAAGATCGTTCGAATGAGCCTAGTTTCATGCCGAGGTTCAAACTGTAGCGCTCGCGGTGGCCTCGCAGCAGGGGGTACCTGGCATCAGACAAAACTCAAAAATTCGAGCGACCCCGTAACCCGCATCAAGAAAACCTCCGCAAGACTTGGAAATCTACTAAAACCACTTTCCTCACAAAATTGCCACTATTGATTGTACACGTACTGATACACAAACAAATCTAGCGTCATGCAACAGTAGTTGATACCGAGTTGTATGCGTCTGCTCTCTCTAGGTTGTGTACAGCAGTAGCAGTTGTACGTAGAGTTCACCTGCACAGATCTACGATTACGCGTACGTATGTACAGTGTGCATATCATATCTAGCTCTCTCTATGAGTATCTACGAGCGATGGGCTGTTCCAGATACATACGATTACGAGTATTTACGTACAACAGCAGACAGCAGCACCCCTTATCAAACAGCTGTCCATGCATGACGAGAGATTTTAGATAGGAGCGATAGAGCGACTACCCCAAGACATTTAGAGCAGCTACGTACAGCATTGCTTAGGTACAAGTAGATAGAGTACGATGCCTGCACGAAGAGTGTCGAGCGGCCTGCACGAGCACAAGAAGGAAGCACTCAGGACTAGAAAATCTTTCATGTTTCGACTGCCCAGCTTATTGTCTATATTATTTTACGAACTTGAACTATTATAGCTACGTAGCCTGGTTTGTTGCTGCACTCTTACATGAGTCGAGCAAGATTGTCAACCTGTACATGGCCCCACGGAAATCCCTATCCCAGCTGAAGCCCCATGTAACGAAGGATCAGAGCTACTTTAGACGCACGCACTCTAGGTCTCCAACCCATGTCCCTAGTCTCTCACCGCTTCGTTGTTCGTTTCCTTTCCGTAGATGCTATCAGGTTTTCCTGCCTCCTTGTCTCAACAGCTTCCTGTATAGACCAGTCTTCTGTCTGCTAACTCCTCTTTGTTCCTCTTGTGCTATACAACAGATATCCGTATCAAACCTTCGACAAGGCCTTACTGTTACGCTCGCAGTACTCAGTCTCGCTTCTCAGTCACTCAAGCTCAATCACGTTCAAGTTCTCTTCCTTTTTCCCTCGTATTAGTTTTGTGTGTTTTTGGTTTGTTTTCGAACTAACCAAGGCGGAGCTTCCCTTGACTTCGTAGGGAGTTGCATATCTAGGAAGCATCCGCTACGTACGTATTTTACGTTACGTATGCCATTTCCGCCGTAACACATACACTTTACGTATACCAACTACATCTCTGGCACTCCGATAGTTCCTCCTTGTCTTTAAGGCTAACCAGCTTGGTCGAGCCTTCGAGTGAGGTGCTGGAAAGGGCCATGGCGCCTAATAAATTGCGTGTAAGAAGGACATCTCAAACCGGTCAACAAAATAAGAAGAATGCTATATAAGAAACCGCAGTGATTGTCGTTCCATCCAATTTAAGAAAGGAGGCCGCCACGGAGCGTGGCACGGTACATCAGTAGACCGTGTACAGTATGGCGAACCCCGGGTTTGGGTGCTCAAGTGCGCGATGCTCACTGCCCACCAGAGCGTCAAGACAAAACCGTAATGAAGAGCAACCAGTATGTCCTTCGATAATGTTTGTGTTGACCACAGAAGCTTCCACTTTTAATTTTTTAACTTTTCCACCAGGGGACATTTCGCTTGTGAAGAAACTGTAAAAAAGAGCAATAACCAAAAACGGGTACACCCTCGCCGGTTTGAGTAAAAAACGGGTACATAATGGAATCGAGTCAAAACACCACATCCCACGAGCAATCACGGGATAGATTGGCCAAAATCACATCGTGCCCGTTTCTGAGGGGTAGTGATAACCAGGCACACTTGTCGGCGCCTAACTATACCCTTACGTAGACGTGTCCGGATTATGTTTGGAGGGTCCAGGTCCCGATGGTGTCGGGAGCAGGGTCAGGGTGGTTTAGACGCAGAGGGTTCTGGCTGCAAGCATTTGTGTTTACTTGGTCTCAGCGTGTACCTGAAATACACCCTATATAGATACCAGGTATGTTGATACTGCTGTGCACACATTTTTTTTTTTGTCCATCCCATTCAATATCTTCGCCCTTCCTCTCTCTCTCATTCCTAGTCGTAACTCAGATCCGGGGTCACAAAATAGGCTCTTCTCCCTCCTCCCCCACTACGGTTCTTGCCTTGCATTTTTTTTCGCGAGAAGATCTCAGCACTTTCTTCCCTCGTCGACTTGCGTCGGATTCCGCCTACCCACGCCACGAAGGCGCTCTCAGCAGTTGGTTCCTTTTTTATTTGTTCAAATAAAGTCAAACTATTTCACCACGGTGGGATTCGAACTTGGGAGTAGCCTTTGAAGCTGACCACTAATCTACCGGGGCGACCGGTACATACAACAGTGTATTAGGTGGATGGTCGTATACATAACTCTGAAGACGTACGTACTACTGTACGTACCCAGGTGAGTAACATGGTTGAATATAGTTCAAGTGGATTGTGAAAAAGCTTGAGAAAATGAAACAACGAAAGAGCGGCCGCATACGCAGTGGAGAGCGAGGCAGACTGTATGCAAGTGGTTAACCAAAATAAATAACCAAAGACGATTGAAAGCCAAGCACAATAGACATTTTCAGTTGTACCCGCGACAGTTTCTCTCAAAAATGGGTACACTTTGTTTTTGGCCAATCGCGTGGCTTGCTGGGCGTGTTTTTTACTTGATTCCAGAATGTACCCGTTTTTAAGTAAAAAACGACCGGGTATACCCGTTTTTGGTTATTGCCCAAAAACAAAACTGTCGGTGGAAAAAAACAGAATGAAGAAAAAACAATACCAGTAATATTTATTACAGTGATTGCGTTTTTTGTTTTTTACTTTTACTTCTCTAAAAATTCTGCCGAAGGAAGGTTTTGAGGTAATTTTTTGAAAAAACGGCAAACATTTACTTTAGAGAAGTACGTTTTTGATCAAAAGTTACGGTAACTTTTGTCTCTCAGTTTGATTGGCCTACACGCACCGAGCATTCTACCGACGCAGAACGCCCCAAATTATGTGAGATGTCTCCCATAGGCCACAACCTTGCTGCTTGCTCTACACAACACAACAACCGGTGGGAGCACAGAGGCTCGAGAGGTGTACCTACAGTATGATACGGACAAGCGGTGCTGGATTTTGCTAACGGGGCGCCGGCGGACTGCTGGCGGCCCGCTACGGTACGCTCTCGCCGGCTTGGTGTCGTGGAGGATGCGCTGTTCAGAAGAACTACTCGTACGAGTACGAGTTACTCGTACGAGCTACTCGTACGAGTCGTAGCTCGTACCGTCTTGCTCGTAGAGCGCGACAGGATGCCAGATCGTCGTGTATCATTTCAATTTCACCACACTGCGGTAGCAGCACTAGCAGCACTAGCAGCAGCGGCGGCGCGCCGCCACGGTCTATATATGTCGGGCGCCGGGCGGGCTTGGAGCGGAGCGTGCGGCGCGGTGTCGCGCGTAGGTCGTGGGCAGCAGCAGGAGCAGCACACCACGACAAGAATAGTCGGCGCAAATAAAAAAAAGCAAAAACGGAAGCTTGTTCTTCTGCTGCTCTGCTGCTACTGCTGCTGCTGCTGCCGCTGCTGCTGGGGCTGCCGCCACGTAGCTGCAACCACCGGTGCTGCTGCTTGTGGTCGTGGGATTGCAGCTGCGGCACTGCGGTCATACCCCTGCCGCCGCCACCGTTGCTTGGCTGCCGTTCCTCTCGTAGCTACTTTTGTTTTCGTTGTTTGTTTGGTTTGCCGCATTGCCTCACCCCACTTCCCTTATATTTTCGGAGGCGTCGCCTGCAGGATTTTGTTTACTTCTATCGCAAACACACCGAAACCATGAGGGAAGGGAATTGACTTTTTTGAGTGGAAAGAAAGTATATATATGTTTTACTTCTATCGCAAACACTCTAATGTCGGCTGTGACTTGGCTGTGATGATACTTTTATCACTTGTTTTTTTTTTTCTGTACGTACTCGTAGATTTGTTTTCATGTTAAAACATAATTCGCCGTACAGTATTTGATATTTAGCACTTTGCAATAATTGCGTAACTGAAGCATCTTGGTTGCGTTGCTGTCATGCCCAATAGTCGAAACACAGGCACTTTATTTATTTCGAGTGATGGGGAACAAGTCGTAGTCAATGTGTGTGTGTTCTTCACATTAAACCTTCCTTTCTACCCGTCGACATCCAGCACACCCAGTGTCCGTGCCGATTCATCATCCTAAAAAGGTACCAGTTCTGTGGTCACAAAACTACGACACAGAGATACTACGCTCAGGCAGTAAGCAGAGCAGACAATGCAATGCCATATACGACAGGCAAGACCTACCCTGCTAGCAATCCAGGTGCATGCAAGAGAAAAAAAGAAAAAAAAGAAAAAAGCGAAAAGGAAACATAATAGAAAGTAAACATACTGAAGCAAATCAACAATCAAGCAACCAAACAAAAGCATGACAAAATGAAAAGAAAAAATGTCGTGCTTCTCCCAGATGAGATGCGACATCTAGTTAAAAGAAACCAAATGAAATGAAACGAAACGAAATGAAATGAAATGAACCGAAAGAAAACAGTGCCAACAAAGCAAGACTAAGAACGACAGGAAAGACAGGCAGCCAGAGCACACCAAAAGTACCTTCCAGCCAGCTGAGGCAGGTTTGTGCCCGTAGTACAGGCAGGTTCTACCAGCTAGTCGGTCTGGTACTGGTACCTACTCTGTTTGCCGTCTCTTTCCTGCTTTCGTCCGCCGCGGTTTCCCTACGAACCCCCCCACCCTCTGTCTCCATTCCCTTGGGCGCCACCCATACAACGGATACGTGGCACTTCCTACTCAGTTCCGTTTCGTCCTCGTGCCTCACACGAGAGTCCAGGAAAGAGAAGAGGAAGTAACAAAAAACAAAATGTATACGTACGTAGCTAAGCAGCCAAAGAAAGTCCTAGGAAAATACGGGGGGCGGAGAGACAAAGGCAAAAGCGATCACGGCAAAAATAAAAAATAAAACAAAATAAATGGATGATGCGAGGGATTGTAGCATCGCTGTCGTGCCCGCTACAACAGGCGTTACACCAAGCAAAAACATGAAAGAATAAAGAATAAAAAATAAATAAAAAGATCACCAGAAATAACCAAGGGAAACAATACCCAGTTCGCCATCCACCCAGCCAGGAGGTAGTACTTCTTCATCACAGTGATAAGAACGAGAGTAACAACGAAACTAAAGAAGACGAAACGAAACGAAAAAAAAAAACAACAAACAAACAAACAAACAAACAAACGAACACAACAGAGCCGCGTTCGAAGCAGCTACAGAGGTGCGCGGCACGGGTAGTCTAGGCGGGACTTACTAGTCAGCCTGGTACCTTGCTATCCTGTCGGCTGTCTCCCTCCTGCTTTCATCAACCGCGGTTTCTGTACGACTGTTGCCCCCTCCCTTCCCATTCCCTTGTGCACCCCCCGCGACGGATGCGTGGCGCTGTCTACTCAGTTCCGCCTCGACCTTGTGCCACCGGACCATGAACTGTTCAGCCGCTTCGAGGACCCCTCTGTACCACTTGCCCACTTTAGTTGCTGCAACGGTCCACGCTGCGGTCTCTACTCCAAACACCAACGGGACCTGTGCCGTGGACCCCTTGGTGGCTTGAAACACCTTGAGGTCTTCAGCAATGCATTTCTGCCAGGACTTTGGTTGTCCGCCCGGTCTGCGTCCCTCCCCACCCGTCATGGTCCCGAACATCACCCGACTGGGTAGTCGCCCCTTGGGTTGCCGTGCCACGGCTCCCGCAAAGAACAGCCGTCGTTTACGGATCGTCGTTTCGATGCTCTCGCATCGTGTCTGCTTGAGAGCCTTTGCGTACGAGAGGGTCCTATAGTCGCCACGCTGCCGACGCTGGAAGCCAATGACACGCAGGAGGATTTGGTGGTGTACCGATCGGAGCCTGGCGAAGTGTTGTGCACTGAGGGTCCACATCACACATCCGTATAGCAGGGTCTCAATCACCTCGGCCTTCAACATGCGGACTTTCAGATAAGTCGAGCCGTCTTCATGTCGTACAACTCTGGTCCGAACCGTTTGAAGCACGCCCACATGAGACGGATCCGTCGTTCGATTTCGAGTGAGAGGTCAGCGTCTTCGTGGATAATGCCGCCGAGGTACAAGAACTGGCTCGTTTGTCTATACTCTGACCAGCTGCTTCGATAACGAGCGGCGGAGGAGGGGGTGTCTGGTCCCGTGTTCGTAGATCATCGTTTCCGTTTTCTTTTCTGAAACCGTGAGGCCTGCTGCTTCGAAGACAGTCACGATGACTGTCATCATTTTAGCGAGACCCTCCGCAGACTTTGAGACAATTCCTGCATCATCGGCGTACAGCATACCCCATACAGCCCTTCGCACGCATGCCAATGGTACCTCTTTTCCAACACTACATCCTCCTTGAGGTGAACCAAATCCCTCATGATGTCTTCGTCTTCGCTGAAGCGTACGAGAACAACGTGTATCACAGCAGCGAAAAACACGTTGAACAGCAGTGGCGACAGCACGCAGCCTTGTCGTAGCCCCTGCGTGACATTAAACCAATCAGAGTGCTCACCATCATCTGTGCGTACGCAAGCGCGCATGCCGTCGTGGAACTGGCGGATGATTGTAAGCATCTTGGTTGGTATGCCAACGCGCGTAAGAACCTGCCACAGCAGCTCTCGGTCGACAGAGTCGTATGCTTTCTGCAGATCGATGAAGCACATGTACAAAGGGATTTTCCTGTCTCGTCCGAGTTCTTGTAATCGTCGTACTACGAACAGCATGTCGACTGTTGATCGTGTAGACGAAAACCGCACTGTTCCTCAGGGAGGATGCCTCGGTCCTCGCAGTAGTTGCTGAGACGGGATGCGACGATTTTCAGCAACACTTTTCCTGCATGGGCAACAAGCGAAATCCCTCTGTAGTTGTTGCAATCAGTTCGGTCCTTCTTTTTGTAAAGTACCTTGATGATCGCGTCTTTCCACTGCTGGGGGACTTCACCCGTTATCCAAACATTGACAAGAATGTGGTGGAAGCATTGGATGAAATCGGGGTGATCGATTTTCAGTAGCTCGGCGGGCAGGTCGTCTGGTCCTACCCTTTCCAATTCGGCACTATCTTAACGGCTCCCATCATCTCGTCCACAGATGGCTCATCGCCAAGTGATTGTTCAAGCGGTCGTGGTGGCAATGGATCGATGATAGTGGGATCAAGTTTCAGTGATTTCGTGTTCAAGAGTTTTTGGAAGGCTCTCATCCACCGTTCACGAATTAGCACTTTATCCCGTAGCAGCGTGCCATCCTCGCCCCTAATGAACTGCTCGCTTCGCGCTTTCTTGCCTTCCAAGCCTACAGTACCCTTCAGGTGCTTGTAAAAGCCTCGCTGGTCATTATCAGCTAGGAGTCTCTCGGTTTCGGATAGGTATTCTTCGAAATACGCATGTACCCCTACAGCGACCACCTCCCTAAGATTCGCACACGCGGTCCTCAGAGTCTTCCACGCGGTACTATCTCGGGGGTGGACGCGTAAGTGTTGTCGCGCATCTTCCCTCGCGGACCATGCTATTTTGAAGGAAGCCGAGGCTTCGGCCGACTCACACCACCGACGCTTACGTGGTTGGTGCGATGTGGGTGGTACCTCGGCTTCTACCGCATCGATGACGGTTGAGGTGAACAACATAGTAACCATACCAGCAATATTGTGTGGTTGGAAAGGTTGGTTGAGAGTGGAAACGACTCTCGCAACTACTCGCTCACGACATTTTCCGTCGGACATAAACACCTTGCGGTCAAACGGTCGGCATTTTGGTGTCTGGCGTGCTCGTCGGTTCGATGCAAAATGTCCGAGAGACGAACCTTCATGTGTACGATGTTGTGGTCTGAATCAGCCTTAGCGGGTGGCGGAGGCTGAGGGATAACTTTAACATCGTGTACTCTAGACCGATGGACTTGCCGGGTTAGGATGTAATCAATGCGCTTACGGTCATTCGGGCCGGTGCCGTTGTGAGTATGCGATATTCCACCCTTGCGTGTGCTGAAAAAAGTGTTGGTGAGAGCTAGCTTGCAATTGGTAGCGAACGACAGAAGTCGTTTGCCATTATCGTTGATCAAATCGCGGCCGTATGCTCCCAGAACTCTGTTTTCATTATCATCGCACCCTAGTCTCTGCCCAGTTCGTGCATTAGCATCCATCAGTACGAACAAACACTCTCTAGTTGGAATCTGTCCGACTAGGTCCTCCAGCTTTTTCCAGAAAACACGTTTCAGCTCGACGTCTTTGGTACACTCTGTTGGGGCATACGCAACAACGAAATTAACTGCCTCGTATTTACCAGCCAACTCGAAACGCATCGACATAAGCCGTTCGTCTATGAAATCGTGGGTATACACAGACTTACGGCATATAGACTCCTTGACTGCCAGTCCAACCCCATACAACCCCTGTCTGGCTGCTGTTTCTTCCTGACCTGAACAAAAAACTTGATAGCCAGCAGCGCGGAATGTCGTCCTGCCGGTTCGTCGAGTTTCCTGCAGCCCAACGAAGTCACAGCCAAGCTGTTGCACCTTCGTCAGGATGCGCTCGTCGTGTCCATATCCGTTCCTCCCCTTTACAGCCAGGGTGCGCACGTTGTAGGTCGCTACCGCCACAAGTGCCTCCTTCTGCCTCGTACGAGCCTCGCGTGCTGACTTTCTCGCCAGCCGACGTGAGGCCCGTCCCCTCCTCCTTTTTTTCTTCTTTTGCATCTTTTTCCTCTCTATTGCTGAACTGGTTCTTCTCTCGGTCCTAGCCCGGTTCGCGCCTTGGTTTCCATTGACAGGGTGCAGCCGTCCCAGCCAACGCCGACACTCTAGTCCTTCCTGTCGCGTATGCGTACCCACGTGATGGCCAGCCTCTCCACTCCCCAGGCTGCACACATTGCGCTCTCTGCTGTGGTGATATTCCCGCGTTGCTCTCAGGGGGATGAACAGTAGTGAGTAGTAATTTTCTACGCGTACAGCTGAAAATACGATATGTGGAAACTCCAGCTCAGGGGCCGCAGAGAAGCGAGGAGGAGCAGGGGGGGGGGGGATGACAGACCCACACCGATGGCGTGGGGATGGAGCTTGGATGCGGCTTAGGACTTAAACTTGAACGTAAAGAGTGCATATTGGGAAGAAGGAGAGATCAAGGACAACAAATCCAGTATTGTGGATACATCTTGGCGGGAAGCAGACATAGAAGGGTGTTAGACTGTACGCATAGGTTTCCTTGGTTTCCGTGGTTTTCTGCTTTTGGGAATTTCATGAGTGATCAACGCTGAAGATCAAGCTGCACATTGACGGATGTCAAAGATAATAATAATATTCAGTATGGACGCTGGGCGTGTTGGATGTTGACGGGTATGAAGAGTGGAGTTTCCAACAGCAAGCAGTGGCCTCAAATACTTGGCACTGGTTGGTCCGATTCATTGTTAGTACGAGTATTACGGGAGATCATACTGTAGTATACTTCGCAAGGTTATGTTCTGTAGGGTTTGTGGATTTAGGGTACGGGTATGGGAGTGTTACATAACTTACAGAAGTTCCGGGTACGGGTATGAAAGTATTACATAACTCACAGAAGTTCCGGGTATTGTGACACAGGCGTACATAACTCACAGAAGTTCCGGGAGAGGGTAGAAAATAGTTGTACCCTTACCCCGGGTATTGTAGAACGGGGCGTACAGAAAGTACGGAAGGTCCGGGTACGAGTATGGACGTCGTACATAACTTACAGAAGTTCCGGGTACGGGTACGAGAGTGTTACAGAACTCACAGAAGTTTCGGGTAGTGTATCACGGGCGTACAGAGCCCACAGACGTTCCGTACAGGTATAAAATCGTTGTACCCGTACCCCGGGTATTTTGGCACGGGCGTACAGAGCTTACAGAAGTTCCGGGTACGGGTATGAGGGTCGCACATAATTCACTGAAGTTCTCTGTAGGGTAACAATACCCCGGAAAAACCCCGGGTATGGATCTTTACGTAGCCTTCAGAAGCAACCTTGCAAAGATTGCATACCAATACAGTACAGGACACCTAATAACAAATGTAAAATCTGGTCCTGGCTGGATTTCTTATTCGAGACAGGGTGCTCTCTACACTATACTGTAGTTTCAACATAACGAATCCCGAATTTCTTATTCCCCTTTTAAATATCAGCTTGGCCTTTTCTTTTTAGCCTGTTTCTTATTAGGTGTCCTGTACTACTGTTGTAGTACAGGACACCTTATAAAAAACAGGAAAGCTGGCCAAAGCTGCATTTCTTATTCAGTAAGACAGGGTACAATAACTTCAATGTAAACGAATCTCGGTTTCATTATTTTCTCCAAATGTCAGAGTGACTTTTTCACTAATAGTAAAATAATACCCTGTTGCTAAGTATGTGCCCCGTACTGCTCTTGTGTCCTCGTAAAAGCGCCGGTGAACCGACAAAAACACATAACCAAGAACAGTTACGTACAGGAAGGTATTACGATGCATACAATTCGATGTGTACGTACGACGTGAACGTATCTGGTACTAAATACGATTACGATACGTACCATACGTATAATACATACGGAAAAAAAATAAATATATATATGTCATATCATACGCACCTTTTACACAGTATAATATTAATATTAGTAAAAGAACGTATCATTTTTATCTTTGGGCGGCGAAATATGCAAGAACAAAAAAAAAAAAAAAGAGCCATAGAGTGGTACTATAAGACCGTACGTGAAAATATGGTCTGAACCCGAATAGGTACCGGCACCCCAGGTATTGTGAAAAAAAGAATACCCTTACCTGGGGTATTGTGACAAAGGTCTTACAAAACTTATAGAAATTCCGGGTTAGGGTATAAAACCCTTACAGAGCTCACAGAAGTTCCGGGTATTGTGGCCCGGGCGTACAGAACTCACAGAAGTTCCGGGCAGGTACAAAAAAGTTGTACCGGTACCCCGCGTATTGTGAAACGGGGAGTACAGAACTTACAGAAGTTCCAAGTACGGGTATGAAGGTCGTACATAACTTACAGAAGTTCCGGGTAAGTGTAAAAAACCCTTACACAACTTACAGAAGTTCTCTGTAGGGTATTTCCTGGGTAAATACCCCGGGTATGGTTCTGTAGGTACCCTACAGAACCTGACCTTGAAAATTTGACCTATGGTAAATACAAAAAATCGTATATTTCCCGATTTTTACCAACAATCTTTGGCCCTATTTACTATGGTCCCCCGTATTAGTGGTGAACATTGATTCTTACTACGAGTACACAGTAGGATATCTTGTTATCACGGAGGACCATACGAGCTGGTCCAGCCGAGACATTATTGCTGTATTTGCCAGATTTTTCCCAGCGCAATTTTGCGAGTCGAGCTGAAACTTTGCATGGAGCTCCATTAGAGTACCACCGAACGATTCAAGGCGGGCTGCTTTTACCTTTTAAAAGGTTGGTCATATATGGCCGTTTAAAAAACAATGCAGATTACGTTTTTGCAAATAAGTACGGAAAACAAAACAAAATAAAAAGACCCGCTTTGAGGCTGTACATAAAAGCGGTGCGAATCACGTGGAGAAACAAAAATCGAATGAATCGAAAAATTGGGCTGGGAAATCCATATTTCGTGTCCCTCCTCGTAACATGTTGACTTTGTATTGCAGATATTAGGCACGTCATATTTCTTGAAATACAACGAATCAGGCGATGGCAGGGATATCGATCGCATCGTCATGCCTTGAGGAATGTCCTCACCCAGAATCAGCCTAATCCATTGTGCAATGTTTTTGAACTTTCGAGCAGAAGTTAGTATCGAGACACCCCATGAAGTGTTGGGATTTACTCGACACGGACTTACTCGACGAAGACAAGTAGGATTTGGAACTGACGTCTGCAAACGGGTTGCAGGCTTGGGAATACTGATGTAAAGTTTGGAGTCCTAATTTTTCCAGTTGGTCGTGAAAACGCCGATACAACGGAATTTTGTTTTTCGGCTGGACCAGCTCGTAGTAACCAGGACCATCACATAGACAATAACCGATGTATCCCAGTATTTTTACTAAGTATATTTGGTCCTGATTATTATGTTCTCCCATAGTAGTATACATACACTGGCCCGACAGGTGTCGTCCGACACATTGTTAGTAGTATATGTTTTACAGTAGTACGTGAAAAAAACTCAATGCATCTACACATATATACCTGTCCATACGACAGTACGTGAGAAACTCAAAGATATTGTTCGCGCCCAGCATCGCGTCATATTGTTTCTCTCAGATTCCAACAGAACTGCTCCCATCCGAAGAAATTAAATTCCACGTTGAGCAACGGAGTGCGAAACGCGAATTTCTTCAAACTCGTATTTATTAACCTGAACGTTAAGCAAATGTCTAATGGTCTCCGGCTAGCAACTTAGAGGTGTGGGAGTGACTGGTGCTACGGTAGGGGGGTCGTGTATAGGTGCTTATTTTTCACCTGCACAGAGCCACTCGGCCGAGTGACTGCTTTATTGAGTTGTACTCATAACGTTTTTTTTTTTGTCCAATATGCACCGCCGGTGGAGGTTTTGTTACGTACCGCGAACAAACTATGTTTATGATAGGTCCAATTTTCAGTTAGATTGGGAGCCACTCGTCCGAGTGGCCAAAACCCGGTAGTGAAAATGGGGGTACCCCCCCTATCGTAGCACCAGTCGAGTGGGTTTTGAGGAGCCACATCTTCGACTCATGTTCTATTTTGTTGAACTGAGATTTCCCCGTTTTCCCATATTTCTGCATATACGGCTCATCAGGGTGGACTAGTGTAATTATATGGGCTTAGAAGGCCGGTAATTACCTCCGTATAGCTCATTGGTCCGTTTTCGTATTTACTTGGAGGGTATTGGTATTCATTCGCGGTATTCATAAGATCAGGAGGGCCATACCTGAAGCCCTCCTGAGCTGGAGCCCAGATGTCATCTGGCGCTAGGAATAAATTAAGGCTGCTTCTCTTCTACGCACCGAAAGCGAGTAACACCAAGGATGCTTATTAGACAAACCTGCAAGGGGATACTCTGTGCCCCACCCAGTCTTATCACAAACGTGTGCAACGTGACTTTTTTCTCTTTTGTTTCGTTTTCTTTTTCTTGATAGAGCGGTTTTCATCAGTCAAGACCAAGCAACGTTTTTTACCGACATGGCCTACATTGTTCACCCCTGCAAAATAAAACAAAATGCGTGCTCAATACGAGTTCCCGATTTCAGAGCCCAATTCAGGAAATTTCAAAAAGGACCTCTTCTGCGTAAACACTCTTGCACAAATGCTCCGAGTACCTTGGAGCAAAGTAAGGAGTATTATTGGAAATAAAACACGTGGGGTACTTAGTTTACTCGCAGTATTTAGGGCTCTTTGTACTTCGGAACACTGCTCGCACTCGGAGTATTTCGAGATTCTGTGCTGCAGATACTGCCGTACTCGAAGTATTTCGGGGTCTGATACTGCGGGTACTCCTTGTACTCGCAGTATTTAAGGCTTCAGTATGGGGACAACTCGTGCACCGGGTGCGCTTGGTCGGGGTGCCATGAGGCAGTTGGAGAAGAGAGAAGAAAAATGTATATATGATCGTTGTACTAAATTAACTGAGAACAAGAGGGCCGCGTGTCCCCTTGATTCTCCTCGACCCCCGGAATCAAGTCATACCTAAATGCATGCAAAATTCCGGGAAACCAATCCCACCACAATTTCCGTAGATGGATTGCAGTGGCACAACTCAGACACTTGGACTAATACGGCAATGGCATGTATCAGATATTTGTACGGCTACACCAAACGACTATGTCCTACAGCCTTCCTAGACGCAGCACACTGTCATGATAATTGTGCCTATTCCGTACCAGGTCCATACCTATCCAACACATAAATCCTCTTGTCGTGACACTACTAAGCAGTAGTGCAATCACTCCAAACACTGAAAATCCAAAACCCACTATTGAACCAAATAGCTGCCTTCCTGCTATCAAAGCACCCAACTCATCCAAAATCCAGACTCAAACCAAGTCAACAACATGAAACTATATGTTGGCCTTATTTCAACCGCTTTCCGGTAATCAACATGCAGCTTTCCCTATGGTAGGTCTCAACTGCATGAAGAAGGGAAAATAATATATTGGCCTTCCAGAATTCATTATCAATCTCAGCATTATCTCAAAATACAACAACACAGTCCAAAATACCAAAAAGGCGATACATGTTTTGGTCATCAAGACCTCAGCTTTCTACCCTCTCAAGTATGATCATACTCCCAGAAATCCTCCAACTTTTCAAGAGCGAGCCGCACGTACTTCAGCTTGCCGAATATGCGTCAAATGTTGGAGCAACACAGTGCAGAGGTGCTCGGCGCAGTGCCTTGCTCACGCCGGGCGGTGGGTAGACAGTCGAGGTGCCATGAGGCAGTTGGAAGGAGAGAAAGAAAATGTATATTATTATTGCCACCTCTGGACAGGGTGTCGGGAAAGAGGAAGCCAAGTCTAAGTGACCAAGAGAGGCTCTTCCTTCCCCAAGCTCGCCTCGTCGCCGAGCCATAAAATAGCGACAAGCGCTCTCATTCCATACTTTATTATAACTTTATCGTACCATACGAAGTACATTTCCGTGTTCTCAAACACACGTATTCCAACACCATCCGATAGGCGCATGCCCCGTCAATACCTATATCGTTCCGATAACGTATCTATGTGTCACACAAGCAATTGTTCCCATACGCGTACCACGCTGTGACCACATTGATCAGGACACCAGTATATAATGCCACTCCTGACTCCATAGGCTGCGTACGTACGACACAAATAAATACAAGGGCGTTTCTCCGAGGGTAGCCCGCCTGATGAACCATTCGTGCATGCATGGCATAACATGCCAGATACTATAACACAAGAATCCGAGATTCAGCACGTGGCGCACACTATACCTCAGACGGAGGATTAGGCCAACTACGACATCCCATCATACATAGATGCAACGCAGTTCCACAAAACGAACAATGACACCATGACTTTCTCACATTCCCCCTCATGGTTGCAATGCCTATTTGACATGCATCCTACCCTACTACGTAGAGCTAGAAACATAGAAGGAAGTATGCGATACATTTATTACCGTTCATTGTACTCTGGAGTATACGTCGAAGGATATGTTACTAATTTTCCTCCAATAATATTGAAGATTTTTTATGCAAAACTTTCCCCACAAATTTCAAAGCAAGTGTACCAGGGACGCACCCAAGATGATAGCGAAATTATAGAAACCATCAGATACTGGACCATATAGGTTGTAGCTATCACTCCAAAAACAAGCATTCCATAACCACAAATAGACACACACTTCCTGAATTCTACAGCCTCAGATTGTGTCCCCCTCATACGGGATGTACATCCTACATGAGGGCATATATAATCCGTAAGTACGCGCGATCGAAGTGTTACACTCAGCTAGCAAAGATGAGCTTCGACGAAATCCTCGAGCTCACAGCTGTTGTTTTTTTAATTTTTTAATAACCCACCACGTATATTACCTAACAGCGAATTCTCTGCTGTGGGGGACACCAAGCTCCTTCAAATTCCAGAAGAAACAACCGCGGAAACCAACAACCAAATGAAAACTACCCAGATACTATACGTCTCCTATGTCAAATCCTCACTAGAGGACAGATATTTTTTCACTAAAAAACAACATATCCAAACTCATGTCTGGGGATATAATATTATATGTTACCAATAAAAGTGACAGAAACGCCACACATCATCGTGGAAAATTTTGGATGCTACGGGACAGCTCACGGGGACTTTAATTACGCGGGCGAAGCTCGCGCAATACTCATGAAACTCCTGTTCTGGCAGGTTCTGGAGACAGCTCTTATATGAGTATCCTCGGTAGACATTGTTCGACAAACCCAACGACCCGGTCATGAACTCTGAACGGATCACGCTGTTTAACGGTTCTGACACACCCTAGAGTCTCAGAGCTCATACCTTGGTCGGTGATACGTGGCGTGGGTCGGTCAGGCGTCTGGTAAAAAAACATTCGACCGCTGGTGTGTAAAAAAAAGACGATACAAAATCTTGATCACTCGCGGATGCGCAAGAAAAACACCGGTTTTCATGTTTGACATCAAACGACACACCCAGCGACTGCGTCATCAAATTTGAACGGATCGCGCTGCATAGAGGCTCCGACCCACCCTAGTGGCACAGTGTTCCCCTCTCGGTGGATGGTATGTGGCGGGCGCCGGCCAGGCGTCTGATAAAAATGAATGTTGCAGCCAATGTGTTGGAAACAGACGAAAAAACTCTCGATTCCTCTCCGATGGCCAAAAACAGAACGTTTTTACGGTTTAGACGAGACCATAGGACGCGGCAGGCAACCTCTCGCCTCCTAGACTACGGGTCGCAACGATACCTTCGATATCGTTATGTATATTCACTGGCCTTGCCCGGTACGAAGTGGGTTAGTCGTGGGATGAGTATTTGTCGAGATCGCAGGTCAATCGTCGCATGGCTGTCGCGTGAGCGATGCGGTGTTTGCGTGCTGTGGGCTTGTTGGTGTGCGGCGTGATTTCGCGTGGCTCCCGTTAATACAGCGATTTGATTGGTAGATAGCTGGCGTGGCTCCCGTTAATAAAACGATTCGATTGGTAGATAGCTGGCGTTTTCTGTCCCGCGTGATTTTAGACTTGCCAATTCGTCAGTCCTACCGCCCACGAAACCTATGCGCTCAGTTCCACAGGTTCAAGATAGAAGCAACAGCCAGGGTCAACTATTGTACTTCAATAGATGGTCGCACACGATTCATCAGTATAAGCAAGTATACATTTTCCGCGACGCATACAACAACACGAGAACAGAGTACATCAGGTAGCCGGGAGGCATGGGGTGGTATGATTACCTCTGCCTGTACGATCCAACCCTCAAGAGATATTACCAGTATATCCAACCAGGCAAGGGCGGGTGAACAAAAGCACCCGAGACCCCCCCCACACCCTTTTTTAATTTGTTTTTCGCTCAAACTAAACATCCTATTTGTCAGCCTTTGGGCGTCAGTTGCTCAGCAAGGCGTTGTCGAAACAGTGCGCACGAGCCCTACGTGTGTTGTTTGTGTGTTTCGTGAATAATTTGGATGGTGAGCAGTGTTGAAAGTCGTGTTTGGTTAAATGTATCTGCAATAATAGTCGGAGTGAGGGCCAACAAACGAAGTGCTGAAACGTCGGATGAGTTGGACGAGTCAAGAGATTGGAACACTTTGTCCGTTGCAGCCCGCGAGGTGCATAATGAACTCGGCGCAAATTTGCGCGTGTCAACTTGAGCGAACTACTGTAGTTCCTTTAAAGGATCTCGCGTGCTTTACAAAAGAACGACGCCACGTAATTTATGATCCAACTGTTCTTAGCGTTCTCGGCCTTCCGGAATCCCACCGTCTACTGCTGAAGTGAGAGCAGAACCCATAAGAATGACTACTACGCAGATCATCCGGCTACCCCCCCTCTCGCCGCGTTTTCCGAGCTACTGGCAGCTCTGCTGGTGAGGGTACTGAGCTCTATTATTAGCCACCTGACTGACTTGGGCTCAGCTGCGTTGTCTACAGTCTGCTATTAGGTTTCATGGTCAGGTTGCATCAGGCAATGGATCAGGCGGTGTACGTTCGCCTACACAGCAGTGTACTGCAAGGCCCAAGTCTGCTGTTTTGTTCGCTGCTTCTGTGCTTGGCTGTGACTCTTGCAGATCAACGCAGTGGCTGACAAGTGCCCATTCTAAAACCAAGTAACTTGTGGTTGAGTTAAGGGTTGAGTCATTGGTTATATAGGATTTAGTATAGGAACTGAAACCCCCTCCCCCCCCCCCCCAATCGGCCCCAAATGCAAAAATGTGAGTGGGGGTCTCGGGTCCTTTTTTTCACCCGCCCTTGAACCAGGGGTGATTAGTCCAACGAATGTTTCATGATATAACTATGGGGGAGATGGGCATATTGAATGGCCTATCTGCACTTTCAACGGACAACCCGTATACATACGCGCACAGGGGCTGTTGGCTACGGGTTACCTACAAATCAGTGCATTCAAGAAACAAATCCTTCAAATAGTTCCTGGTACAGTAGGGGGGCCTATATAAGGCGTTCTGAATACGGCGGTCGTTCGAGACAAGGCGGTCAAAATCGGCTTGACACGACAGAAGATGCGAATAGGGCGGCAACCGCCCTATATAGCAACCGACCCTATATAAGGCGGTACGAACCCCATTCAGGGCAGCTACCGCCCAATTCAGGGAGGCTACCGCCCTATCCACGGTCCATTTTTGCCTCCACATCAGTATAAAACATCGCCCTGGTGCTGCGTTTGGGCGAGATACACCTACGAGCTGGTTCCAGGAAAAAGCATAACACTCCACCTTCGGGGAATAAAACATTGAATACACTGAAACTCGCAACACAAAGCATATCCACGAGACCGCATCAACAAGGCCAACACATCGGGGAAGCTGGTTTTGGCGTTCAAGCTGTAGTTCATGAGATATGGGAATTTTTCGTATTACTTGGGAAGGCGTTGTTGTATAGGGATTTAAGCTGCCAATACTAAAATCCATATGATTTTTCTCTCGGCCATAATTCAGCCAATACGTGGAATAATTTGACGCTAGACGTGTTGATATGATCGCATCAACAAGGGGAAGACGTCGATGCCACGTGTTTGGTCATGCGATATGTACCGGTGTGTACAAGTGTGTTATAATAAACGACTGCTAAAGTACTAGAACAATGTATAGAGCTCTTTGGAAACCCTAAGGGGACTATTAACTTTCACGGAAATCACTTTAGCGCCTGGATCCAAGAAGAGTTGGGAGACGAAATTTGGCAGGGTTGTTTTTCACAAGCATACAAAAAAATGTATTGATGGCCGTTTTTATTTTCGTTTTCGTTCGTCGGTAATTTTGGGTCAAAGTTGCCGAACAATACAAAAAAACGTTAAAATGTACCTCATTCGCCAAACAAGCATTTTTTCAAAAAAGGCCATCAATACGTTTTTTCGTATGGTCATGAATAACAACCTTGCCACATTTCGTTTTCCAACTCGTTTTCCTTTAGGGCGCAAAAGTCTGAAGACGAAATGTTCCTGCTCTTTCTGGAACCAGCTCGTAATATGAAACAGAAAATCTGGTCCAGGCTGGATTTCTTAGTCCAGCCGGGGTGCTTTCTACACTACAGTGGAGGACCAGAAGGATGCCATAGAGGCTATGCAACTCGATGCGATAGACGAGATGACGGAAGCGTTGAAAGGCACTCACGTCAACGAGGTTAATGCTGAAAAGATCGAAGACAGCGATGAGGATACGACGGGGCACGGGGGTGGTGCCCCCCCGTCCTACGTGAACTTTCGTCGCACTTCGTTTCTCTGGAGAGCGCAGCGGAGGCGTGCGGCAATGGCGATGCCTCCTTCTATCTGCAGAAGGCCAGGATGTCGTTCATCAAAGCGCATGCCTCTAAGCCAGTGCAGCAGGCAGACATGAGGCAATTGTGTAAGCCTCAACAAGGCCAAGGGGGGGGGCACAGCGGACGACTGTAGTGCAGTACAGTAGTCAGACAGTAGTACGGTGCCGTACAATAGGTTGAGAGCTCTGTCGTGAATGTGTAGCAAAGCAAAGAGTCCTCTCCGTACAACAGTACGGCAGTATATATCTTCTCTGGGTGGAGTGTGTCTTTGGCGGGCTCTGTCGCCCGCAGCTCAATTCATATTATACTTCTCAACATGCAAAGTGTGTGTGCACCCGTCTGCTCTGCTGTGCTTTGGTGTGTATTTGACACCACACATGATAACTGGGTTCATAACTAGTACTGCTGCACCGCTGTACCTTCCTTCTCCGAGCACACGTATGATATCCCTCTTAGTGAGGCCTTCTGGGTCATCTTCTGGGTCAGAGGCACTCTCTGATGTACCTTAAAAAACTGTTTGCACTCAATAGGGCGGTTACCGCCTTATTGAGATATCACCAAAAGCCCAACAGGGCCGTCAACCGCCCTATCTCGAATAGGGCGGTCTTTCGAGATAGGGCGGTCAAAAACCTCCGTACACTATACCGCCTTATATAGCCCCCCCCCACTATAGCAGGCAGTATACTGGTATAGTATACAGTAGGGGGGCCTATTTAAGGCGGTCTGAATAAGGCGGTCATTCGAGATAAGGCGGTCAAACTCGGCTTGACACGACAGAAGATGCGAATAGGGCGGCTACCCCGAGGGGGGCCGCAAAATATGTTTTCGACACCTCACGTCGAATTGTTCAACTTCGACCCTCCCGACACGGGGGGGGGGTGTACCTGACACCGTCCCCTCCCTCTACGCCTTATCAATAACTATATAAAACTGAAAACAGGGGACGGTAGAGAGCCGTCCCCCCCCCTGATACGAGGCCTTCCATAGTACTACAATACTACTGGGCGGCACTGCGACCTATATAGGCCGCAGCTGCGTAGTGTGACAGCGACTGTAGCCGTAGTGAGCGGTACAAAGGAGATATGAGCTCGCTCTAAGGTGGACCAGACGGTCCTGAAGAGCCGTGGGATTTTCAGGCTTGGCTAGATAAATACTGGGGGATATAGCGTGGGTTTATCACTGCTGTGGGAACGACTTTAGCGACGGCACGGCTCTCAATGATGGACTTGCCAGACAGCACGAGCTCTCGGAAGAGCATCAAACCTGAGTGCCTCATTTCCGAGCAACAGCATGAGCACCACAATCTACAGTACTGCAGTAGTAGCAGCGTTTGTAACCCTTACGCTTCAGCGTACGGACCTGCACGGACTGTTGTTCGTTGTACATAGCCGTGGTACCCTCAGTATACCAGTCAGTCCATTATTATCAATAGTGGTCAAAGCCTTGTCACCCTACGAGTATACGACATCCTATACTGTATACGAGCACGTTACCTGTCATTTGGTATCATCATACTTGTACGTACGTACGTACCTGTGGTGCCTGATGTATCTGAGTTACCTGGCCTTACCCTCGAGCTGCAGCAGCATCCTTGCTTGCACGGGTAAATATTGGCACTACATCAGCATAATAACGCTTCCCGCAGCTACGGTAGCCGAACACTGCAAGCTGTCGCTTTGTGTATGTTTCTACTCATACTGCCAATGTTACGGTGGTATTGTACTCGATGTGAGGGTTTGCACCTCTCCGGTATTGTCACACAAATCACGTACACCGATACACACATCAAAATAACGGGAAAACACAATTTTTCGAGCCCTCCGGGGGGAGGGGGGTGGGGGGGTTAGGTGTATGGTATCCGAATCCCTGCCCCCCCCTGGCTACCCCCCTATATAGCAACCGATCCTATATAAGGCGGTAACCACCCCATTCAGGGCAGCTACCGCCTTATTCAGGGAAGCTACCGTCCTATTCGCGGCTCATTTTCGCCTCCACATCAGCATCAAACATCGCCCTGGTTCTGTGTTTGAGCGAGGTACAGTACAGGACACGTAATACACAAATATATATATGGTCCAGCAGGGGGCGTCGAGGATTTGGATATCATACACCTAACCCCCCCCCCCCCCCCCCCCTCCCTACCGGAGAGATGCAAACCCTCGCATCAAGTCAAATCACGTACGAGTAACATCACATCTCCGACAGATAGGTACAGGATATTTACAGAAGCAGTAAGATTGTCTATACCGAAGCAGTAAGATTGTCTACTCGTACCAGGTGGTTCGTGCAACACGGCGTTCACGTCCCCACACGGAGCCAACATGAAACAACCCGAGCAACGATTCGCAGTGTTCTACCAGGTTATACGGCTGTAGCGCCTGGTAGCGCCGGTCAAAAATAAATATTCTCCGCGCGTACAGCAGCAGTGCAGTATAAGGAGGTACTATTAATACTACTACTGTAGTACCGCCACGTAGGGCAGACCGGGGCAATTACTCGTACAAGTAGTGCTACCGAGATATAGTAGTATCGAGATTGTGAGTAAAAGGGTCTACCCACACCACCAGTATTAATACGTGGTGTACATTATTTGTCTTTTTCGCGACACGTGTCGCGAAAAAGTCAAATAATGTAGATCCGTGAGTATAGGGCATCAAGGCGTCGCGACCTTCTTCAGGCAGTGCTTATCCATCCAAGCCTGTGGATCCCACGGCTATTCGGGACCTTCTGGTCCACCTTCGATCGAGCTCAGAGCTCCTTTGTACCGCTCGCTACTCTCCCTCGACTCTCCTGCTGCAGTCGCTGCCTCTACGCAGCTGCAGCTCATAGGTCATAGGCCTGCGGCCTGCGGCCGCCCCTGGTATTGTAGTAGTATGGAAGGCCTTGTATCAAGCAGGGGGGGGGGACGGCCCTCTACCATCCCCTGTGTTCAGTTTTATATAGGTATTGTGTAGGCGTAGAGGGAGGGGATGGTCTCAGGTACCCCCCCCCCCTGTCAAAACGTAAAAGTTGAACAATTTGACGTGAGGTGTCGAAAAAACAAATTTCGACACCCCCTGGGTCCAGGTTGAATTTCTTAGCCGAGCGGGGGTACTTTCTACCCTAATTTCTAGATAACGACTCCTAACTTTTCTATTTTCCTCCAAATCTCAGTCTGGCTTTCATATTAGCCCTTTTCTTACTTTTAATAGGTGGCCTGTAATGTATAGGCCGTATCACACCCCTACTGTTGTTGCGAGAACACATACACTATGTTGTGCATGTCTAGCAAAGAAAAGGCTCCTCTCCGCACAACAACAGTACGGCTCCTTGGCACTGTAAACAAAACCACGAATTTGAAAACAGAATACAAGGTTGAAACAAGTATTTTCAAGGGTTTTGGGTGAAGGAGGAGGGGCGGTGAGGTGTATGGCATTCAAACCCTCGCACGCCCCTGCTCAACATGCAAAGTGTGTGTGGGCGCCGGTCTGCTCTGCGGTGCTTTGTTGTGTGTTTGATTGACATCACACATGTTCACTGGATTCAGCACTGGTACTGCTGCAAAGCTGTTTTTTCCTTCCCCGGGCACACGTATGATATCCCGCTTCGTGAGGCCATTTGGGTCATCTTTGTGATATGTTGGGTCAGCAGCACTCTGTGTTGTACCTTAAAACTCTGTATGTCCTCAACAGGGTGGTTACCGCCTTATTGGAATATGACGAAAAGCCCAATAGGGCGGTCAGCCACCTTGACTCCAATAGCGCGGTCTTTCGAGATAAGGCGGTCAAAATTTCGGTGCACTACACCGCCATATATATAGCCCCCCCTAATGTACCTACCAAACTGCACAAGCTATATACCACTATCGAAAGCAAAGTACAAAATACCACTATCCGAATTACGCACACAGACAACAATCGCAAGATGGGACAGGAGGGAGGGTTAACAGTATAATATAGTGTAAAAGTTCGAAACGGAGCAATCCGCTACTCCTACTGTAGTAGTTCATTCAACACTTGAAACCAAATCCCGACAAATCTGCCTTGCATCATAACCAAATACCAAACAACCTGAACTTTTAATACTCACACGAACTAAACAACTGCATTCAATATTGTTATCTAAAATCCCTTGAGTTGATTGAATACCACATGTGCTCAACAGCTGAGGTTCCACACAGTAGTATTTCAACCAGCCAAGGTTTCGAGAACGAAAAGTCCGACGTAACAACATTGCATGTGTGACTATTAATAACATCAGGCAGTCTGGATTACGCAAAGCTATAATAGACATATATATCCAAACTCATGTCTCGGGATACCATATTATATGTTAAGAGTGCCAGAAACACCACAAACCATATTCAGTCTACCGCTCACCATAACCTATGCTCTCAGTTCCAAAAGGGCCAAGATACAAAGCAACAGCCAGGGTCAACTATCGTACTTGAATAGATGGTCGCACACGAGTAACCAGTATAAAGCAAATATAAATATCTAGATTCCGGGACGCATACAACAACAAGAACACAGAGTACATCAGGCAGCCGGGAGGCATGGGGTGGCATACATACCTCTGCCTGTACGATCCAACCCTCAAGAGTTATTACCAGTATATCCAACCAGGGGTGATTAATCCATCGAATGTTTCATGATATAACTATGGGGGAGATGGGCATATTGAATGGCCTCCCTGCACTTTCAACGGACAACTTGTATACATACGCGCACAGGGGCTGTCGGCTACGGGTTACCTACACATGAGTGCATTCAAGAAACAAATCCTTCAAATAGTTCCTGGTAGCAGGCAGTATAGTATACCTATATACCAAACTGAACAACCTAAGTACCATTATCCGAAATACGCACACAGACAACAATCGCAAAATGGGATCGAAGGGAGAGTCAACAGTATATTATAGTGTAACAGTTCGAAACGGAGCAATCCGCTACTACTACTGTAGTTCAACGCTTGAAAACAAATGCCGACAAATCTTCCTTGCATCATAACGAAATACCAAACAACCTGAAATTTTAATACTCATACGAACTAAACAACTGCATTCAATATTGTTACCCAAAATCCCCGGCGTTGGTGGAATACCACATGTGCTCAAGAACTGAGGTTCCACACAGCAGGAGTATTTCAACCAGCCAACGTTTCGAGAACGAAAAGTCCTACGTAACAACATTGCATGTGTGACTACGAACACCAGGCAGTCTGGATTACACACAGCTATATATAATAGTTTCACTGGAATTTAATACCAGGTAACTTTTTGGTCTACTCTCTTGTACCGGCTTTCTGGAGACTATTCAGTTGCTTTCAGTATGGTGTATACGAGGCAGTATAGTTCAGAGGTAAAGACGCGGACGCGAGCATTTGTATCCCACGTGCCCCCTGCTCGCGTGCCTTGCCTATATCTCCAGACATCTCATAGGAAAAGGGGGGTGGGAGGGGAGGGGGCTCAGAAATTCACGGCTTAACCCTATCTAAACCCACAAGAAACACGTTTGGTCAAACCCCATCATCACAAAACTTCAATCCCAATCCAGCAGCCATCAGACTTGTTTGAAAAAGAATCCTCGGGTCAACAGAAACAGCAGAATAATATACTACTGCTGAAGATAAAGTATGCTACTGCTGCAGAAGCTCGCTACCATAGGAATCTCTGTCAATGGGATCCCACACAGCGAGAGAGAGAGAGAGCGAGAGAGACGAGCAAAAAAAGAGGGGTGAAATAAAAAGGGGGCAGTTAAACTACCCGAATCATGTAACGAGCTATACAAACTTTTGCCGAATGCAACATAATCAACGAGAGAAAGAAAAAACAAAACATATAATATCATACGTAGACATGGGAATCCAAGAAGACTCCCCTCCAGGCCTGTGATGATTGCCTCCTTCTCGCGAAGTCGCGATCGAAAAGGACAGCGCCTGCGGCGTCGCTGGACCGCACTCCCCAGACCAACCACGCACGCTCCCCATCCAGGAGGGTCGGTAGTGCCTGCTGTTCCATATCTTCACCCTCTTCGAGTGGCGGCGACGGCGTTGTCGGCGGCGAAACTCGTTCTAGCCACCAATCTGGTTCCTCACACCACAGCGGTGGTGGTGTCGCCGGTGACATCGACTCCTTCACCTCTGCGCTCACCCCAATATCTTCCTGTTTCCACCAGTCATCTGACTTATCATTGTCGTCCCAAAAATGAACGCGCTGCTGCTGCTCCTGCACCGGGGTCCCTCTGAATGTTCTCGTCAAACCCTTCTCGAGTCCGTCAGTGAGGTCGTCGCTGCTCCTAGGCTCCTCGTCCTGGGCTGGCGCACTCTTGCTTACTGCCTCCTCTCTTGCTGGGGTTGCGGCTTGTTCTTGTTGGGATTGCTGGTGGGCTGCTTGCTGCTCGCGTAAGTGGTAGTCGATGATGGCCTGTATGGTCTGTAGTTGCTCCGGGGATAATGCCGGAAGTGAAGGAAGCTCCATCCTCTACCACTTTCCAACCCTAGCACTAGCTTCCGTTGACTTGATTTCAAGGTCAAACTGCTCTCAGAATCGGTAAACCGGTGCATGGGTTAGAGACGTAGAAAGATGATCCTCAATCCGCCATAAGCGCGTGCAGAAGACGTAGAAAATGTGTATTACTAGTGCCACCTCTGAGTATGTTGGAGAAACCCAGTGCAGAGGTGCTCGGCCCAGTGCCTTGGTCATGCAGGGCGGTGGGTAGACAGTCTAGGTGCCATGAGGCAATTGGAAGGAGAGAAGGAACATGTGTATCATTATTGCCACCTCCAAGGAGGGTGACGGGAAAGAGGAAGCCAAGTCTAAGTGACCAAGAGAGGCTCTTCCTCCCCCAAGCTCGCCTTGTCCCCGAACCATAAAATAGC
The DNA here is from genome assembly GCA_008828725.1 of Saccharina japonica. Classification (NCBI taxonomy): domain Eukaryota; class Phaeophyceae; order Laminariales; family Laminariaceae; genus Saccharina; species Saccharina japonica. The sequence goes on from MEHQ01001429.1 coordinate 247,256, forward strand.
GACAAGCGCTCTCATCCCATACTTTATACTAACTTTATCGTACCATACCAAGTACATTTCCGTGTTCTCAAACACACGTATTCCAACACCATCCGATAGGCGCATGCCCCGTCAATACCTATGTCGTCCGATAACGTATCTATTTGGTACGCAAGCAACTGTTCCCATACGTGTACCATGCTCTAACCACATTAATCAGGACACCAGTATATAATGCCACTGCTGGCTCCATAGGCTACGTACGTACGACACAAATAAATACAAGGGCGTTTCCCCGAGGGTAACCCGCCTGATGAACCATTCGTGCATGCATGACATAACATGCCAGATACCATAACACAAGAATCCGAGATTCATCTCCTGGCGCACACTATACCTCAGACGGAGGGTTAGCTCAACTACAACATCCCATCTTACATAGATGCAACGCAGTTCCACAAAACGAACAATGACAGCATGACTTTCTTACATCGAAACAGTAATACAAATCCAGAAGAACGCTCATGGATCATTTACAGCAGTACCTCGTGCTGTCTAGCTCCCCCCTACGTGAGCGTTCTCTATGCAGTGTTCGGCTAATATTCATCAGAAACAATAACCGGGGGGGGGGGGGGGGTAAAGTTTACCAAAGCGTCGATCATGGCTAACGATCATCGATCACTCGCTGAAAACAAATCAACTCTCAGAAAATAAATCAAAACTCAGGAAAACCATAAAACTACCCAGCCTTCCCTTCGTCGAAGTCTTCGGTTAGACAAGTATACGTATTCAAACACACCACACCGGAGATATATCCGAAAATCAGAACCTCAAGCCTCAAACACTTCTCAGAAAAACCAACTGTCAAAAAGACCGATAAAAATCAACAATCGATGCCGAAGAATCAATAATCTATGTCGAAACACCAGTACAAATCAACAATTAATCCTGAAAAATAAACAATCAACCTCAAAATTGTAATACACAAGCAGTGCCTTGTACTATCTAGCTCCTCGAAGACAATGTTGCTCTACTGGCCTGGTCTCGAAATCCCGTTCAACATTAGGCTTGAATGCGTAGGGTGAGCATTTCGGCACAGCAGTATCCATTCGTCCTGAAATACTCTACGAACAGTACCAAAATATGATATATACCTCCGTCACAAACTCGAAACATAGGGATGCTCACGGAGTACATACAGCAGTGCCTCGTACTATCAAGCTCCTCCCTACGTGAGTGTACTCTATGCAGTGTTTGATAGGCCAATATTTGTTGAAACATTAACAAAGCTCAGTACGAGTATACCATTCCTGATATTTTATCGCCACGCGCGGGGGGAGGGGATACGCACTTCGCCGGGGCGGGTGAGGAACGGTAAATATTTTTCACAACGGGAAGGGACGGTAAAAATAATTTTTCACGACAGGACGGGAGGGACGTACCATGGGACCGAGTTTTCCTGTCCCAAATGTTAGTTGTATACTATATACATTACAATCTACTAACGTAGTACGTAGTAGTGGTATGCGGCACTGGATCATTGGATCAAAACAGTTGTTGCTCCAGAGGAACAACGAAAAGAAACACTCGTCGTACGAATCGTACATTTTTATAATTTATTTTT